>CM038145.1:377366066-377743573 GCA_021437245.1 Aegilops speltoides
AAGACGAGGTAGTCATCAAAGGACCGGATGCCATGCTACAAATGATCAAAGACAGTCTTGCGCATCCGAACCGACAAAAATGGTCAGCGACTAGTGCACCAAGGGCAAATTTGTCGGCCATTAGTGTCAAATGGCCGCGCGCCCCGTTGCAGTTGAGCACTCGATGGCACTTGATGGAGCCCTTGAAATTGAGAACAAGCTACTCCGTACGCTCCGCGTCTTCAAGGACTGCCTGCATCATCGTTGTCTCATCGAAGTACTCCTCCTTGTCCAATGAGCAGTCGGGCGACTCAACATACTGCTCGTATATGTACTCCAAATCAGAATTCATTGCTAGAAAGAAGAAGGAACAACTGTTTTTAGCTCTGGCAATTCATCGACAATTGCGGGGCATGGTGAGAATAGAAGTAGCGGATGGTACCTGACAGTGCGTTCGGAGGACGGGGGTTGAATGGACACGAAGGAGAAGTGGGGTGGAGCCCTGCTGGAGCACTGGAGGTGCCGTTGACGTAGAGTTCTGGCGGGTGTTGTGTGGTAGCCGGGGTGGTGGAGCAGCGACGAAGGCAAGGGAGAAAGAAGGAGGAGAGATAATGGGGAGAACGGAGTCGCATCGTCGGGGAGGGGGGGGGGTTGGGTGGGCTGTGTCGTGGTACTAAGTCTGATAGTAAGAATAGGGGGTACGTATGAGGAGGCGAGGCCCTAGCTACGGCGAGGTTGTACACACGAGTTTACGAGTTCAGGCCCCTCTCGAAGGAGGTAAAAGCCTTACGTCTCGATGCCCTGAGGCGGTCGACTGGAATATGGTGTGTGTGTTACAGGGGGTGAGAACCCTTGTCCCAGAGGAGGGGGTAGCTTATATAGAGTGCGCCAGTGTTGGGGAACGTAGTAATTTCAAAAATTTTCCTACGAACACGCAAGATCATGGTGATGCATAGCAACGAGAGGGGAGAGTGTCATCTACATACCCTTGTAGATCGTAGCGGAAGCGTTAACACAGCATAGTGGAAGTAGTCGTACGCCCTTCACGCGATCCAACCGATCCCAAAGACTGCATCTGATGCTCCGATGCTGCGAGTTCTTAGCACACGCTCAACTCGATGACGATCCCCGCTCCGATCCAGCAGAGTGTCGGGAAGAGTTCCACAAGACGACGGCGTGGTGGACGATCTTGATGTGTTACCGCGCAGACTTCGCCTAAGCACCGCAACGATATAATCGAGGTGGAATTTGGTGGAAGGGGCACCGACACGGCTAAGGAACGATCTCAAGGATCAACTTGTGTGTCTATGGGTGCCCCCTGCCCCGTATATAAAGGAACAAGGAGGGGCTGGCGGCCAGGTCCTTGGCGCCCAGAGGTGTCCTACTCCCACCGGAGTAGGACTCCCCCCCAAACCTAGTTGGACTAGGAGTGGAAGAGGGGGAGAGAGAGGAAGGGGGCGCCGCCCCCCTCTCCTTGTCCTATTCGGACTAGAGGGGGGAGGGGGCGCCGGCCAGCCCCTTTGCCTCCTCTATTCTCTTCCACCTAGGCCCATATGGCCCATTAAGTCCCCCGGGGGGTTCCAGAACCCTCCCAGATTTCGGTTTTATCCAAACTTCACCGAACACTTCCGTGTCCAAATATAGGCTTCCAATATATCAATCTTTACGCCTCGACCATTTCGAGACTCCTCGTCATGTCCGTGATCACATCCGGACTCGAACTCCTTCGGTACATCAAAATGCATAAACTCATAATAACCGCCATCGTAATCCTTAAGCGTGCGGACCCTACGGTTCGAGAACAATGTAGACATGACCGAGACACGCCTCCGTCAATAACCAATAGCGAACCCGGATGCCCATATTGGCTCCTACATATTCTACAAAGATCTTTATCGGTCAGACCGCATAACAACATACGTTGTTCCCTTTGTCATCGGTATGTTACTTGCCCGAGATTCGATCGTCGGTATCCAATACCTAGTTCAATCTCGCTACAGTAAGTCTCTTTACTCGTTCCGTAATACATCATCTCACAACTAACACATTAGTTGCAATGCTTGCAAGGCTTATGTGATGTGCATTACCGAGAGGGCCCAGAGATACCTCTCCGACAATCGGACCGACAAATCCTAATCTCAAATACGCCAACCCAACATGTACCTTCGAGACACCGTAATGCTCCTTTATAATCACCCAAGAACGCTGTGACGCTTGGTAGCACCCAAAGTGTTCCTCGTGCAAACGGGAGTTGCATAATCTCATAGTCATAGGAACATGTACAAGTTATGAAGAATAGCAACAAAGAACAAACTACGATCAAAAGCTATGCTAATGAAATGGGTCATGTCAATCGATCATTCTACTAATGATGTGACCTTGTTAATCAAATGACAACTTCTTTGTCTATGGTCGAAACTAAACCATCTTTGATTAACAAGCTAGTCAAGTAGAGGCATACTAGTGACATTCTGCTTGTCTATGTATTCACACATGTATTATGTTTCCGGTTAATACAATTCTAGCATAAATAATAAACATTTATCATGACATAAGGAAATAAATAATAACTTTATTATTGCCTCTAGGGCATATTTCCTTCAGTCTCCCACTTGCACTAGAGTCAATAATCTAGATCACATCACCATGTGATTAACATCGATAGTTCACATCATCATGTGATTAACACCCATAGTTCACATCGCCATGTGACCAACACCCAAAGGGTTTACTAGATTCAGTAATATAGTTCACATCGCTATGTGATTAATACCCAAAGAGTACTAAAGTGTGATCATGTTTTGCTTGTGAGAGAGTCTTAGTCAACGGGTCTTTCACATTCAGATCTGTTATGTATTTTGCAATTTTTCTATGTCTACAATGCTCGCACGGCTACTCTAGCTAATTGCTCCCACTTTCAATATGTATCTAGATCGAGACTTAGAGTCATCTGCATCGGTGTCAAAACTTGCATCGACATAACCCTTTACTTATTTAACCTTTTGTCACTTCCATAATCGAGAAACATATACTTATTCCACTAAGGATAATTTTGACCGCTGTCCAATGATCTACTCCTAGATCACTATTGTACCCCTTGCCAAACTCAAAGGTGGGTATACAATAGATCTGGTACACAAAGATGGCATACTTTATAGAACCTATGGCCAAGGCATAGTGAATGACTTTCATTCTCTTTCTATCTTCTGCCGTGGTCGGGTTTTGAGTCTTACTCGATTTCACACCTTGTAACACGTGCAAGAATTCTTTCTTTGATCTGCTCCATTTTGAACTACTTCAAAATCTTGTCAAGGTATGTACTCATTGAAAAAACTTATCAAGCATCTTGATCTATCTCTATAGATCTTGATGCTCAAGATGTAAGCAGCTTCACCGAGGTCTTTCTTTGAAAAACTTCTTTCAAACACTCCTTTATGCTTTGCGTAATAATTCTACATTATTTCGATCTACAATATGTCATTCACATATACTTATCGTAAATGCAGTAGTGCTCCCACTCACTTTCTAGTAAATACAGGCTTCGCCATAAGTCTCATATAAAACTATATGCTTTGATCAACTCATCAAAGCGTATATTCCGACTCGAGATGCTTGGACCAGTCCATAAATGGATCGCTGGAGCTTGCACACTTTGTTAGCTCCTTTGATCGATAAAACCTTCTCGTTGCATCATATACAACTCTTCCTCCGTAAACCCATTCAGAATACAGTGTTTTACATCCATTTGCCGATTTCATAAATTGGCGATTGCTAACATGATTCGGACAGACTTAAGCATCGCTACAGTTGAGAAAATCTCATTGTAGTCAACACCTTGAACTTGTCAAAACCTTTTTGCATAAGTCGAGCTTTGTAGATAGTAACACTACTATCAACGTCCGCCTTCCTCTTGAAGATCCATTTATTTTCTATTGCTTGCCGACCCTCTGCAAGTAAACCAAAATCCACACTTTGTTTTCATACATGGATCCCATCTCGATTTCATGGCTTCTAGCCATTTAGCGAATCTGGCTCACCATTGCTTCTTCATAGTTCGTAGGTTCGTCATGATCTAGTAGCATGACTTCCAAAACAGGATTGCCGCATTCTCTCAGTGCGGATCTCACTCTGTTTACCTACTTAGATTCGGTAGTGACTTGATCCAAGTTACATGATCATCATCATTAGCTTCCTCACTAATTGGTGTAGGAATCATCGAACTGATTTCGTGATGAAATACTTTCCAATTCGGGAGAAGGTAGAAATTACCTTATCAAGCTCCACTTTCCTCCCACTCACTTCTTTCGAGAGAAACTCCTTCTCTAGAAAGGATCCATTCTTAGCAACGAATGTTTTGCCTTCGGATCTGTGATGAAGGTGTACCCAACAATTTCCTTTGGGTATTCTATGAAGACGCTTCTTCTCCGATTTGGGTTCGAGCTTATCAGATGAAACTTTTTCACATAAGCATCGCAGCCCCAAACTTTAAGAAATGACAACTTTGGTTTCTTGCTAAACCACAGCTTCATATAGTGTCGCCTCAACGGATTTAGATGGTGCCCTATTTAACGTGAATGCAGCTGTCTCTAATGCATGATCCCAAAATGATATTGGTAAATCGGTAAGAAACATCATAGATTGTACTATATCCAATAAAGTACGGTTATGACGTTCGGACACACCATTATGATGTGGTGTTCCAGGTGGCATGAATTTGTGAAACTAGTTCACATTGTTTTAATTGAAGACCAAACTCGTAACTCAAATATTTGTCTCCATGATCAGATCGTAGAAACCTTATTTTCTTGTCACGATGATTTTTCCACTTCACTCTGAAATTCTTTGAACTTTTCAAATGTTTCAGACTTGTGTTTCATTAAGTAGATATACCCATATCTGCTCAAATCATCAGTGAAGGTGAGAAAATAACGATATCCGCCACGAGCCTCAACATTCATTGGACCACATACATCAGTATGTATGATTTCCAATAAATCTGTTGCTCTCTCCATAGTACCGGAGAACGGTGTTTTAGTCATCTTGCCCATAAGGCACGGTTCACAAGTGCCAAGTGATTCATAATCAAGTGACTCCAAAAGTCCATCAGTATGGAGTTTCTTCATGCGCTTTACACCATTATGACCTAAACGGCAGTGCCACAAATAAGTTGCACTATCATTATTAACTTTGCATCTTTTGGTTTCAATATTATGAATATGCGTATCACTACGATCGAGATCCAATGAATCATTTTCATTTGGTGTGTAACCATATAAGGTTTTATTCATGTAAACAGAATAACAATTTATTCTATAACTTTAAATGAATAACCGTATCGCAATAAACATGATCAAATCATATTCATGCTCAACGCAAACGCCAAATAACATTTATTTAGGTTCAACACTAATCCCGAAAGTATAGGGAGTGTGCGATGATGATCATATCAATCTTGAAACTACTTTCAACACACATCGTCACTTCACCCTTAACTAGTTTCGCTTATTCTCGCAACTCCGCTTTGAAGTTACTACTCTTAGCAACTGAACCAGTACCAAATACCGAGGGGTTGCTATAAACACTAGTAAACTACACATCAATAACATGTATATCAAATATACCCTTGTTCACTTTGCCATCCTTCTTATCTACCAAATATTCAGGGCATTTCCGCTTCCAGTGACCATTTCCTTTGCAGTGTAAGCACTCAGTTTCAGGCTATGGTCCAGCTTTGGGCTTCTTTGCAGGAGTGACAACTTGCTTGTCTTTCAACTTGAAGTTCCCTTTCTTTCCCTTTGCCCTTTACTTGAAACTAGTGGTCTTGTCAATCATCAACACTTGATGCTCCTTTTTTGATTTCTACCTTCATCGATTTCAATATCACGAAGAGCTCGGGAATCGTTTTTGTCATCCCTTGCATACTATAGTTCATCACGAAGTTCAGTAACTTAGTGATGGTGACTAGAGAATTCTTTGTCTATGGTCAGGAAACTAAACCATCTTTGATTAACAAGCTAGTCAAGTAGAGGCATACTAGTGACATTCTGTTTGTCTATGTATTCACACATGTATTATGTTTCCGGTTAATACAATTCTAGCATGAATAATAAACATTTATCATGATATAAGGAAATAAATAATAACTTTATTATTGCCTCTAGGGCATATTTCCTTCAGCCAGGACCGCGGTCCACCTCCGTTACAGGGGTTCAATGTACATTAAGATAGGGCGTTACTGATAACGCCAGCTATAAAGTGTATTTAATGACCTTTAAGACTATAGAGTGAACGTCTGACCGTTGCCATCCTGAGTGACTCCTGGTCTTTCGTACTCCAAGTGATTTCTTGTATGGTCGAATGACTTCATATTGGTCGAGTGACATGGGGGTATCCGAGTGAGGTGATTGGTCGAGTGGATTGCACTCACTGGCTTCAGTCGATACTCCCTGTTATGCTTTGAATGTCGTCGCTTCTAGGGTAGTGACCTTGGGTGGGGTGTATAGGTCAGGTCTATGATCCTACCCTAGGTCTATGCCATCTTCATTAGCCCCCGAATGGATTGAGGTCCGAGTGGAAAAGAATGTTGAAGTTGGTCCTGCCTTGACTCTTGTGCTTTGCAAACATCCATGTTGGGTTTGAGGTCCATGTTGGAACTTCGGATTCGTTTCAGTCGCCTTGATCGATTCAGAAGTTGTCGAGTGAACTTATGTTGACATTCATTAGGTGTTGTTTCAGCGCGAAATCTTTTGTGCGATTGGTTACTACGGGCGCCTCGATTTCCATGCCACCTTTTTTGCCACGTATCCGGCGTGCGACTGTTGCAGGATTTGACAGGATCGCTCGGGCCCATGCATCAGCCACTCGGAAGCAGGCCCTTAAAAGGCATCGAGGTCGAGGCATCCACACTGTGCGCTCTCATTCCCCTTCTCCCTTCTCTGCCTCTCCACCGAATCTTCCTCCGCCCTCGCTGCTGCCGCTCTACTAGTGTGATGCCCACCACCATGGTGAATGACAAGACAGCGGCGCTGGAGCGAGCAAAAAAGGCGATGGGGACAGCAAAGGGCAAGAAAACAAATCGAGGGTCGTCGTCGAGGTTCGGGCTGCCGCCGGGATGGATTCAGGGAGATTGGATCTGATCCACTCTCCGGCAAGAGGATCTAGAGGAGCTGGCCGCCTTTGGTCTGATTTCCACCGAGGCCGCGAGGCTGCCGGAGGGGGAGATGGAGCCTCGGCCGCGATCGGGTGAGTGTGTCCTTCTTGCTACCCACGTCGACCGTGGTTTCTCCCTTCCTCCACATCCTTTTTTCCAGGGATTTCTGAACTTTTTCGGCGCTCAGCTTCACCACTTCTCTCCCAACATCATCACATATCTTGCTGCATTCGTGTCCATGTGTGAGAACTTCCTGGGTTGTCGACCGCACTGGGGTCTTTTCAAACATATTTTCACAATCCACTCCCAAACAGTAAAGAAGGCGAATCCGAGTGATGAGAGAACACGCGTGATCCAGATGTGTGGGGGTCTAGGGATCCAGATGAGGAAGAGGAGCACTTTCCCCACAATGACACGTCCTGAGTAGGTCACGGGCTGGCAGTCGACATGGTTCTACTGCCAGGATATTGCGACCCCCGTTCAATCGACCGGTCTTCCCCCTTTTTCCTTAGATCGTGCCCAGCAGCCTTCTTCACTGACCGTGACCGCAGCGGAGAGAGTAGATACGAACATTATGTTTGAGAGGGTAGTCCATTTGGTCCGTCAGGGGCGTAACTGGCATGTACTTGTTGGAGGTGTTTCTCAGTCGATGCATCCAGCCGCTCCAAGCTTGAGACCACTCGATGTGGATGTACTCGGGTGCCAATGACACATCTAGGGTTCACCCAGAGAAGGTTACGGATAATACGGTGGCCCTATGGTTGAAGGGTATTACCGGGAACAAGGATAACCCCAGGGGAGCCAGGAGAGTTGACTTATTCGACATTGACAACCAGCCGGACAAGGTCTGATCTCTGCTATCGAGTGTACTTCAATCTTTCTCGTAACTGTTTCTGAATCGGACTGATGTTTGATTGACTTTTTGTAGGTTTATACTGAGATGTACTCAATGCCCAATGGTGAACAAGCCCAGGAGCAAGACCAGGAGGGAGCGGACAACACTGAAGAGAGTGGCGAGTGGCAGTCCCCAGACGATGACTATGAGGAGGAGAGCGATAAGTCGGACGTCGAAGAGGAAGTCGACTCACCGCCTCGTACAGAGCATCGATCCCAGCAGCTCCACGATCCGGCGGGCGGGTGCGCCAAGGCTGTGGCTATGAGTATGCAAGAACATAAGCGCACTCGGACTTTGACTCCAGAGCCGACTGAGAAGGTCGCCAAGCAGCCCAAGGTTGCCCCTTCGAAGCCTCGGAAGACTTTGCCCAAGATCAAGATGGATGTTCCTGTTGCTTCTGGGTGAGTGTTCTATCTTTCTACGTTTTCTTCTACCGACTCATACTTCTGCTCTAACCGAGTGGATTCTTAACTTTTTTCAGCGCTGCAACTTCTGCGACTTCCATGGACGTTGACAAGGCCCCAGGTGATGAGGAGGCTGATGACGCGTCCACTTCCAAAGCTGGTACGCTCACCATTTTGAATTTCTTCTTCGACTGGTTTGTTGGTCGAATGAACTCTTAATGTTGCTTTTTATTGCAGCTCCACGAGACGTCATTGAGCTTCCAGATGATGAAGAAGAAGTGCCTCTAAAAGAGAGGATAAGGAGGGGCAGGGCCTCAAGCGGGAGGACAGCTGAGGGAGTCCTGGATTAGGGGGTACTCGGACAGCCCGACTATATACTTTGGCCGGACTATTGGACTATGAAGGTACAAGATTGAAGACTTTGTCCCGTGTCCGGATAGGACTCTCCTTGGCGTGGAAGGCAAGCTTGGCAATCCGGATGAGTAGATCTCCTTCTCTGTAACCGACTCTGTGTAACCCTAGCCCCCTCCAGTGTCTATATAAATCGGAGGGTTTAGTCCGTAGGACAACAACAATCAATCCAAAGGCTAGCTTCTAGGGTTTAGCTTCTTTGATCTCGTGGTAGATCAACTCTTGTAATACTCATATCATCAAGATCAATCAAGCAAGAAGTAGGGTATTACCTCCATCGAGAGGGCCCGAACCTGGGTAAACATTGTGTCCCCAGCCTCCTGTTACCATTAGCCTTAGACGCACAGTTCGGGACCCCCTACCCGAGATCCGCCGGTTTTGACACCGACATTGGTGCTTCCATTGAGAGTTCCACTGTGTCGTCGCGATAAGGCTTGATGGCTCCTTCAATCATCTACGACGACGCGGTCCAGGGCGAGGTTTTCCTCCCCAGACAAAATCTTCGTATTCGGTGGCTTCGTACTGCGGGCTAACTCGCTTGGCCACTTGGAGCAGAGCGATAGCTACGCCCCTAGCCATCGGGTCAGGTTCGGAAGCTTGAACTACACCGCCGACATCCGCGGAGATTTGATCTTCAACGGATTCGAGCCCATGTCAGGCGTTCCGAACAGTCGCGACTAGCATGACTTAGATCTGCCATCGGACGGTGTTCGGGAGATCACGCCTGCAGCTGCCCCGGCCACTAATTCGGAGCAGATCGTGCCATCCGAGGACGGGTGGATGGACCCCGCCACGGAGACCGCACGCTCATCGGCGATAGAGTCAAACACGGACTTTGCCTCTGACGAGGTCCGTGCCATCGGACCCTCGGACTCGTCTCCGGCCATAGGCTCCGAACCGCGTGCATCCATGCCTATCGAATCTGATTAGGCACCGATCATGGAGTTTACCTCCACGGATATTTTTCAGCACTCACCCTTGGGCGACATGCTAAATTCATTGAAATCTCTCTCCCTGTTAGGAGACTCTTGGCCGAACTATGTCCGGCTTGAGTGGGAAGCAGACAACGAAGAAATTCGTTCCCCACCCACCACCCACTTAATAGCCAAAGTCGACGAACTAACTGATATGCTCGATTTCGACTCCGAAGACATCGACGGTATGGACGACGATGCCGAAGAGGAACAAGAAGCAACGCCAGCAGGGCGCTGGACAGCTACCTCATCATATGATATATATATATATATATATATATATATATATATATATATATATATATATGGTGGACACCCCCAAAGAAAGCGACAGCGATGAGGCAACGGAGGATAATCCCCTTGAGAAGCAATCTAAGCACCGGCGTCATCGGCGCTGCTCTAAACCCCGCCATAGCAAAAATAGCGATACCGGCACAAGAGATAATAGCACTCCGGATAATGCCGAAGACGAAAACAATCCCGCCTAGCCAGACTTTGAGCAGGCTGAACGGGAGGATGGTCAAGTTAGCCCTCATGAACAGGCAATGGATGGAGACTTGGAGGATGATAATTACATGCCCCTCTCCAAAGATGAGGTGAGCCTCAGCGATGAAGAATTCATCGTGCCTGAGGATCCCGTAGAGCAGGAGCGCTTCAAGCGCCAGCTTATAGCCACTGCAAAAAGCCTGAAGAAAAAGCAGCAGCAGCTTCATGCTGATCAAGATCTTCTAACTGATAGATGGACCAAGGTTCTGGCAGCCGAGGAATACAGACTCGAGCGCCCAACCAAAATTTACCCGGAGCGCAGGTTGCTACCTCAATTCGAGGAAGAGGCGCTAGAGCCTACACTACCAGTGCAGGACGAGGCTGACTGGCCACCTCGTGGCCGAGACAAAGCGGCATATCAGCCCGTACACTAGACCGCACCCCGTCGCCAATCAAACAAAAACACAAAGGCACGGGGCTACACGCGGGACCTGCAAGATATATTGGAAAACAAAGCAGGATAGCTTAGATCACGGATCACAGGGGCGCGCCCCAACGTGGGACGACGACCGTCACGCCAGAGATACCAAATACAAATCCGGCCGGGCCGAATACAACAGACCGGACTCATTCGAGTTGTGTCGCAATGTAGCCCGGTACAGAGGCGCCGCACACCCCCTATGCTTCACTGATGAAGTAATGGATCATGAATTCCCAGAAGGGTTTAAACCCATGAATATTGAACCATACGATGGCACAACAGACCGCGCAGTATGGATTGAAGATTTCCTTCTCCACATTCACATGGCCCACGGCGATGATCTACACGCCATCAACTACCTCCCACTAAAACTCAAGGGACCGGCTCGGCATTGGCTGAACAGCTTGCCGGCAAACTCCATAGGCAGTTGGGAGAATCTGGAAGACGCATTCCTTGACAACTTCTAGGGCACTTACGTGCGACCGCCGAATGCCGATGAGTTAAGTCACATAACCCAAAAGCCCGGAGAATCAGCCAAGGAATTCTAGACTCGGTTCCTAACTAAAAAGAACCAAATCATCGATTGTTCGGATGCCGAAACCCTAGTGGCCTTTAAGCCGAACATCCGCGACGAGTGGCTTGCCCGACATCTCGGCCAAGAAAAGCCGAAGTCCATGGCAGCCCTCACGACACTCATGACCCGCTTTTGCGCGGGTGAAGATAGCTGGTTGGCTCGTAGCAACAACATAGCAAGCAATCCTGGCACATCAGAGGCCAGAGATAGCAACGGTAAGCCTCGATGCAACAAACCAAGCGTCGCAAAAATGGTGATAACGCCGAAGACACGGCAGTCAATGCCGGATTCCGTAGCCCTAATTCCGGTCAGCGGAAAAAGCCATTCAAAAAGAACAGTTTGGGACCGTCAGGTCTCGACCGCATACTCGATCATTCATGCCAAATTCATGGCACCCTAGGAACAGCAGCCAATCATACCAACCGAGAATGATGGGTCTTTAAACAAGCCAGCAGGTCAGGTGCCGAAAACAAGGAGAAGGGGTCTCAAAGCAATGACGACGACGAGGAGCCCCGATCACCAAACAAAGGAGGAAAAAAGAAATTTCCCCCTCAAATCAAAATGGTGAATATGATAAAGGCCATCCACATTCCCAAACTGGAACGGACGTGTACTCTAGGGATGCCGACTTAACGAAGCCAGTCGCCCCACAACATGTACTATGGCCGATCACTTTTGATCGTACGGATTGTCCGGCCAATACCAATCAGTGCAATTCAGCCGCACTTGTCCTTGACCCAATAATCGACGGATTCAACCTCACACGAGTCCTTATGGACGGAGGCAGCAGTCTGAACCTGCTGTATCAGGACACAGTGTGCAAGATGGTATTGATCATTTGATGATCAAGCCCACTAAAACCACCCTTAAAGGTGTTATACCAGGTGTGGAGGCCCGTTGTGCAGGCTCCATCACTCTGGAGGTAGTCTTCGGATCACTGAACAACTACCATACCAAAGAGTTAATCTTTGACATCGTCCCTTTTCGCAGTAATTATCATGCACTGCTCGGACAAAACGCGTTCGCTCGATTCAACGCGGTGACACATTATGCCTACCAAAAACTCAAGATGCATGGTCCGTGCGGTGTCATAACAATTAATGGCATGGCCGAACCTCCCCTCTGTGCCAAAGAGTATACCATCGCCTTAGCAGAAGAAGCAACGAGTGGCATCTTTCGATCGAACCTCAAAGCAACGGCCAAACTTCCGGACACCATCAAGGGAGTCCGAACTACTTCGCGACGGGATAGCCCGGCTTGTCCGTAGCTTAATTAAAACACTCTAGCAGTAAAACGAAGCAGAGCCTGGATAGGCCACACACTGCGGCTCAACCGCTACAAGAAACACAAATGTTTCTTTCCTTTTCTTTGCAGGTTCACTTTTGCGTAGGCCAGGACTGGTGACATGGAAATAGCTTGAACGCACAAGGAAATCTTTAGATATTCCCCTCGATGACCATCCGAACATCCTCCGGATCTGCGCATAGCCTCCTCCCGCCTGGCCTCAGCAGGTTCCAAAATCATGTTTATTTTTCATCACATTACTTGTACTCATATGCATCGACGTGTTATTCAATTACAACATATAGCTTTATATGACACTCATCTGCTGTTCTTTCTTATCGACACTCTTTGTCAAATGCCATCCGCACATCGCGATACGCATTAATATGCCAGGGGCTTCATTGTACCCATAATACGGCAATAAATTCCGACCACCTTCATAGTTGTTCCGCACCCCGAACTTATAGCATTATATGCATCAGCTTCGAATCATGTCTTGGGTCAATAGTTGGGTTTGCCCGGCTCCCATGTTTTGGTACCTTATGTTCCGCTATATCGGCTAAGGTAGCGCTAGGAGAACTACTGCAATTGTGTCCCGGTTCTTCCGGACGAGCACCTCAGTAGAGAAAGCCGAAAACTGACTGTCATGATACGGTGAGAGTTGGTCAGCTGTTCGTGAGGTTGCAAAATCTTTAAGGATTTCTTCGGCATTATGCTATAACCAATGCAACATGCGAGGGATCGGCTTTTCTTCCCATCAGGTGCTTATAAAGCCCCTCGTGCGGTCTTCCGAAGACCAGGGGCTGCGCCTACCTTCCTTTTTGTCAAACTCTTATGGCTAAGTGAGAGTGATAAAGCCCTATAGTCCGATTGCCTGGTTCGTTGCGCTAAAGACCTCCTTCAAGGACCCAAAACTAGGATAAAGAGTGCTCAGTTTATCCTAACACCCCGCATTTCCTACGTAAAGGTGTTTAACGATCGCCAACTCTCAGGATTAATATATATAAAATGGCCGCGCAGGAGGAATTTTTTTCAAATAACAGGCAATAAATAATAGAAATGACCTTGTTCAAAATTACAAAGGACAACATGACTGTATTCATGGAAATATAGCGTCCTTGGTGCATTGCTCCGCCGCAAGGCGAGATCCTTTTAGGACACTATCATAATTTAATTCGGGCTTGCGGTGCTCCTTCCCCTCCGATGGTCCCTCGGTCATCACCTTTTCAGCATCCATCTTCCCCCAATGCACCTTTGCATGGGCGAAGGCCATTCGCGCACCCTCAATACAGACCGTTCGCTTGATAACATCAAGTTGAGGGCAGGCACTCACAAGCTGCATCACGAGCCCGAAGTAACTGCTTGGAATTGGCTTGACAGGCCATAGCCGGATAATTAAATCCTTCATGGCTAGTTCGACCGCCTTATGCAGTTCGATCAACTGCTTCAGCTGATCGGCAAATGGCACCGGATACACCGGTGCCAGATACTGCGACTAGAAGAGCTTCTCCGCAGTGCTCCTTTCTTTAGCTTGGTAGAATTGTGCGGCATCAGATATGCTGCATGGCAGCTCTGCAAACACCCCTGGAGAAATCAGAATTCAAAATTATCAACTTGATTTTCTCCTTTCAAACACCCGCTTTGTATAGAAAAAGCCTTACCAGCCACAATCTTCCTCGCCTCCTGGATTTCCTTCAGGGCACCTTGGGCTTCCCCCTGGGCATCACTTGCAGCTTGGCGAGCTTGGGAGTGTTTGGATTCCTTCCCTGCTAAACTCTGCTCCAAGGTCTCGCATTTCTTCACGGCCTCTTGAAGCCATCGCTCAGCTTCAATAACCCCGGCCTCGTGCTTTTCGCGAAGTGCCTGCTATGCGGCTGCTTTCTTCTCAGCTTCGGCTACAATCTTCTTAAGAGCCTCAATTTCGGCCGTCGCCCCTAGAGCACATTATAGAAATATTTTCATCATCCTGACTAATTCATTTGTACTGAAGGCGAACAAGGTTCCTGCATACCTTGGCTATCCTCCAATTGCTTCTTAATTTGGACGAGTTCTCCTTCGGCTCGCTCCAGACTCCGCCTTAGTCCGAAGACTTTCGCAGTTTGAGAGGCGGCAGTTGCTACAGATGCCTACTTTCAAGCAAAGGAGAGAGGTCATAAAGTGAGTCTCCTGCGAACATTTATTTGATATTCTGTTCGGTTCTCTCTTTCATCGAACAATGTATCAGGGGCTACTACCTATGCTATGACACTCTTCGAAACCTCACAAAACATACCTCAAGGCCCGTTATAAGGCTGATGCAGGCTTCATTCAGTCCACTCTCAGCAGACTGAATCTTCTCAATCACCGCACCCATAAGGGCACGGTGTTCATCGACGATGGAGGCGCTCTTCAGCGTCGCCGATAGAGCATCCGGCGCCTCTGGTTGGACAGAGGCTGCTGGTGGAACGGGCACACCCCCTCCAGTTGAAGGAGGCAGCATGCTTGCTTCTGGAGCCGTACTGGTCTTCGGAATTGCGTCCGGCTGGGGGCTGAATTCAAGATAGCCCCCGTCGTCGACGTCCGTGGGAGCCTTCGTTCCAATGTGTCCGCCCCCCAAAGTTTGACCTCCTAGCGCTGCCTCTACGAGCTTTTCCCCCACTCCTTGGCCTGGGTCCTTCTGGGACGAAACCTCGGTGTCATTCACGTGTTTGGGGGAAGGAGCCTTTGGGGCATCCCGCTCTCCATAGTATCCGAGCCCAGTAAATCCTTCGAGGATTGTTCGGGGCGGGACCTCGTCGGACTGTAAAAAGGTATGGCTCAGATTAAAATATTATGCCATGATGGGTCTGGACGCATAAACTTATTCAGATTCTATATACTTACGAGTTCACCAGGGGCTAGGCCCTGGGATCCCACTCCGGGCTGCTATCGGTAGCAGCGGTGGACTCCTTGGGAAGGGGAGTTTTCCCCTCTTGGGCGACTCGGCCTCCAAAGATGTGGAGGCCGTCCTTTTATTTCCTCCCCTCACGGGGGATGGGTCTTCCTCCTCTTCCTCGTCCTCTCCAGAGGAGGATCGGGCATCGGAGTCTTTGGATATTGTGCCCGAAGTACCACGGCGACGAAGGCCACCCCTGGTCTTCTTGGCCTCCTTCTCGGCCTTTTTCTTTGGCGCCTTGTAAGGCGCCGGGACCAACATCTTCGTCAGAAGTGGGCCGGCCGGTCCTTCCTGTAGAGGGGGCCGGACAGTAGATCCGCTCCACCTTCCTCGTCCAGCCCTAGGAGGATTGTGGAAAACACATCAAGCATTTTCCTCAAGATATGCAAACAAAACATATGAATTGCCAACATACAATGGCTTACCAAACTTGCAGGGCGGGATAGTTGGCACCCGCGGTCTTCAGCAGAGTCCGGCCATGATTTGCCGGACTTAAAGAGCACCTTCCAAATATCCTTATGCAAAGAGCCGAAGAGCTCTCGCAGGGTCTGGTGCTTGGCTGGGTCGAATTCCCATAAATTGCAAGCCCTGTGTTGACAAGGAAGAATCCGGCGAACTAACATCACGTGGACTACATTGACAACTTTGATATTCTTGCCTTCCATACCCTTGACGCGCGTCTTGAGCACCAACAACTCGTCAGGCGAAGACTAGTCTAGGTCCTTCTTGGGCCAGGACATAAGCCGCAGGGGGGCTCCGGATCGGAAATCGGGACCAGCGGCTCATTCCGTGTCACACAGCTCAGTGATGTAAAACCACTGCTGCTGCCACTCTTTAACGGAATCATTGAAAGTACTTGCCGGCCATGTGATATTGAGCATCTTGCTCACCATGGCGCCTCCGCACTCTGTGTGCTCGCCGCTCACTACCTTGGGTTTCACATTAAAGATCTTCAGCCATAAGCCAAAGTGTGGCGAGATGCGGAGGAAGGCCTCGCACACGACGATGAATGTCGAGATGTTGAGGAAGGAATTGGGGGATTGATCGTGAAAATTGATCCCATAATAATACATGATGCCGCCAACGAATGGGTGAAGGGGAAACCTAGCCCATGAACAAAATTAGGGAGGAATACAACCCTCTCGTGGGGTTCCGGAGTAGCGACGATCTGACCCGACGTGGGAAGATGGTGCCTGATTTTCTTGGCCAGATACCCGGCCTCCCGAAGCTTTTTGATATCCTTCTCTCGGACGGTAGAGGCCATCCACTTGCCTCCTGCTCCAGGTCCGGACATCTTCGGAAGACCTTTAATTGGCGGAGAAGGCGAACGCTTGGGTGCTGGAGCTCGAGCAGAGGGGAATGGATGAGCAGAGAAAGAAGAAGGCGCGGGAGAAAAAGGAGAGTCCTTATCTCCTTATAAAGGCCGCAGGGATCCTGCGCTTCCCCACTTGCCCGGTAAACTCGCTTATTCCCCAAGCGTCATGTTGATGGCGCGGTTGGGTTACCCACGCCCGTATTAATGAGAATCCCGAGATAAGGGGACACGATCTCTTCTTCGACAAGACATGCCAATGAAACCGCCTCACGATAGGTGTGGTAGTAGATTGAAAAACATTTTAAATAATGGCCGGGCCGCGGCGTGATGTCACGCTATGAAAAGATGTCAGCAGATTGAATTCGTGGAATATTGTACTCTCTATGGTGGTATGTGGAAATTGTTTTGTAGAGCCATACACGATCCTTGTGTTCAAAATCTTCTATGGAGTATTCGGAGAAGGAACATGCCTTGCAATGCCGAAGACAATATGCGCGCTGGACTCATCGTCATTGAAGCCTGGTTCAGGGGTTACTGAGGGAGTCCTGGATTAGGGGGTACCCAGACAGCCGGACTATATACTTTGGCCGAACTGTTGGACTATGAAGGTACAAGATTGAAGACTTCGTCCCGTGTCCGGATGGGACTCTCCTTGGCATGGAAGGCAAGCTTGGCAATCCAGATGAGTAGATCTCCTTCTCTGTAACCGACTCTGTGTAACCCTAGCCCCCTCTGGTGACTATATAAACCGGAGGGTTTAGTCCGTAGGAAAACAGCAATCAATCCATAGGCTAGCTTCTAGGGTTTAGCCTCTTCGATCTTGTGGTAGATCAACTCTTGTAATACTCATATCATCAAGATCAATCAAGCAGGAAGTAGGGTATTACCTCCATCGAGTGGGCCCGAACCTGGGTAAACATTGTGTCCCAAGCCTCCTGTTACCATTAGCCTTAGAAGCATAGTTCGGGACCCCCTACCCGAGATCCGCCGGTTTTGACACCGACAACGACCGAGGGTCAGGTGCCTCAGTCGACATCGGTGCCTGAGACGGTGGTCTAGCGGTCCGGAGATCCGGCTCGGGCCAATGTTACCTTTGCTAATCCACTGTCGACTGACCGTCCTACGGCGTCGACTGCTCAGGTCCCTGCCGCGCCCATACAACTCCATGCTTCAGACACTATGACTGCTCCGACCGTACTGCCATCAACGCTCCTCGCTGCATATCATACTCCAGAAGACCCGCCGAGTGCCGCCAGAGAGGCCCTTCTCCAGGCAAACCTCATGATGGAGCAGATGAAGGTAGTGCATGAGGCTAGCCAGGTTGCCTACAATGCCATCACCGCTCTGCAAGCCAACGTCAAGGTCAGTTGGTTTCCGACTGGTCTCTTAACAAGTTGCAACTGTTGCTTCATTGTCGGCAAGGTGTCCTTGGATGAGCGTTTTGGAACCTTTTATGTGCATCTGGAACCTTTTATGGGCATCTATCATGGGTCTGCATTTCGGATCCAATCACCTAGTGGGTGTTTCTGACTTTGTGTTGAATAGTTCATCTACTTGAGTCGACCAAGTTGAGTCGAGTGCTTTTCTGAACGAGTGGGGACACGCAGAGTGCACCCACTGGGTGTAGTCCCCAAGACCACGGCCGACTGCTGGTAGTCGACTGGGGTCTGAGAATTCTCTCTCTTTTTTTCTTTTTTGTATACTCATGCTGGGCAGACCATGCAGAGTGGAAAACCGGACCAGTGGTGGCACGCCAAGTGCACCCACTGGGTGTAGTCCCCGAGAATACTGTTGAATGTTTGATACGGTGATAGTCTTAGAGCAATTGTCACTGCAATTGACTTTTGTTCCTGTCGACTGACATATCTTCTTTGCTCACCGCAGAAATCTTGTGATCTTAGGGCTCAATTTGCTGAACTAGAGAAGAAGCAGATCAGCCTCGCCTTAGATCTGGAGCTAGCCAAGAAGAATCTCAAGAAGGCCCAAGATGAAGCAGCCACCATGGGAGGTAATAATCCATCGACTGTCCATCATACGCCTGTCCTTTTTGGGTCGCTTGAACCGAGTGACTCCACTCGAACAGATGTGCGTAGTGAAAACTGACAACTCCAAGCTCGTCTGAAGAATGTTATTTCTTTAGAGAAAATGAAGCAGGCTCTGGAGAAGAAGGATCAAGACCTTGATGCAAATCAAAAAGAAGCGCGAGAAAAAACAGCCGTCGCCAATAAGAAGTTAGCCTCAGTCGGCAAGTTAGAAGAGGAGAACTCCAAGCTGAAGACTGCCGTTGTTGAGGCCAACCAGGAGGTTGAGAAGCTGAAGAAGGATAAGGAGACCCTGACTGACGAGGTTGGAAGTCTCAAGGCCAAGAAAGGTGAATTGGAGGCTTGTTTGGGACAACTCGCTGAGAAGCTAGTCTTGAAGCTTGAAGGTATTTCCTTTTGTTCGACTGATTTGTTGATGCCGATTGATACGTCTTGTTAAACTGGCAACTCACTGCTTTTCCGATTGTGCAGAACTTTGTCAAGACTTCGAAGCAGAAACTGGGTGGGTCGAGACACGTCTTGACCCCATAAACTCTCCTCTCAAAGATGATGTTGCGATGAATGTGCTGTGATTGGAGTCTCGTCTGGACAGTGATGTGGATTATCTCACTCGTCTGAAGGTGGCAATGACGCGGATCGATGCTGAACTTTGGCCCCAGACCGAACTCCCACAGGATCTCGAGTCTCTGATGACTCGACTGAATCAAATACCTGGTCGAGTGCAGGAATGGAAGAAGTCATCTGCTCGTTGTGGCGCTGATGTTGCTTTGTCATTGGTCCGAGTCCAATGCAAGGATGTTAGAGAAGACAAGCTGGCGGCCCTCAAGGTTGCCAACACTAAGAAACTCAGCTTCCAGTCTTTCATGGACACCTTCCTTGACGCCACCACTCAAATTGCAGACAGTATTGACCTTGACAGCTTTGTCTAGCCAGCAAGTCCTCCTCCTGCCAAGTGAACAAACATTGTGCCCTACTTTTATTTGCCTCGGAATGCCGAGTGGTCATCTAATCGTTAAACTCTTTCAGGCTTGATGTCTGAGTACTTCTGCCCGTCGCGGTTCTGAGATTTTGTGGGATTTATTTGAACTTGGTTTTCCTTGAATACCATGGCTTTTGACTTTATCGCTTTTGAATGTCTTTCAATTCCGAGTGAACTTGATTTTTTCACCTTTTGTTGAGTGGTTCTAACGATGTGTTCAGTCGACACCTCGTCGTCCTAGCGAATCGGGATGGAGCATTCATTATACTTGTGACGTAGGTCAGACGTGGTGTTCAGTCGACACCTCGTCGTCCTTGCGGAATGGGATGGAGCATACGTTGTACTTGTGACGTAGCTCAAAGGATCTTTGTAACTTAGGCGAGTACGGGGTCGCAGCTAAGCCCCCGAGTGGCAGGATTGCTCTCCACTCGGAGTGTTTTTTAACCTAGGTGAGTACGGGGTCGCAGCTAAGCCCTCGAGTGGGAGGATTGCTCTCCACTCGGAGTGTTTTTTTAACTTAGGTGAGTACGGGGTCGCTATCGGTATCAAAACCGGCGGATCTCGGGTAGGGGGTCCCGATCTGTGCGTCTCAGGCTGGTGGTAACAGGAAGCAAGGGACACAATGTTTACCCAGGTTCGGGCCCTCTCGATGGAGGTAAAACCCTACTTCCTGCTTGATTAATATTGAAGATGTGAGTAGTACAAGAGTAGATCTATCACGAGATCGTAGAGGTTAAACCCTAAGAGCTAGCCTATGATGGTATGATTGTAATTGTGATCGGCCTTCTAAGGACCATCCTCTCCAGTTTATATAGACACCGGAGAGGGCTAGGGTTTACATGGAGTCGGTTACAAAGAAGGAAATCTAATATCCGGATTGCCAAGCTTGTCTTCCACGCGAAGGGGGGTCCCATCCGGACACGGGCCGAAGTCTTGAGTCTTGTATCTTCACGCTTTGATAGTCCGGACAATGTATATAGTCCGGCTGTCCGGATACCCCCTAATCCAGGACTCCCTCAGTAGCCCCTGTACCAGGCTTCAACGATGATGAGTCCGGCGCGCAGTCTTGTCTTCGGCATTGCAAGGCGGGTTCCTTCTCTGAATACTCCAAGGTTATTTATCGAACACGTAGATCGTATCCGGATCTGCAAGATGGTAAATTTGTTCTGCTGGCAGACTTTGTACGTTGTGCTCCTGCATCGTGGCCTGGTACAACATGAACCGGCGTTTCCTGCTGCACCTCGACTCGCGTCCCGAGGCGGTTTTATTGGTACGCCCTGCTAAAGCAGAGATCGTGTTCCACTTATCGCAGGATCTCTCATCAATATGGGCGCGTGTGACCCCACGGCGACCGTTGGTATGACTCCGTGTATTTGAGATAAGTCCCAAGCGGTCACGTTGATGACTCTTGATATTCATCCTCTTTATAAAGGGGCCGAGGCCTACACCTCTTTTCCACCTCTCCTGCCCCTTCTCGCACCTCGAGCTCCGGCACTCAAAACCTAAGCCTCAACACCCCAGATCCTCCGGTATGTCCGGATCCGATGCAAAAGGCCAGTGGGTGGCCTCCTCAATCCAGGAGGAGGATATTACTAAGCTTAGGGAGGTCGGATACCTGACCGCCGATATCCAGCACAGGCTTCCTGCTCCAGGGCAGGTTATCCCTACGCCGGAGCCCAATGAGAGCGTCATGTTTGTTCCTCACTTCCTCCGAGGTCTAGGCCTCACCCTCGACCCCTTTGTGAGGGGGCTCATGTTCTACTACGGCTTGTATTGTTATGATCTAGCTCCAGACGCCATCCTCCACATCTCGTCGTTTATTATTGTGTGCGAGGCTTTTCTCCACGTCAACCCACACTTCGGCTTATGGCTCAAGACCTTCAATGTGACACCGAAGATGATCGAGGGGCGACATGCAGAGTGCGAGGTGCCGTAATAAGCAAGAACGTCGATGCCCCGTGGCCAGAGGGCTCCTTTCCGGAAGTGTCCGATGTGTGGCAACGGAGGTGGTTTTATGTCACAGCTCCTAGAGGCACAAAGTGGGCAGCCGCCCCCGAGTTCCGCTCGGGCCCTCCATCATAGTCAGCGTCTTTGACCGACGTAGGACGGAATTACGGGCCTGCTGGTGATGTACAAGAACTACAGAATCGTATCCGGGAGCTCATAGAGAGAGACATAAATCTCGTCAGCATAATGCAAGTGATGCTAATCCGGCGGACGCTACCGTGCAAATGTCGGCCTCTCCGGATGTGGGAGTTTAATCCGGAGGGTCCGCGGAATATTAAGCACTTCTTCGGCCT
The DNA here is from genome assembly GCA_021437245.1 of Aegilops speltoides. NCBI lineage: Eukaryota > Viridiplantae > Streptophyta > Magnoliopsida > Poales > Poaceae > Aegilops > Aegilops speltoides. The sequence continues at coordinate 377,388,255 of CM038145.1, forward strand.
GAAGCTCGAAGGAATGTGTAAATTATTCTTCGGACCACAAGTAAAGTGTCCGGACACCACTGAGGATGCGGGCCTAAGCTGCAATCGCCTAAACACCCAAGTAAGTAACCTTAAAGCCGGACACTTCATTTATATTTATCATAATCGTAATTCTGAAAATCCCTCCATGGCCAGGAATGGCTCAATAAGGCAGACAGAATCAGGTGTCCGGCGCCACTTCCTGAAGGCTCGCCTGGTCCAACCATCGCAAAGATGCTTGACCGGGCGCTCAGCAAAATCCCCTCAAGGAAAGGCGAAGGAGAGGGCAGTGAAACCACACCACGCATCCAGACCGGAGGAATCGCTACCTCTACTATGGAGGATAGCCAGGAAGGGGAGGTTAAAGTCTCCTCCCCACGCGGGAAGAAGAGGGCGGCCCCCAAACACTTGGAGGCGGAGATGCCCAAGCAAGGGAAGAAGGTTTCACTAGGGGGCTCTGCCGCGACGGGAACCCCTACCAGGTCGTGCCCACCAACGGGCCAGCCCTCCACCGAGCCGTAAGTTAATCATTAATTCAAAGGTATGGTGTTACTCCGAGATCTGTAACCGAGACTTCGTCTTTTGTAATCCGGCGAGTAGCTCTTCTCAACAGAGTTTGTCTTCGGGGGACCTTCGTCCGGAGATGATGGAGAGTGAGACTCCGCCCACCTCTCCGCTTCATGAAGCAGGCGACACAGAGGTGTGGTCACGGAGGAGTCCGGATTTTCCGAAGCCGGAAGTAGCTCACTCAAGCCAAGGAACAGGCTCGGGCTAGCAATGCGGCTACCCTAAAGGTGGCTGAGGAGTTGAGAGCCGAACAGGCTGATCATCGCCGAAGTGAGGACAAGATAGCCGAGATGGCTGAAGAGTTGAAAAATGCCGCTGACCGGTATTTGCTCCTTGAAAAGGAGAGTAAGGCTAGTTCGGACGAGCTGGACAAGGCGCTTAATGCCACCAAGGAGATGCGGACCGAGATCCGGGGTATTCGGGAGGAGCTCCAACAGGCCGACAAAATTGTGGCCAGGGGCTCCTGCCTACTGCGGACCAAGTTTTTGGATCCAAAGTATGCTCCCCTAGCTGGGCATTGGAGTCCTGCAGACGCATATGCGGACTTGATGAAAAGTACAGCTGACGCTGCCAAGTTCTTCAAGGATCAAGGTGATAAGGAAGTGGAGAAGCTTTTTTGGTCGTAGTTCAATGCTCCCAACCGCTCGCTGCCGTTGAATGAGAAGGTGGCTGCTGTGGCGGAGCTTCATAGGTTGTCCGGGCTGGCAATGCAGTCTGTAATAGACCATCTTTGGCCGAAGGGGCCCAAGCCGGACAGTTATTTTGGTTTGGTGCAACAATTCCTTGGGGCCGTGACTCGGATCGACGCCATGAGGAGGTCGGCGTGCATAGAGGGTGCACGGCTGGCTCTTGCCCGCGTTAAATCCTATTGGACGGATATGGAGGCCACCATTGTAGCAACCCAGGATCCGACGGGAGGCCAATATCCGGCCAAGCACTACTTGGCGCATGTCACAGAGGGTGCTCGCCTAATAGAGCCGCAGTGCTCGAAGAATATTTTGTTTGAGTGATAAGTCGAATTATTGTAAAAACAATGTTTATTTTGATTATGAGGCTATACTTATATTCTTTGCCTGAAAATATGATTGTGTCCCCTGTACGACTATTCTTATATGTATAAGTAGTCTGAAAGATAGCAGTCGTTGGCTTCAGCCCCCACGCATACAATGCGGGGGTGTTCACGAAGAATATGCTTAATCACACTTGATCCAACGTCTTGGTCCATTAAGGAGGTGATCGCACGTCAAACTAGGCAACCGGACTATATAGCTTTAACACTTTCGCTTAGCTGTGGGGATATAATGGTGGGGCTACTATGTAGCCCCTGGTACCTTTGCGGGCATCCGAATACGGGTGCGTGTGTACATGGCTGGTAAACGACCCTTCGTTAATGCGGAGGAATCCTAGAGATTCTGGTGAGTCTTCGAGTGGTTGAATAGTCTCTTGTTGTATCATGATGGTCAGTTTTCGGCTTTCTCTACTGAGGCGCTCATCCGGAATAACCAGGGCACTATCGTAGTAGTTCTCCTTTGGACTGTCTTAGCCGATAATAACGGAATGTATGGCGGCAAACCCAGGAGCCGGGCAAACCCAACATTTGACCCAAGACACGATTCGAAGCTGATGCATATAAGGCAAAACTCGTGACGCCAAACACTCCCGAAGGTGTTCGGACTTTATAACAGAAGATGGGCTCCAGAATGCCCATTCAATATGAACCCTATGTTTCCAGGTACGTGCGGTGACCTGTCGTGGCGAAATGCCAATAACGACAGTGTCCTCTGTGGGTATGGAACCCATGGGACGGTTTAAACAACAAGAGGCAATAGAAAAGGTTTACACAGGGGCTTAATATAAAAAGAAACCTATTGAACGGGGCCCTGCTGCACGTCTGCGCCTTTGTCTCCGTTATGCTGTCTCCTGGAAGGGTATCGCGCAAACATTGTCTGTGGAAAAACGGAAAACTCATAGGAGAATACAACGTAAATATGCGGTAGATAGTAAAAGTGTAAGATGATGGCCTGCCAATAAGGTTGAGCCAAGCTTTGGGGCTACGTTAAATGTTTATAGCCCCTGGTTTCCGCTATGGGATTACATATACGGTGTCCGGTTGAATTTTATCCGGGCTACCGGACTCGTCTGACCGTGTCTGTGGTCTTAATGACCAGCCATGTTTTATGGTATTAGAGGCCGCTTAGAGTCCGGCCGCCAGGGCCGTCACGTGTTCCTCTGCGTGTGAAGAGCACTCTGTGATTCCGCTAATGGTGAGGACGCCACGTGGACCGGGCATCTTGAGTGTAAGGTAGCCATAATGCGGCAATGCATCGAAGCGGGCGAAGGCCGGTCTTCCGAGCAGTGCATGATAGCCGCTTTGGAAGGGTGCAACGATGAAGAGTAGTTCCTCACTTCTAGAGTTGCCGGGGGGCCAAATGTTACCCTCAGTACGACGGAGCCCCTGCCGTAGGCTTCAATGCCTGGTATCACCCATTCAAAGGTGGTGTTGCTTCGGCTAATTCTGGGTAGGTTTATCCCCATCCTGCGGACAGTGTCTTCGTATATTAAATTGAGACTACTGCCGCCGTCCATGAGGACACGAGTGAGATGGTATCCGTTGATTATCAGGTCCAGCACCAAGGCCTGTGATCCTTCACGCCGAATACTAGTTCGGCCGTCCGTGTGATCAAAAGTGATCGGACGAGACATCAAGTAGTCAGATGTGGGTACGATAGGTTCTACATCGTGCGCGACTTTGAGCGCGCATCCTTGCCTTCTCGTGAATGTGTGAGTCGCGTGGATCATGTTTACTGTTTTAACCTCTGGCGGGAATTTTTTCTGTCCCCCAGTGTTCGGCTGGCGAGGTTCGTCCTCGTCTTCACTTGGTGTTTCCCTCCCTTTGTGTTTGGCATTTAGTTTGTCGGCCTGCTTGAAGACCCAGCACTCTCTATAGGTGTGGTTCGTAGATTTTTCTAGGGTGCCATGAATTTGGCATAGTCTGTCCAGGACTCTGTTCTGACCGGAAGGTCCCTCTTTACTGCCTTTAAATGGCTTCTTTTGCCGAGAGCCCCTGAATCCGGCATTGACCGTTATGTTATCTGGGCTCCCTTCCTTGCTTTGGCGTTTGTGTTTATTACGCCGAGGCTTCCGTTGCCGTCCCTTATTTCGGATGTGCTGGGGTCGCGGGTGCCTTTATGGGCTAGCCAGCTTTCTTCACCCACGCAAAAGCGGGTCATAAGGCTTGTTAAGGCTGCCATTGTCCTTGGTTTTTCTTGGCCGAGGTGTCTGGTGAGCCAGTCGTCGCGGATGCTATGTTTGGATGTCGCTAAGGCTTTGGCGTCCGGACAGTCGACAATTTGATTCTTCTTAGTGAGGAATCTATTCCAAAGCTTGCAGGCGGACTCTCCGGGCTGTTGGATTATGTGACTTAGCTCGTCTGCATCCGGAGCCGGACATAAGTCCCTTGAAAATTGGCCCTGAAAGCGTCTTCTAGTTCCTCCCAACTTCCAATTGAGTTTTCGGGGAGGCTTTTTAACCAGTGTCGAGCTGGTCCCTTCAGCTTGAGGGGAAGGTATTTGATGGTGTGGAGATCATCCCCACAAGCCATGTGAATATGCAGGATAAAATCCTCGATCCAGACCCCTAGGTCTGTCGTTCCGTCATATGCCTCTGTGTTCACAGGTTTGAAACCTTGTGGGAATTCATGGTCCAGTACTTCTTCGGTGAAGCACAAGGGGTGTGTAGCCCCTCTGTATCTGGGCGTGTCGTGGCATGTAGTCGGCTATTGTTGTGTCTGGAGTTTATTCCGAACTGGTATTTGGCTTGTATTAGCGCTTGGGTGACCATAGTCCCTCGCCAGGGTGTGTCCTTTAGATCCATAGATGGACCTGGGTGCACCGGCCTTCTTAGCCGGCTTCTCATGTGGATCGTGCGCGGTGTCAGTAGCCGCTCTGTTGTGGTTGTGACGGTGCACGTCTGGTCTCCTGGTTGTATTATTCTTTGGTGGAACGGCCTCGTCATCGAATTCTGGCAATACCTTGTGCTTTGGGTAGCTTTTGGTACGGCGATCGTCGCCATATCTTTCTTCAGTGTCTAGCACTTTATTCCATCTGTGACTGAGCTTTTCTTGTGCGGCCTTAAGCCGTTGTTTCTGCTTATTTAGACTTCTTGTTGTGGCCAGAAGGTTTCGTGGAGGTTATCTCATTCTACTTGTTCGTCCGGGATGATGAATGCATCGTCGTCCGGACTCCGTTCCTATTCTGGGGCTATTTCGTGAGCACGTCCCTCAGGATCATCATGATCGGATATTTGCTCCGAACTTGGTTTGGCATGACCTGGCTCATCCTGCTCCATTGCTGGGTCCGTGTGGTCATTACTGCCTTCTGGTATGTCAGCCCTTCTTGCGCTCTTGTCGCAGTTTTCACTATTGTTGGACTTTGAGCGGCGTCTACGCCGCTGTTTTGGCTTTTATCCGGGTGTTTTATCATCCGGTTTATTGCTGTCGTCCTTCTTGGGCATATCCACCATGTATATATCATGTGACAAGGTAGTGATCCCGCGCCCCAGAGATTCTGGAGCTTCTACTGCATCTTCGTCCATACCGTCGATGTCTTCGGAGTTGAAGTCAAGATCATTGATTAAATCATCGATCGTGGCAATCAAGTGGGGGGTGGGTGGGCAGCGAATTCTTTCGTCGCTTGCTTCCCACTCAAGTCGGACATAGTTCGGCCCAGAGGCCCCTGATAGAGAGAGAGACTTCAATGAGTTTAGCACATCACCAAAGGGCGAGTGTTGAAAGATGTCCGCAGCGGTAAACTCCATTACCGGAGCCCAACCTGGCTCGGCTGGCTCGAGGGTGCACGGACCGGAACCAACGACCGGATATGAGTCCGGGGGTCCGGGGTTATAGGTCTCCACAGAGGTGAGACCTGTGTTCGGCTCCAACGCCGATGAGTATGCGGCCTGCAGGGCGAGGTCTACCCCTCTGTCCTTGGGCAACGCAACTTGTTCCAGATTTAGATCCGGGGCTATTGTAGGGATGACGTTTCGAGCATTGTCCGCTAGCAGGTCTAGGCCGTGCCCGTCATGACTGTCTGGCGCTCCCGGCACAGGGCCGAATCCGTCGAAGATCAAGTCTCTGCGAATATCCTCCGTGTAGTTCAAGTTTCCAAACCCGATCTGGTGGCCAGGGGCGTAGCTGTCGATCTGCTCCAGATGGCCAAGCGAATTGGCCCGCAATGCAAAGCCGCCGAACACAAAGATCTGTCTGGGGAGAAAAGTCTCACCCTGGACCATGTTGTTGACGATTGAAGACGCCATCAAGCCTTGAAGCGATGGCACAGAGGAACTCTCAATGAAAGCACCAATGTCGGTGTCAAAACCGGCGGATCTCGGGTAGGGGTCCCGATCTGTGTGTCTCAGGCTGATGGTAACAGGAAGCAAGGGACACAATGTTTACCCAGGTTTGGGCCCTCTCGATGGAGGTAAAACCCTACTTCCTGCTTGATTAATATTGAAGATATGAGTAGTACAAGAGTAGATCTACCACGAGATCGTAGAGGTTAAACCCTAAGATCTAGCCTATGATGGTATGATTGTAATTGTGATCGGCCTTCTAAGGACCATCCTCTCCGGTTTATATAGACATCGGAGAGGGCTAGGGTTTACATCGAGTCGGTTACAAAGAAGGAAATCTAATATCCGGATCGCCAAGCTTTTCTTCCACTCAAAGGAGAGTCCCATCCGGACACGGGCCAAAGTCTTGAGTCTTGTATCTTCACGCTTTGATAGTCCGGACAATGTATATAGTCCGACTGTCCGCATACCCCCAAATCGAGGACTCCCTCAGTCGCAGCTAAGCCCCCGAGTGGGAGGATTGCTCTCCACTCGGAGTGTTTTTTAACTTAGGCGAGTACGTGGTCGCAGCTAAGCCCCCGTGTGGGAGGATTGCTCTCCACTCGGAGTGTTTTTTAACTTAGGCGAGTACGGGGTGGCAGCTAAGTCCCCGAGTGGGAGGATTGCTCTCCACTAGGAGTGTTTTTTAACTTAGGCAAGTACGGGGTCGCAGCTAAGCCCCCAAGTGGGAGGATTGCTCTCCACTCGGAGTGTTTTTTAACTTAGGTGAGTATGGGGTCGCATCTAAGCCTCCGAGTGGGAGGACTGCTCTCCACTCGGAGTGTTTTTTAACTTAGGCGAGTACGGGGTCGCAGCTAAGCCTCCGAGTGGGAGGATTGCTCTCCACTTAGAGTGTTTTTTAACTTAGGCGAGTACGGGGTCACAGCTAATCCCCCGAGTGGGAGGATTGCTCTCCACTCAGAATGTTTTTTTTTAACTTAGGTGAATCGGGTTCGCGGCTAAGCCACCCACTGGGGGACTCGGACACAAATGATTACGGGAAATCAATCGTTAAGATACTGCAAAAATCTTGTCTTTGGTAAGCAAACTGAAGTACACTTATTACAACTCGTCGGGTCAAGTGATTTTAGGTATAGAAAGGGCGAAGCAGCTCCGTGTTCCACGCGCAAGGTTCGTCCATATTCTTGGCAACATTGTAGATGTGGTATGCTCCATTGTGAAGTACCTTGGTGATGATGAAGGGACCTTCCCAGGCCGGAGCAAGCTTGTGAGGCCGTTTCTAATCCACTCGGAGCACAAGGTCCCCGTCCTGGAATGCTCGACCTCTGACATTACGAGCATGGAATCGACACAGGTCTTGCTGGTAGATGGTCGACTGAATCAAAGCCATCTCGCGTTCCTCTTCCAAGAGATCAACTGCGTCTTCGCATGCCTGTTCAGCTTCAGCTTCTGAGAAGAGTTCTATCTGGGGAGCGTTGTGCAGCAAGTCGCTCGGAAGCACCGCCTCGGTGCCATACACCAGGAAGAAAGGGGTTTGGTTAGTCGACCAATTTGGCGTCGCTCTCAGCCCCCATAGGATGGAAGGCAACTCAGTCACGCAAGCTCCAACAACATGCTTGAGGTTGCGCATCAGTCGGGGTTTTAGCCCTTGAAGGATCAAACCATTTGCCCTATCTGCTTGCCCATTCGACTACGGGTGTGCAACAGATGCGCAAAACCCGAGTACCTTGGGAAGCACAAAATGCCTTGAACTCGTCAGAATCAAAGTTGGAGCCATTATCTGTGATAATAATGTGAGGGACTCCATATCTGAATATAAACTCCTTGATGAAATTGACGGCAGTGCTTGAATCAAGGTTTTTGATGGGCTTGGCTTCGATCCACTTGGTGATTTTGTCGACTGCTACGAGCAAATGAGTGAAACCACTTCTGCAGTCTTGAAGGGTCCAACCATATCCAACCCGCAGACTGCAAACGGCCAGACTAGTGGAATAGTTTTGAAAGCAGACGCAGGCTTGTGGGACATGTTGGAGTAGAACCGGCAACCTGCGTACTTGTCGACTACATCTTTTGCCATCTCATTTGCACGAGGCCAATAGAATCCCGCTTGGTATGCTTTGGCCATGATGGTCCGGGAGGACGCATGGTGACCACAGGTCCCCGAGTGGATATCATTCAGGATCATTCGACCTTCTTCTAGGGTGATGCAGTGCTGAGCTACTCTTGTGACACTTTCTCTGTAGAACTATCATTTTATCACGGTGAAAGCTTTCGATCGTCGGACTATCTGGCGAGCCTCATCTTCATCCTCTGGGAGCTCCTTCCTGAGTATGTACGCGATGTACGGTACTGTCCAGTCAGGCGTGATCACCAAAACTTCCATGATCAAGTCGACCACAGCTGGAACCTCAATCTCAGTCGGATTGGTTGAACTCTTTGGTTGCGGGGGCTCTTCCTTGAAGGGATCTTCTTGTACTGACGGGGTGTGGGGATGCTCCAAGAACACACTGCTGGGAATAGGCTTCCGAGTGGAACCTATCTTCGCCAAGTCATCGGCCGCTTGATTCTTGATTCTAGGAATGTGGTGGAGCTCTAACCCCTCAATCTTCTTTTCCAGCTTTCTCACTGCATTGCAATAACCGGTCATTGCGGGACTCCTAACGTCCCATTCCTTCATTATTTGATTAACCACTAAGTCTGAGTCACCATAGACCATCAAGCGCCGAACGCCGAGTGAAATGGCCATACGCAACCCATACAATAGTGCCCCATACTCAGCTTCATTGTTTGAAGAATCAAAGTGAATCTGGAGGACATAACTGAGCTTGTCTCCTTGTGGGGACACTAAAACCACTCCTACACCAGAGCAATTCAACATCTTGGACCCATCAAAGAACATAATCCAATGTTTTGACTGAATCTGAGTCATCTGCTGTTGTTCTATCCACTCTGCGAGGAAATCTACAATTGCTTGAGACTTGATGGCCTTCTTTGCCTCAAACTTGGTATCTAAAGGAAGAAGTTCAATCGCCCATTTCGCCACTCGACCGGTTGCATCTCTGTTATTCAGAATTTCTGACAATGGAGCGTCACTGACGACTGAAACTGAAAGGTCAGAGAAATAGTGTGTAACCTTCTTCGTGGTCAGGTAAATCCCATAAACAAGCTTCTGATAATGAGGGTATCTCTGCTTAGACGGGGTCAAGACTTCTGAAATGTAATACACAGGACGCTGAACTTTGAAGGCTTTGCCTTCTTCTTCCCGCTCGACCGTGAGCACTGCGATAACAACTTGTCATGTGGCTGTGATGTCAAACAGTAAAGGCTCCTTGCTGACTGTTGCAGCAAGCACCGGCTGGGTGAAAAGCAGGGCTTTGAGCTCTTCAAACGCTGCTTTAGCTTCATCGTTCCACTCAAACTTGTCAGACTTCTTCATCAGTCGGTAAAGAGGCAGTGCCTTTTCACCAGGCGTGAGATGAATCGACTCAATGCAGCCAAACAACCAGTAAGCTTCTGAACATCATGCACACGCACTGGGTGCTTCATTCGGAGGATTGTGCCAATCTTCTCTGGATTCGCGTCGATCCCTGGTTCGAAAACAAGGAAACCGAGTAACTTTTCGCCAGGGACTCCGAATGTCCATTTTGATGGATTGAGCTTGATATCATACCTTCTTAAGTAGGCAAAGGTTTCAACGAGGTTAGTTAGCAGGTCGGAACCTTTGTGTGACTTAACCACTATGTCATCCATGTATGCTTCCACATTCCGACTGATTTGAGTGAGCAGGCACTTCTGAATCATGCGCATGAATGTGGCACCGGCATTCTTGAGGCCAAAGGGCATAGTAACATAGCGAAAACACCCGAACGGGGTGATGAAAGCTGTCTTTATCTCGTTGGGTCCATACAGTCGGATCTAATGATACCCGGAATAAGCGTCCAAAAAGGACAATCGCTTGCATCCCGCAGTGGAGTCGACTATCTGGTCGATACGGGGTAGAGGAAAATGATCTTTCGGGCAGGCCTGATTTATGTGCTTGAAATCAATACACATTCGAAGTGATTTATCTTTCTTGGGGACCATAACGACATTGGCAAGCCACTCGGAGTGGTATATCTCGCGGATGAACTCAGCAGCCAGGAGCCGAGCCACCTCCTCGCCAATTGCCTTTCTCTTCTCCGCAGCGGACCGACGGAGATGCTCTTTAATGGGTTTTGCCTTTGGGTCGAATCGCAAACGGTGCTCAGCCAGTCCCCTGGGTACACCTGGCATGTCAGATGGCTTCCATGCAAAGATGTCCCAGTTCTCACGGAGGAGCTGGATGAGCGCTTCTTCCTATTTGCTGTCAAGTGTTGTTGAGATATGGGTCAGAGCGACATTGGGGTCGGTCGGGTGAATGCGGACTGGCTTGGTCTCGCTGGCTGACTGAAATGCAGACTCCGAGGTAGGCCTCTTGGCACGCAGCAAATCACTCGAGTCTGCAGTCTTCTGATACTCTTGAAACTCCATTGTTGCCATCTGGTCGTCCGCTATCTCGCACCGTCCTATAGACAGCCTTCTGCCCTTTGCCGGTTACCGGCGACCGTTATCACGCCTCTGGGGCCAGGCATCTTCATCTTGAGGTACAAATAACACGGTCGAGCCATGAAGCTAGCATAGGCAGGTCTGCCCAAAATGGCATGATAAGCACTCTGGAAATCCACTACCTCAAATGTTAACTTTTCCTTGCGTTAATTCTTCTCATCGTTGAAAACCACATCAAGAGTGATCTGACCGAGTGAGCCAGCTTTCTTTCCTGGGATGACTCTGTGGAATCGCATGTTGCTCTCGCTGAGCTTGGACATCGGAATGCCCATTCCTTTGAGAGCCTTAGCGTACAGGATATTCAGACCACTGCCATCATCCATCAAAACCTTGGTCAGTGGGGTGCCCCCAATGACTGGGTCGACCACCAGTGCTTGCCACCCAGGGGTAGCAACGCGTGGTGGGTGGTCGGATTGGTCGAATGTAATAGGTTTTTTTACCACTTCAAATACTTTGGTGTTGCTGGAGCAACCATGTTCACCTCTCGTTAATGACTTTCAATCGACTTTTGCTCTCGAGATCAGCAAAAATCACCAAGGTGGCATTAACATGTGGATATCCACCATCATCGTCCTTGTCTTCCTCCTTATCGGACTCTTTGTCCTTTTCACTGGGTTGACTTTCTCGGAAGCTCTGGATTAGGAGTCGACATTGTCGAGTCGTGTGCTTGGGGAGAATCAGGTTCCCCTCCTCATCCTTTTTTGTGTGAATATGACACGGCCAATCCATCACATCGTTTCCTGCTTGATCCTTCACTTTCTTAGGGATCCAAGGCCCTTTGGGCTTTCCCTTGAACTTTCCTTGATTCAACACTGCTGCCTTGGCAGGGCCTGCTACCTCAGCCTTTCGCTTCTACTTTCGACTGGAATTTCCTCCTTGAGTGTCCTGGGTGACTTGTTTGTGCTTACCACTCTGGAGTCGGTCTTCTTCTTCATCGTTAGCGTACTTGGCGGCAATCTCCATCATCCGAGCCAGAGACATATCTCCGGTCCGACCGAACTTTAGATTGAGCTCTCTGTAGCGAACGCCTTCCTTAAAGGCAAAGACTGCTTGGTGATCTGACACATTCTCCATTGTGTGGTGCAAAGTGATCCATCTCTGGATATAATTGTCGGTGTCAAAACCGGCGGATCTCTGGCAGGGGGTCCTGAACTGTGCGTCTAAGGCTAATGGTAACAGGAGGCAGGGGACACAATGTTTTACCCAGGTTCGGGCCCTCTCGATGGAGGTAATACCCTACTTCCTGCTTTATTGATCTTGATGATATGAGTATTACAGGAGTTGATATACCACGATATCATAGAGGCTAAACCCTAGGAGCTAGCCTATGATTATGATTGTTCTTGTCCTACGGACTAAACCCTCTAGTTTATATAGACACCGGAGGAGGCTAGGGTTACACAGTCGGTTACAAAGAAGGAGATCTAACATCCGAATCGCCAAGCTTGCCTTCCACGCAAAGGAGAGTCCCATCTGGATACGGGATGAAGTCTTGAATCTTGTATCTTCATAGTCCAACAGTCCGGCCAAAGTATATAGTCCGGCTGTCCGGATACCCCCTTATCCAGGACTCCCTCAATAGCCCCCAAACCAGGCTTCAATGACGATGAGTCCGGCGCGCAGATTGTCTTCGGCATTGCAAGGCGGGTTCTTCTCCAAATCCAGAGTACCTCTTGTAGCAAACAGTGTCCTGCTTCCCATCAATGTTGTGTTCCTCGGCTTCTGTGCCTCAATAATGGCCATCTCCATGTGTCGAGCGAATACGAGGGGCCGGGGCATTTTTACATTTGCCACCCTGAACCTGCAGGTGAACCGTCTATTTGAAGAGACGGGGATCTTCAGATCCAAATCTCACCTTCTTCCCTCAAGCAAGCATTCGACAGAGCGCGTCCGGAAAAAACCATTCCACCATGGCCGGTCACGCAGCTCCTCTTATCACTCCCTTAGCTCTAAGCCAGGTGATTGGGAAAAATGTTCTGTCCCCCACAGCCGATTAGTAGAGTTGCAGACCCAAGGGTTTCTTCCACCCGCGTACATGGTCCCCGTCCGAGCTGGACTAGCCACCTATAATGGCGGGGCGCAAGCGGAGAGATCTCCTAACCCATCTCAGGGGGAGCGGGTATGCCTCGTCCCATATTTGCTAAGAGGCGTCGGGTTTCCAGTCCACCCAATCCTCCGCGGGCTCCTGGAGTTCTACGGCCTCCAGTTGCATAACTTTACCCCCGCCTCCGTGTTGCACATCGCCGGATACGTTGCCCTCTGTGAGTTATTCCTGGGCTGCGAGGCTCACTTCGGGTTATGGAAGAAGTTATTCTGCCTCGTCCCTCGTAATCAGGGGTGATCTATATATCAAGTGGGCGGAGCCGAAATATGGCGTGTTGCCCAGACCGGATACCTGTCCGGCACTCCAAAGAAGGCATCCGAAGACTGGCCCTCGGAGTTGTTTTATGTAGATAATGTTCCCCTTCCGGACCCAATCCGCACGGGCCTTCCTGAGTTTAATAACGCTCCGCTGAAGAAACGCCAAAGTTGGCACCCTCGGAGCCCCCAGGAGGAAGATGATAGAGAAGTCCACTTCCTAATGGGCAGGATAAAGACACTGGCCCAATCAGGACTGACAATAGCCGAAGATATATCAATATGCATAATGCGGGGGGTGCAACCACTTCAATATCGGGGGAAGCCCGTGTGGCACTTCAACGGGGAAGACGATGCCACCCGCTGCGGTCGTAAAGGTCCGGACTCCGCCACCACTCTGGCAAAAATAGTGTCTGATTTATATAAAGGAGAAGAAGAGGAGTTCCTCCGTATTAAACCGCGGGATGGATTTTCCACGTACAACTCACCAAGCTGGGTAAGCCGTTACTCTTTACTCAACTCTATTCATTCTTGCATCCTTCATCACAATCATTTACCTTGATATTCCTAAACAGGAACTGAGGAAGGCCGTGAAAGAGTTCAACAACCCCTCCCTGCAGCCAGAGGATCCTGGCCGGTCCCTCGACCCGGACTCGAAGAAGATCCGGATATATCTGTGGAGCTTGTCGACGGGACATTTTATCAGGCAAGCTCTGACGGCACCTTGGTGGCCATTATTGCCGACTATCCCAGACTGCTCCCTGCGTCGCGTGTAAGCAAAGCTGAAGCCCTAACCTCCGAAGAGGATTCCTTCCTTATACCATGCCTTATGCACAAATCTCATATTTTTATAGAGACGGCCATCGGAATGCAGCGCCGAGCCCCTAGGGGCTCATCAACAAAGGGCATCCGGGCCAGGCAGGCTCAAGAGGAAGGCGATTAGGATCGAAACGCCATCGCAGAGGTATAATTAAAATCCGCTCTATGATTATCATTTTTGAAATGTAACAGCGTCCATCGTGTCCTGGCAGAAAGAGTAGTCGCCGGATTATATCCGGATATCCTGCTGCTCACGCCTCCACCAGCCGGATTCCAGAACCGGCTTCAAGAGAGGAGGCTAATGTGGGGCTGCTGCCAAATTGTCCCCCGATAGAGGATGCAGATAGGCTCTCTGCCACAAATTCTAAAGTAGAGAGCGCCATGAATCACCGGCACCGACGGGCCATACTCCGCAATGGTATTTTTTCCGAAGAGGCATTCAATGCCTTCAATTCAGGAGACGCATACATCTGAGCTGCCTGTCGGTGTCAAAACCGGCGAGTCTCGGGTAGGGGGTCCCGATCTGTGCGTCTTAGGCTGATGGTAATAGGAAGCAAGGGACACAATGTTTACCCAGGTTCGGGCCCTCTCGATGGAGGTAAAACCCTACTTCCTGCTTGATTAATATTGAAGATATGTGGAATACAAGAGTAGATCTACCACGAGATCATAGAGGCTAAACCCTAAGAGCTAGCCTATGATGGTATGATTGTAAATGTGATCGGCCTTCTAAGGACCATCCTCTCCAGTTTATATAGACACGAGCTAGGGTTTACATGGAGTCGGTTACAAGGAAGGAAACATAATATCCGGATCGCCAAGCTTATCTTCCACGCAAAGGAGAGTCCCCTCTGGACACGACCCGAAGTCTTGAGTCTTGTGTCTTGACGCTCCTATAGTCCGGATGATGAATCTAGTCCGGCTGTCCGGATACCCCCTTATCCAGGACTCCCTTAGTAGACCCTGAACCAGGCTTCAATGACGACGAGTTCGGCGCGCAGTCTTGTCTTCGGCATTGCAAGGCGGGTTCCTTCTCCGAATACTCCAATGTTCCCATCATGACGAACAGTGTCCGACATCTTCATCAATGTCGTACTCCTTGGCTTCAGTGCTTCAATAATGACCATTTCCACGTGTCGAGCGAATGCGAGGAGTCAAGGCGTTTTTGCATTTGCTACCCTCAGTCCTTCAGGCTAACCATCTATTTGAAGAGACGGGGATTCGCAGATCCAAACCTCACTCTCCCTCCTCGAGCAAGCATCCAACAGAGCGCCCAGAAAAAACCACCCCAACATGGCCGGTCGTCGCAGCTCTTCTGCTCGCTCCCCTTGCCCCAAGCCGGGGGACTAGGGAGAGTGTTCAGTTTCCCATAGCCATTTGGTAAAGTTAAAAACCCAAGGGCTCCTCCCGCCAGCGTTCATGGTCCCTGTCTGAGCCGGAGTGGCCACCTATAATGGCGGAGAACAAGCGGAGAGATCCCCCAATCCATCTCCAGAGGAGCGGATATGCTTAATTCTGCATGTGTTAAGGGGCGTCGGGTTTCCTATTCACCCGTTCCTTCGTGGCCTTCTGGAGTTCTACGGTCTCCAGTTGCACAACTTTACCCCAGCCTCCCTACTGCATATAGCGGGGTACGTCGCCCTTTGCGAGCTATTTCTAGGCTGCGAGGCTCATTTCGGACTATGGAAGAAGTTGTTCTGCCTTCTCCCCAGCAACCAGGGAGAATCCCTATGTCAAGTGGGCGGGGCCGAAATATGGCGTATCGCTGAGACCGGATACCTATCCGGTACTCCCAAGAAGGCACCAGATAACTGGACTTCAGAGTGGTTTTACATCGACAACGCTCCCCTTCCGGATCCAGTCCGGACATGACTCCCCAAATTCAGTAACACCCCGCCGAGGGCACGTCTGCTGGCACCCCCGCGGCCCCCGAGAAGAGGATTCCAGGGAAGTACATTTCCTGATGATTAGGATAAAGTTACTGGCCAAATCCGGACTGACGATAGTCAAGGTGATGGCAATATGCATATTGCGGGGAGTGCAACCGCTTCAATACCGGAGCAATCACATGTGGCACTACAACGGGACAGACGATGCCACCCGCTGTGGCCATAAGGGTCCGGACTCCCCCGCCGCACTGGCAAGGATACTGTCCGACCTGTACAAAGGAGAAGAGGAAGAATTCCGTCGTATCAAACCGCAGGATGGATTCTCCATGTACAACCCCCCAAACTTGGTAAGTCGTCATTTATTTCATCGCTTCACTTATTGTGGCGTACTTTGCTAAAGTTACCTGCATTTTTTGAGCATGAACTGAGGAGGGACGTGGAAGGAATTTCCAGCCCTTCCCCACAGCCAGAGGACCCTGAAAGGGCCCTGGATCCGAGACTCGAAGAAGACCCGGATGCGGCCGTGGAGCTTGTCGATGGGATATTTTATCGGGCGAGCCGTGACGGCGCCCCGGTAGCTATCATAGCTGATTATCCCAGACTATTACCTTCGTCGCGCGTAAGCCAATCCAAAAACTCGATCCTTCGAAGAGGATTCTTTCCTGGTGTCACACCTTATCCCTGATATGTCGCGCTTTTACAGAAGCGACATTTGGAGCGCAGGGCCGAGCACCTAGGGACCCGTCAGCTACAGGTGTCCAGATTGGGTAGGCTCAAGAGGAAGGCGATTAGAACCGACACGCCTCTACAGAGGTAAGAAAACAACTTGTCATGTAATTTGTTGTCATCTGAAGTATAACAGTGCCCTTTGTACATCTTGGTAGGAAGAGGAATATCCGGACAGTATCCAGAGATCCTGCCAACACGCCTCCACCAGTCGGGCTCCAGGACCAACTCCGAGAGAGGAGATGGACATAGGGCCGACGCCACGCAATCCTCCGACAGAGGACTGCTACCTCTTGAGCACTACGTTGGGTTTCCCCGAAGAGGAGAGGATGATGCAGTAAAGTAGCGTAAGTATTTGCCTCAGTTTTTGAGAACCAAGGTATCAATCCAGTAGGAGACCACGCACAAGTCCGTCGTACCTACACAAAACGATAGCTACTCGCAACCAACGCGATTAGGGGTTGTCAATCCCTTCACGGTCACTTACGAGGGTGAGATCTGATAGAGATGATAAAAAATATTTTGGTATTTTTGATAGATAGATGCAAAGTGAAAAGTAAAAGGCAAAGTAAAAAACAAAGCAAGTAAATAAAGTGATAGAGATTGATATGATGAGAATAGACCCGGGATCCATAGGTTTCACTAGTGGCTTCTCTCAAGAGCATAAGTATTCTACGGTGGGTGAACAAATTACTGTTGAGCAATTTATAGAATTGAGCATAGTTATGAGATATCTAGGAAATGATCATGTATATAGGCATCACATCCAAGACAAGTAGATCGAAACGATTCTGCATCTACTACTACTACTCCACTCATCGACCGCTATCCAGCATGCATCTAGAGTATTAAGTTAAAACAGAGTAACGCCTTAAGCAAGATGACATGATGTAGAGGGATAAATTCATGCAATATGATAAAACCCCCATCTTGTTATCCTCGATGGCAACAATACAATACGTGCCTTGCAACCCTTTACACATTTGGTAAGGACACTTTGCAAGATTGAACCCAAAGCTAAGCACTTCTCCCATTGCAAGAACTACCAATCTAGTTGGCCAAACCAAACGGATAATTCGAAGAGACTTGCAAAGATAACTCAATCATACATAAAAGAATTCAGAGAAGATTCAAATATTTTCCATAGATAATACTGGATCATAAACCCACAATTCATCGGTCTCAACAAACACACCGCAAAAAGAAGATTACATCTAATAGTTCTCCACAAGAGAGGGGGAGAACATTCTGTTGAGATCCAAAAAGAGAGAAGAAGCCATCTAACTACTAGCTATGGACCCGAAGGTCTGAAGTAAACTACTCACACTTCATCGGAGGGGCTATGGTGTTGATGTAGAAGCCCTCCGTGGTAGATGCCCCCTCCGATGGAGCTCCAGAACAGGCCCCAAGATGGGATCTCGTGGATACAAAAAGTTGCGGCCGTGGAATTAGGTTTTTGGCTCTGTTTCTGATCTGTCAGGGGTACGTAGGCATATATAGGAGGAAGGAGTACGTTGGTGGAGCAACAGGGGGCCCACGAGGTAGGGGGGCGCGCCCTCCACCCTCGTGACTGCCTCTGGCACTTCTTGGAGTAGGGTCCAAGTCTCCTGGATCACGTTCGGTGAGAAAATCACGTTCCCGAAGGTTTCATTCCGTTTGGACTCCGTTTGATATTCCGTTTCTTCAAACACCTAAATAGGCAAAAACAAAGCAATTAAGGCTGGGCCTCCGGTTAATATGTTAGTCCCAAAAATAATATAAAAGTGGAAAATAAAGCCCAATATAGTCCAAAACAGTAGATAAAGTAGCATGGAGCAATCAAAACTTATAGATACGTTGGAGACGTATCGAGCATCCCCAAGCTTAATTCTGCTCGTCCTCGAGTAGGTAAATGATAAAAGAGAATTTTTGATGCGGAGGATACTTTGGCATAATTTCAATGTAAATCTTCTTAATTGTGATATGAATATTCAGATCTGAAAGATTCAAGACAAAAGTTCATATTGACACAAAAATAATATTACTTCAAGCATACTAATCAAAGCAATCATGTCTTCTCAAAATACCATGGCAAAAGAAAGTTCATCCCTACAAAATCATATAGTTAGGCTATGCTTCATTTTCGTCACACAAAGATGTTCCCAACTTCTATACCCCCGATGACAAGCCAGGCAATTGTTTCATACTTAAAGAATCTCAAACTTTTTCAACCTTCACGCAATGCATGAGCGCGAGCCATGGACATAGCACTATGAGTGGAATAGAATATGATGATGGGGATTGTGTGGAGAAGACAAAAAAGGAGAAAGTCTCACATTGACGAGGATAATCAACGGGCTATGGAGATGCCCATCAATTGATGTCAACATGAGGAGTAGGGATTGCCATGCAACGGATGCACTAGAGCTATGAATGCTCAACAAAAGAAAACTAGTGGGTGTGCATCCAACTTGCTTGCTCATGAAGACCTAGGGCGTTTGAGGAAGCCCATCGTAGGAATATACAAGCCAAGTTCTATAATGAAAAATTCCCACTAGTATGAAAAGACAACTTATGAGACTCACTACATGAAGAACAAGGTGCTACTTTGAAGCACAAGTGTGGAAAAAGAGATAGTAGCATTGCCCTTTTTTCTTTTCTTTTTGTTTTCTTTTCTTCATTTTTTCTTTTTCTTTTTTTTTTGGGCCTTTCCTTTTTTTTCTTTTGGCCTTTTTTTTTCTTTGGGCAATGCTCTAATAATGATGATCATCACACTTCTATTGATTACAACATAAGGATTACAACTCGAAACTTAGAACAAGATATGACTCTATATGAATGCCTCTGGTGGTGTACCTGAAGGAAATATGCCCTAGAGGCAATAATAAAGTTATTATTTATTTCCTCATATCATGATAAATATTTATTATTCATGCTAGAATTGTATTAACCGGAAACATAATATATGTGTGAATACATAGACAAACTTAATGTCACTAGTATGCCTCTACTTGACTAGCTCATTAATCAATGATGGTTATGTTTCCTAACCATAGACATGTGTTGTCATTTGATTAATTGGATCACATCATTAGGAGAATGATGTGATTGACTTGACCCATTCCGTTAGCCTAGCACTTGATCGTTTAGTATGTTGCTATTGCTTTCTTCATGACTTATACAAAATTCCTACAACTATGAGATTACGCAACTCCCGTTTACCGGAAGAACACTTTGTGTGCTACCAAGCGTCTGGCGTAATGGGTGATTATAAAGGATCTCTGAGGTGTCTCCGAAGGTACATGCTGAGTTGGCGTATTTCGAGATTAGGATTTGTCACACCGATTGTCGGAGAGGTATCTCTGGGCCCTCTCGGTAATGCACATCACTATAAGCCTTGCAAGCAATGTAGCTAACGAGTTAGTTACGGAATGATGCATTACGTAATGAGTAAAGAGACTTGGCGGTAATGAGATTGAACTAGGTATTGGATACTGACGAGCGAATCTCGGGCAAGTAACATACCGATGACAAAGGGAACAATGTATGTTGTTATGCGGTTTGACCGACAAAGATCTTTGTAGAATATGTAGGAGCCAATATGAGCATCCAGGTTCCGCTATTGGTTATTGACCGGAAACAGTTCTAGGTCATGTCTACATAGTTCTCGAACCCGTAGGGTCCGCACGCTTAATGTTACTATGACAATTTTATTATGAGTTTATAAGTTTTGATGTACCGAAGGTTGTTTGGAGTCCCGGATGTGATCACGAACATGACGAGGAGTCTCTAAATGGTTGAGACATAAAGATTGATATATTGGAAGCCTATATTTGGATATCGGAAATGTTTCACGTGAAATCGGGATTTTACCGGAGTACCGGGGGGTTACCGGAACCCCCCTGGGGGTTAATGGGCCATGAGGGAGAAGAGGAGGGCCGGCCGGCGCAGGCCGCGTGCCCCCTCCCCCCTAGCCCGAATAGGACAAGGAAGGGGGGGCGGCGCCCCCCTTTCCTCTTTCCCCTCCCCCTTTCCTTCTCCACCAAGGCAAGAGGGGGGAGTCCTACTCCTGGGAGTAGGACTCCTCGGCGCACCCCTAGGGGGCGGCCGCCCTCCCCTCCTCCTTTATATCTGAGGGCAGGGGGCACCTCTAAACACACAAGTTGATCTTCATGACCATTCCTTAGCCGTGTGTGGTGCCCCCTCTACCATATTCCACCTCGGTCATATCGTTGCGGTGCTTAGGCGGCACGCTGTGTCGATAGAACATCATCATCGTCACCATGCCGTCGTCTTGTGGAACTCATCCCGACACCTCTGGATCGAGTCCGGGATCGCCATCGAGCTGAACGTGTGCTGAACTCGGAGGTGCCGTGACGTTCGGTACTTGGATCGGTCGGATCGTGAAGACGTCGACTACATCAACCGCGTTGTCATAACGCTTCCACTTTCGGTCTCACAGTGCGTGGACAACACTCTCCTCCGTTGCTATGCATCACCATGATCTTGCGTGTGCGTAGGATTTTTTGAAATTACTGTTGGGGAACGAGTAATTTCAAAATTTTCCCACGCACACGCAAGATCATGGTGATGAATAGCAACGAGAGGGAGAGTGTTGTCTACGCACTCGAGACCTGCGAAGCGATCACAACGTAGAGGAAGTAGTCGACGTTCTCCTCGCGATCCGACCGATCCCGGCGCCGCATTCCGCGCCCAGTTCTTGACACACGCACAGCTCGATGACGCCCTCAGACTCGATCCAGCCGAAAGTGTCGAGGGAGAGTTCCACAAGACGAC
Source organism: Aegilops speltoides (assembly GCA_021437245.1). NCBI lineage: Eukaryota > Viridiplantae > Streptophyta > Magnoliopsida > Poales > Poaceae > Aegilops > Aegilops speltoides. The sequence continues at coordinate 377,409,341 of CM038145.1, forward strand.
GGCGTGGTGACGATCTTGATGTTTCACCGGCGCGCAGGCTTCGCTTAAGCTTCGCGACGGTATGACCGAGGTGGAATATGGTGGAGGGGGGCACCGCACACGGCTAAGGAACGATCCGTAGATCAAACTTGTGTCTCCATGGGGTGCCCCTGCCCCGTGATATAAAGGAGGGAGGAGGAGGAGGCCGCCCTCTCTATGGCGCGCCATGGGGAGTCCTACTCCCACCGAGTAGGATTCCCCTTCCTAGTCCAACTAGTAGTCCTTCCATGTATTAGGAGTAGGAGAGAAGGAAAGGAAAAGAAAGGAGAAGGAAGGAAGGTGCCCCTCCCTAGTCCAATTCGGACTAGACCAAGGGAGGTGGCGGCCACCCTTTGGCCCTTTTTCTCCTTTCCCGTATGGCCCATTAAGGCCCAATACGAATTCCCGTAACTCTCCCAGACTCCGAAAAATACCGAATCACTGGAACCTTTCCGAACTCCGAATATAGTCGTCCAATATATCGATCTTTACGTCTCGACCATTTCGAGACTCCTCGTCATGTCCCCGATCTCATCCGGACTCAACTCCTTCGTACATCAAAACTCATAAACTCATAATATAACTCCATCGAAACCTTGCTGCAAGGACCCTACGGTTCGAGAACAATGTAGACATGACCGAGACACGCCTCGGTCAATAACCAATAGCGGACCTGATGCCCATATTGGTTCCTACATATTCTACGAAGATCTTTATCGGTCAGACCGCATAACAACATACGTTGTTCCCTTTGTCATCGGTATGTTACTTACCCGAGATTCGATCGCCGTATCCAATACCTAGTTCAATCTCGCTATCGCAAGTCTCTTTACTCGCTCCGAATACATCATCTCGTAACTAACTCATTAGTTACAATGCTTGCAAGGCTTAAGTGATGTGCATTACCGAGAGGGCCCAGAGATACCTCTCCGACATTCGGAGTGACAAATCCTAATCTCAAATACGCCAACCCAACATCTGCCTTTGGAGACACCTGTAGTACTCCTTTATAATCACCCAGCTTACGCTAGACGCTTGGTAGTACCCAAAGTGTTCCTCCGTAAACGGAGTTGCATAATCTCATAGTTATAGGAACATGTATAAGTCATGGATAAAAGCAGAGCAACATACTAAACGATCGTGTGCTAAGCTAATGGAATGGGTCATGTCAATCGATCATTCAACTAATGATGTGACCTTGTTAATCAAATAACAACTCCTTGTTCATGGTTAGGAAACATAACCATCTTTGATTAACAAGCTAGTCTAGTAGAGGCATACTAGTGACACTGCTTGTCTATGTATTCACACATGTATTATGTTTCCTGTTAATACAATTCTAGCATGAATAATAAACATTTATCATGATATGAGGAAATATATAATAACTTTATTATTGCCTCTAGGCATATTTCCTTCAGCTCCCACTTGCACTAGAGTCAATAATCTAGATCACATCACCATGTGATTAACATCGATAGTTCACATCATCATGCGATTAACACCCATAGTTCACATCGCCATGTGACCAACACCCAAAGGGTTTACTAGATTCAGTAATCTAGTTCACATCGCTATGTGATTAACACCCAAAGAGTACTAAGGTGTGATCATGTTTTGCTTGTGAGAGAGACTTAGTCAACGGGTCTTTTACATTCAGATCCGTTATGTATTTTGCAATTTTTCTATGTCTACAATGCTCTGCACGAAGCTACTCTAGCTAATTGCTCCCACTTTCAATATGTATCTAGATCGAGACTTTGAGTCATCCAGATCAGTGTCAAAACTTGCATCGACGTAACCCTTTACGACGAACCTTTTGTCACTTCCATAATCGAGAAACATATCCTTATTCTACTAAGGATAATTTTGACCGCTGTCCAGTGATCTACTCCTAGATCACTATTGTACTCCTTGCCAAACTCAAAGTCAGGTACAAAATAGATCTGGTACACAGCATGGCATACTTTATAGAACCTATGGCCAAGGCATAGGGAATGACTTTCATTCTCTTTCTATCTTCTGCCGTGGTCGGGTTTTGAGTCTTACTCAATTTCACACCTTGTAACACGCAAGAACTCTTTCTTTGATGTTCCATTTTGAACTACTTCAAAATCTTGTCAAGGTATGTACTCATTGAAAAACTTATCAAGCATCTTGATCTATCTCTATAGATCTTCATGCTCAATATGTAAGCAGCTTCACCGAGGTCTTTCTTTGAAAAACTTCTTTCAAACACTCCTTTATGCTTTGCGAATAATTCTACATTATCTCCGATCTACAATATGTCACTCACATATACTTATCGAAAATGTTGTAGTGCTCCCACTCACTTTCTAGTAAATACAGGCTTCACCATAAGTCTCATATAAAACTATATGCTTTGATCAACTCATCAAAGCGTATATTCCAACTCCGAGATGCTTGCACCAGTCCATAGATGGATCGCTGGAGCTTGCACACTTTGTTAGCTCCCTTTGGATCGATAAAACCTTCTGGTTGCATCATATACAACTCTTCCTCCAGAAAACCATTCAGGAATGCAGTTTTTACATCCATTTGCCAAATTTCATAAATTGTGGCAACTGCTAACATGATTCGGATAGACTTAAGCATCGCTACAGTTGAGAAAATCTCATTGTAGTCAACATCTTGAACTTTGTCGAAAACTTTTTGCAACAAGTCGAGCTTTGTAGATAGTAACACTACTATCAGCGTCCATCTTCCTCTTGAAGATCCATTTATTTTCTTTGGTTTGCCGATCATCGGGCAAATCCATCAAAGTCCATACTTGGTTCTAATACATGGATCATATCTCGATTTCATGGCCTCAAGCCATTTTGCGAATCTGGGCTCACCATCGCTTCTTCATGGTTCGTGGGTTCATCATGATCTAGTAGCATGATTTCCGAACAGGATTGCCGTACCACTCAGTGCGGATCTTACTCTGTCGATCTACGAGGTTACGTAGTAACTTGATCTGAAGTTTCATGATCAACATCATCAACTTCCTCACTACTTGGTGTAGATGTCTCAGAAACCGGTTTCTGCGACAAACTACTTTCAAGTAAGGGAGAAGGTACTATTACCTCATCAAGTTCTACTTTCCTCCCACTCACTTCTTTCGAGAGAAACTCCTTCTCTAGAAAGGATCCATTTTCAGCAATGAATGTCTTGCCTCCGGATCTGTGATAGAAGGTGTACCCAACAATCTCCTTTGGGTATTCTATGAAGACGCATTTCTCCGATTTGGGTTTGAGCTTAACAGGATGAAACTTTTTCACATAAGCATCGCAGCCCCAAACTTTAAGAAACGACAACTTTGGGTTTCTTGCTAAACCACAGTTCATATAGTGTCGTCTCAACGGATTTAGATGGTGCCCAATTTAACGTGAATGCAGCTGTCTCTAATGCATGATCCCAAAACGATATTGGTAAATCAGTAAGAAACATCATAGATTGCACTTTATCCAATAAAGTGCGGTTATGATGTTTGGACACACCATAACATTGTGGTGTTCGGTGGCGTGAGCTGTGAAACTATTCCACATTGTTTTAATTGAAGACCAAACTCAGTAACTCAAATATTCGTCTCCGCGATCAAATCGTAGAAACCTTATTTTCTTGTCACGATGATTTTCCACTTCACTCTGAAATTCTTTGAACCTTTCAACTATTTCAGACTTATGTTTCATCAAGTAGATATACCCATATCTGCTCAAATCATATGTGAAGGCTAGAAAATAACGATACCCGCCGCGAGCCTTAACACTCATTGGTTCGCATACATCAGTATGTATTATTTCCAATAAGTCAGTTGCTCGCTCCTTTGTTCGGAGAACGGAGTCTTAGTCATCTTGCCCATGAGGCATGGTTCGCAAGCATCAAGTGATTCATAATCAAGTGATTCCAAAATCCCATCAGCATGGAGTTTCTTCATGCGCTTTACACCAATATGACATGAACGGTAGTGCCACAAATAAGTTGCACTATCATTATTAACTTTGCATCTTTTGGTTTCAATATTATGAATATGTGTATCACTACGATCGAGATCCAATGAACCATTTTCATTGGGTGTGTAACCATATAGGGTTTTATTCATGTAAATGAACAACAGTTTATTCTCTTACTTAAATGAATAACCGTATTGCAAAAAACACGATCAAATCATATTCATGCTCAACGCAAAACACCAAATAACATTTATTTAGGTTCAACACTAATCCCGAAAGTATAGGGAGGTGCGATGATGATCATATCAATCTTGAAACTACTTTCAACACACATCATCACTTCACCCTTAACTAGTTTCTGCTTATTCGCAACTCCGCTTGAGTTACTACTCTTAGCAACCGAACCAGTACCAAATACCGAGGGTTGCTATAAACACTAGTAAAGCACATATAAAACACCTGTATATCAAATATACCCTTTTTCACTTTGCCATCCTTCTTATCCACCAAATATTTAGGGCAGTTCCGCTTCCAGTGACCATTTCCTTTGCAGTGTAAGCACTCAGTTTCAAGCTTAGGTTCAGCTTTGGGCTTCTTCGTGGGAGTGACAACTTGCTTGTCAATCTACTTGAAGTTCCCCTTTCTTTCCCTTTGCCCTTTTCTTGAAACTAGTGGTCTTGTCAACTATCAACACTTGATGTTCTTTCTTGATTTCTACCTTCGTTGATTTCAACATCACGAAGAGCTCGGGAATCGTTTTCATCATCCCTTGCATACTATAGTTCATCACGAAGTTCTACTAACTTGGTGATGGTGACTAGAGAACTCTGTCAATCACTATCTTATCTGGAAGATTAACTCCCACTTGATTCAAGCGATTGAAGTACCCAGACAATCTGAGCACATGCTCACTATTTGAGCGATTGCCCTCCATCTTTTAGCTATAGAACTTGTTGGAGACTTCATATCTCTCAACTCGGGTATTTGCTTGAAATATTAACTTCAATTCCTGGAACATCTCATATGGTCCATGATGTTCAAAACATCTTTGAAGTCCCGATTCTAAGCCATAAAGCATGGTGCACAAAACTATCAAGTAGTCATCATATTGAGCTAGCCAAACGCTCATAACGCCGCATACCGCTCCCCGCAATAGGTTTGTCACCTAGCGGTGCATCAAAGACATAATTCTTCTGCGCAGAATGAGGATAAACCTCGGATCACGGATCCAATCCGCATCATTGCTACTAACATTTTTCAACACAGTTTTCTCTAGGAACATATCAAAACAAACATATGAAAGCAACAACGCGAGCTATTGATCTACAACATAATTTGCAAAATACTACGGGACTAAGTTCATGATAAATTTAAGTTCAATTAATCATATTACTTAAGAACTCCCACTTAGACAGACATCTCTCTAGTCATCTAAGTGATCACGTGATCCAAATCAACTAAACCATAACCGATCATCACGTGAGATGGAGTAGTTTTCAATGGTGAACATCTTATGTTGATCATATCTACTATATGATTCACGCTCGACCTTTCGGTCTCCGTGTTCGAGGCCATATCTGCATATGCTAGGCTCGTCAAGTATAACCCGAGTATTCTGCGTGTGCAAAACTGGCTAGCACCCGTTGTAGATGGACGAGAGCTTATCACACCCGATCATCACGTGGTGTCCGCAGGCACGACGAACTTTGGCAGCGGTGCATACTCGGGAGAACACTTCTTGATAATTTTAGTGAGAGATCATCTTATAATGCTACCGTCAATCAAAGCAAGATAAGATGCATAAAGATAAACATCACATGCAAATCAATATAAGTGATATGATATGGTCATCATCATCTTGTGCTTCGTGATCTTCATCTCCGCAGCACCACCATGATCACCATCGTCACCGCGCGACACCTTGATCTCCATCGTAGCATCGTTGTCGTCTCGCCAATCTTATGCTTCTCGACTATCGCTACCGCTTAGTGATAAAGTAAAGCATTACGAAGCGATGCATTGCATACAATAAAGCGACAACCATATGGCTCCAGCCATTGCGATAACCGATTACAAAAACATGATCATCTCATACAATAAAATATAGCATCACGTCTTGACCATATCACATCACAACATGCCCTGCAAAAACAAGTTAGGCGTCCTCTACTTTGTTGTTGCAAATTTTACGTGGCTGCTACGGGCTTAAGTAAGAACCAATCTCACCTCGCATCAAAACCACAGCGATACTTCGTCAAATAGACTCCGTTTTAACCTTCTCAAGGACCGGGCGTAGCCACACTCAGTTCAACTAAAGTGAGAGAGACAGACACCCGCCAATCACCTTTAAGCAACGCGAGTGCTCGTGGCGGTGAAACCAGTCTCGCGTAAGCGTCTGGCGTAATGTCGGTCCGGGCGCTTCATCTCACAATACCGCTGAACCAAAGTATGACATGCTGGTAGGTAGTATGACTTGTATCGCCCACAACTCACTTGTGTTCTACTCGTGCAAAACATCAAACCATAAAAAACCTGGCTCGGATGCCACTGTTGGGGAACGTAGTAATTTCAAAAATTTTCCTACGCACACGCAAGATCATGGTGATGAATAGCAACGAGAGGGAGAGTGTTGTCTCGCACCCTCGTGAACCCGGCGAAGCGATCACAACGTAGAGGAAGTAGTCGACGTTCTCCTCGCGATCCGACCGATCCGGCGCCGTTACTCGGCGCCCCGAGTTCTTGACACACGTACAGCTCGATGGCGTCCCTCGTACTCGATCCAGCCGAGTGTCGAGGGAGAGTTCCGTCGACCTGACGGCGTGGTGGCGATCTTGATGTTTCACCGGCGCGAGGCTTCGCCTAAGCTTGCGACGGTATGACCGAGGTGGAATATGGTGGAGGGGGCACCGCACACGGCTAAGGAACGATCCGTAGATCAAACTTGTGTCTCCATGGGGTGCCCCTGCCCCGTATATAAAGGAGGGAGGAGGAGGAGGCCGGCCCTCTCTATGGCGCGCCATGGGGAGTCCTACTCCCACCGGGAGTAGGATTCCCCTTCCTAGTCCAACTAGTAGTCCTTCCATGTATTAGGAGTAGGAGAGAAGGAAGGGAAAGAAAAGGAGAAGGAAGGAAGGTGCGCCCCCCCTAGTCCATTCGGACTAGACCAAGGGAGGTGGCGGCCACCCTTTTGGCCCTTTTCTCCTTTCCCGTATGGCCCATTAAGGCCCAATACGAATTCCCGTAACTCTCCGGTACTCGAAAATACCGAATCACTCGGAACCTTTCCGAACTCCGAATATAGTCGTCCAATATATCGATCTTTACGTCTCGACCATTTCGAGACTCCTCGTCATGTCCCCGATCTCATCCGGGACTCGAACTCCTTCGGTACATCAAAACTCATAAACTCATAATATAACCATCATCGAAACCTTAAGCGTGCGGACCCTACGGTTCAAGAACAATGTAGACATGACCGAGACACGTCTCGGTCAATAACCAATAGCGGGACCTGGATGCCCATATTGGTTCCTACATATTCTACGAAGATCTTTATCGGTCGAGACCGCATAACAACATACGTTGTTCCTTTGTCATCGGTATGTTACTTACCCGAGATTCGATCGTCGGTATCAATACCTAGTTCAATCTCGTTACCGCAAGTCTCTTTACTCGTTCCGTAATACATCATCTCGTAACTAACTCATTAGTTACAATGCTTGCAAGGCTTAAGTGATGTGCATTACCGAGAGGGCCCAGAGATACCTCTCCGACATTCGGAGTGACAAATCCTAATCTCGAAATCGCCAACCCAACATCTGCCTTTGGAGACACCTGTAGTACTCCTTTATAATCACCCGATTCGTTGTGACGTTTGGTAGTACCAAAGTGTTCCTCCGTAAACGGAGTTGCATAATCTCATAGTTATAGGAACATGTATAAGTCATGGATAAAAGCGGTAGCAACATACTAAACGATCGTGTGCTAAGCTAATGGAATGGGTCATGTCAATCAGATCATTCAGCTAATGATGTGACCTTGTTAATCAAATAACAACTCCTTGTTCATGGTTAGGAAACATAACCATCTTTGATTAACAAGCTAGTCTAGTAGAGGCATACTAGTGACACTCTGTTTGTCTATGTATTCACACATGTATTATGTTTCCGGTTAATACAATTCTAGCATGAATAATAAACATTTATCATGATATGAGGAAATATATAATAACTTTATTATTGCCTCTAGGGCATATTTCCTTCAATTACTACGTTCCCCAACAGCGGCATCCGAGCCAGGTTTTATGCGTAGATGTCATATGCACGAGTAGAACACAAGTGAGTTGTGGGCAATATAAGTCATACTGCTTACCAGCATGTCATACTTTGGTTCAGCGGCATTGTGAGATGAAGCGGCCCGGACCGACATTACACGTACGCTTACGCGAGACTGGTTTCACCGCTATGAGCACTCGTTGCTTAAAGGTGACCGGCGGGTGTCTGTCTCTCTCACTTTAGTTGAACCGAGTGTGGCTACGCCCGGTCCTTGCGAAGGTTAAAAGAACACCAACTTGACAAACTATCGTTGTGGTTTTGATACGTAGGTAAGAACGGTTCTTGCTCAGCCCGTAGGAGCCACGTAAAATTTGCAACAACAAAGTAGAGGACGTCTGACTTGTTTTTGCAGGCCATGTTGTGATGTGATATGGTCAAGACGTGATGCTATATTTTATTGTATGAGATGATCATGTTTTGTAACCAAAGTTATCGGCAACTGGCAGGAGCCATATGGTTGTCACGTTATTGTATGAAATGCAAACGCCCTATAATTGCTTTACTTTATCACTAAGCGGTAGCGATAGTCGTAGAAGCAATAGATGGCGTAACGACGCCGATGCTATGATGGAGATCAAGGTGTCGCGCCGGTGACGATGGTGATCACGACGGTGCTTCGGAGATGGAGATCACAAGCACAAGATGCTGATGGCCATATCATATCACTTATATTGATTGCATGTGATGTTTATCCTTTATGCATCTTATCTTGCTTTGATTGACGGTAGCATTTTAAGATGATCTCTCACTAAATTATCAAGAAGTGTTCTCCACGAGTGTGCACCGTTGTGAAAGTTCTTCGTCTTTGAGACACCACGTGATGATCGGGTGTGATAGGCTCTACGTTCAAATACAACGGGTGCAAAACAGTTGCACACGCGAATACTCGAGTTAAACTTGACGAGCCTAGCATATCTGATATGGCCTCGGAACAAGGAGACCGAAAGGTCGAGCGTGAATCATATAGTAGATATGATCAACATAGTGATGTTCACCATTGAAAACTACTCCATCTCACGTGATGATCGGACATGGTTTAGTTGATTTGGATCACGTGATCACTTAGATGACTAGAGAGATGTCTGCCTAAGTGGGAGTTCTTAAGTAATATGATTAATTGAACTTAAATTTATCATGAACTTAGTACTGATAGTATTTTGCTTGTCTATGTTTGATGTAGATAGATGGCTCGTCTTTGTTGTTCCGTTGAATTTTAATGCGTTCCTTGAGAAAGCTAAGTTGAAAGATGATGGTAGCAACTACACGGATCGGGTCCGTAACTTTGAGGATTATCCTCATTGTTGCACGAAAGAATTATGTCCTAGAAGCACTCTTTGGGTGCCGAGGCTGCTGCTGATGCAACCGCGATGTTAAGAACGTCTGGCGAGCAAAGGCGATGACTACTCGATAGTTCGGTGTGCCATGCTTTACGGCTTGTAACCGGTCTTCAACGATGTTTTGAGCGTCATGGAGCATATGAGATGTTCCAGAGTTGAAGTTAATATTTCAAGCAAATGCCCGTTGAGAGATATGAAGTCTCTAATAAGTTCTATAGCTGTAAGATGGAGGAGAATAGTTTTGTCGGTGAACACATACTCAAAATGTCCGGGTATAATAATCACTTGATTCAAGCTGGGAGTAAATCTTCCGATGATAGTGTCATTGATGAAATTCTTCAATCACAGCCACCAAGCTACAAGAGCTTCGTGATGAACTATAATATGCAAGGGATGGACAAGACTATTCCGAGCTCTTCGCAATGCTAAAGGCTGCGAGGTAGAAATCAGAAGGAGCATCAAGTGTTGATGGTCAATAAGACCACCAGTTTCAAGAAAAGGGCAAAGGGAAGAAGAAGGAACTTCAAGAAGAACAGCAAACAAGTTGTTGCTCAAGAGAAGAAACCCAAGTCCGGACCTAAGCACGAGGCCGAGTGATTCTCTGCAAGCGGTGGACATTTGAAGCGGAACTGCCCCAAGTATTTGGTGGATAAGAAGGATGGCAAAGTGAAAAAAGGTATATGTGATATACATTGTATTGATGTCTACCTTACTAATGCTCGCAGAGCACTGGTATTTGATACTGGTTCATTGCTAATATTTGCAACTCAAGCAGGGACTACGGAATAAGCGAAGATTGGCTAAGGACGAGGTGACGATGCGCATGGGAAATGGTTCCAAAGTCGATGTGATCGCGGTCGGCACGCTACCTCTACATCTACCATCGGGATTAGTTTTAGACCTAAATAATTGTTATTTGGTGCCAGCGTTGAGCATGGACATTATATCTGGATCTTGTTTGATGCGAGACAGTTATTCATTTAAATCAGAGAATAATGGTTGTTCTATTTATATGATTAATATATTTTATGGTCATGCACCCTTGAAGAGTGGACTATTTTTATTAAAACTCGATAGTAATGATACACATATTCATAATGTTGAAACCAAAAGATGCAGAGTTGATAATGATAGTGCAACTTATTTGTGGCACTGCCATTTAGGTCATATCGGTGTAAAGCGCATGAAGAAACTCCATACTGATGGATTTTTGGAATCACTTGATTATGAATCACTTGGTACTTGCGAACCGTGCCTCATGGGCAAGATGACTAAAACGCCGTTCTCCGGAACTATGGAGCGAGCAACTGATTTTTTGGAAATCATACATACTGATGTATGTGGTCCAATGAATATTGAGCCACGCGGCGGGTATCGTTATTTTCTCACATTCACAGATGATTTGAGCAGATATGGGTATATCTACTTGATGAAACACAAGTCTGAAACATTTGAAAAGTTCAAAGAATTTCAGAGTGAAGTGGAAAATCATCATAACAAGAAAATAAAATTTCTACGATATGATCGTGGAGGAGAATATTTGAGTTACGAGTTTGGTTTACATTTGAAACAATGTGGAATAGTTTCGCAACTCACGCACCCGGAACACCACAACGAAATGGTGTGTTCGAATGTCGTAATCGTACTTTACTGGATATGGTGCGATCTATGATGTCTCTTACTGATTTACCGCTATCGTTTTGGGGTTATGCTTTAGAGACGGCCGCATTCACGTTAAATAGGGCACCATCAAAATCCGTTGTGACGACGCCATATGAACTATGGTTTGGCAAGAAACCAAAGTTGTCGTTTCTTATAGTTTGGGGTTGTGATGCTTATGTGAAGAAACTTCAACCAGATAAGCTCGAACCCTAATCGGAGAAATGTGTCTTCATAGGATACCCAAAAGAGACTATTGGGTAACCTTCTATCACAGATCTGAGGACAAGATTTTCGTTGCTAAATTCGGATCCTTTCTAGAGAAGGAGTTTCTCTCGAAAGAAGTGAGTGGGAGGAAAGTAGAACTTGATGAGGTAACTGTACCTGCTCCCTTATTGGAAAGTAGTTCATCACAAGAACCGGTTCCTGTGACAACTACACCAATTAGTGAGGAAGCTAATGATATTGATCATGAAACTTGAGATCAAGTTTCTCTTGAACCTCGTGGGTCTACCAGAGTAAGATCCGCACAGTGGTATGGTAATCCTATTCTGGAAGTCATGATGCTTGACCATGGCGAACCTACGAACTATGAGGAAACGATGATGAGCCCAGATTCCGCAAAATGGCTTGAAGCCATGAAATCTGAGATAGGATCCATGTATGAGAACAAAGTATGGACATTGGTTGACTTGCCCGATGATTGGCAAGCCATTGAGACTATATGTATCTTCAAGAAGAAGACTGACGCTGATGGTAATATAACTGTCTACAAAGCTCGACTTGTTGCAAAAGGTTTTCGACAAGTTCAAGGGGTTGACTACGATGAGACTTTCTCACCCGTAGCGATGCTTAAGTCTGTCCGAATCATGTTAGCAATTGCTACATTTTATGATTATGAAACTTGGCAAATGGACGTCAAAACTGCATTCCTGAATGGATTTCTGGAAGAAGAGTTGTATATGATGCAACCGGAAGGTTTTGTCGATCCAAAAGGAGCTAACAAAGTGTGCAAGCTTCAGCGATCCATTTATGGACTGGTGCAAGCATCTCGGAGTTGGAATAAACGCTTTGATAGTGTGATCAAAGCATATGGTTTTATACAGACTTTTGGAGAAGCATGTATTTACAAGAAAGTGAGTGGGAGCTCTGTAGCATTTCTGATATTATATGTAGATGACATATTATTAATTGGAAATGATATAGAATTTTTGGATAGCATAAAGGGATACTTGAATAAAAGTTTTTCAATGAAAGACCTCGGTGAAGCTTCTTACATATTGGGAATCAAGATCTATAGAGATATATCAAGACGCTTAATTGGACTTTCACAAAGCACATACCTTGATAAAGTTTTAAAAAAGTTCAAAATGGATCAGGCAAAGAAAGGATTCTTGCCTGTATTACAAGTGTGAAGTTGAGTCGGACTCAATGCCCCACCACCGCAGAAGATAGAGAAAATGAAAGATGTTCCTATGCTTCAGCCATAGGCTCTATCATATATGCAATGTTGTGTACCGGACACGACGTTTGCTTAGCAATAAGCTTGGCGGTAGGTACCAAAGTAATCCAGAGTGGATCATCGGACAGCGATCAAGAACATCTGAAATACCTGAAAAGGACTAAGGATATGTTTCTTGTTTATGGAAGTGACAAAGAGCTAGTCGTAAATGGTTACGTCGATGCAAGCTTTGACACTGATCCGGACGATTCTAAATCACAAACCGGATACGTGTTTTTATTAAACGGTGGAGCTGTAAGTTGGTGTAGTTCTAAACAAAGCATCGTGGCGGGATCTACATGCAAAGCGGAGTACATAGCTGCTTCGGAAGCAGCAAATGAAGGAGTCTAGATGAAGGAGTTCATTTCCGATCTAGGTGTTATACCTAGTGCATCGGGACCAATGAAGATCTTCTGTGACAATACTGGTGCAATTGCCTTGGCAAAGGAATCCAGATTTCACAAGAGGACCAAGCACATCAAGAGACGCTTCAATTCCATCCGGACCAAGTCCGGTGGGAGACATAGAGATTTGCAAGATACATACGGATCTGAATATTGCAGACCCGTTAACTAAGCCTCTTCCACGAGCAAAACATGATCAGCACCAAGACTCCATGGGTGTTAGAATCATTACTGTGTAATCTGGATTATTGACTCTAGTGCAAGTGGGAGACTGAAGGAAATATGCCCTAGAGGCAATAATAAAGTTATTATTTATTTCCTCATATCATGATAAATGTTTATTATTCATGCTAGACTTGTATTAACCGGAAACATAATACATGTGTGAATACATAGACAAACTTAATGTCACTAGTATGCCTCTACTTGACTAGCTCATTAATCAATGATGGTTATGTTTCCTAACCATAGACATGTGTTGTCATTTGATTAACGGGATCACATCATTAGGAGAATGATGTGATTGACTTGACCCATTCCGTTAGCCTAGCACTTGATCGTTTAGTATGTTACTATTGCTTTCTTCATGACTTATACAAAGTTCCTACAACTATGAGATTATGTAACTCCCGTTTACCGGAAGAACACTTTGTGTGCTACCAAACGTCACAACGTAACTGGGTGATTATAAAGGAGCTCTACAGGTGTCTCCGAAGGTACATGTTGAGTTGGCGTATTTCGAGATTAGGATTTGTCACTCCGATTGTCGGAGAGGTATCTCCGGGCCCTCTCAGTAATGCACATCACTATAAGCCTTGCAAGCAATGTAGTTAATGAATTAGTTACGAATGATGCATTACGTAACGAGTAAAAAGACTTGCAGGTAACGAGATTGAACTAGGTATTGGATACCGACGATCGAATCTCGGGCAAGTAACATACCGATGACAAAGGGAACAACGTATGTTGTTATGCGGTTTGACCGATAAAGATCTTCGTAGAATACGTAGGAGCCAATATGAGCATCCAGGTTCCGCTATTGGTTATTGACCGGAAACAGTTCTAGGTCATGTCTACATAGTTCTCGAACCCGTAGGGTCCGCACGCTTAACGTTACGATGACAATTTTATTATGAGTTTATAAGTTTTGATGTACCGAAGGTTGTTCAGAGTCCCGGATGTGATCACGGACATGACGAGGAGTCTCGAAATGGTCGAGACATAAAGATTGATATATTGGAAGCCTATATTTGGATATCGGAAATGTTCCGGGTGAAATCGGGATTTTACCGGAGTACCGGGGGGTTACCGGAACCCCCCCGGGGGTTAATGGTCCTACATGGGCCATGAGGGAGAAGAGGAGGGCCGGCCAGGGCAGGCTGCACGCCCCCTCCCCCCTAGTCCAAATAGGACAAGGAAGGGGGGGCCCTTTCCTCTTTCCCCTCCCCCCTTTCCTTCTCCACCAAGGCAAGAGGGGGGAGTCCTACTCCCGGTGGGAGTAGGACTCCTCCAGGCGCACCCCTAGGGGGCCGGCCGCACCTCCCCCTCCCTCCTTTATATACGGGGGCAGGGGGGCACCTCTAAACACACAAGTTGATCTTCGTGATCGTTCCTTAGCCGTGTGCGGTGCCCCCCTCCACCATATTCCACCTCGGTCATATCGTTGCGGTGCTTAGGCGAAGCCCTGCGTCGGTAGAACATCATCATCGTCACCACGCCGTCGTGCTGACGGAACTCATCCCCGACATCCTGCTGGATCGAAGTTCGGGGATCGTCATCGAGCTGAACGTGTGCAGAACTCGGAGGTGCCGTACGTTCGGTACTTGGATCGGTCAGATCGTGAAGACGTACGACTACATTAACCGCGTTGCCATAACGCTTCTGCTTTCGGTCTACAAGGGTACATGGACAACACTCTCCCCTCTCGTTGCTATGCTTCACCATGATCTTGCGTGTGCGTAGGAATTTTTTTTGAAATTACTACGTTCCCCAACAGTACTGGGATGGTGCAATGCATCAAGAGTGACATGTATGAAAAATAATGCATGGTAGCTTTGCCACAAATACGATGTCAACTACATGATCATGCAATGGCAATATGACAAAAGTAATGTATGTCATGATGATGATGGTGGAAGTTGCATGGCAATATATCTCGGAATGGCTATGGAAATGCCATGATAGGTAGGTATGGTGGCTGTTTTGAGGAAGATATAAGGAGGTTTATGTGTGATAGAGTGTATCGTATCACGGGTTTGGATGCACCGTGAAGTTTGCACCAACTCTCAAGGTGAGAAAGGGCAATGCACGGTACCGAAGAGGCTAGCAAAGGCGGAAAGGTGAGAGTGCGTATAATCCATGGACTCAACATTAGTCAAAAGAACTAATATACTTATTGCAAAAATTTAGAAGTCATCAAAAATCAAGTACTATGTGCATGCTCCTAAGGGGATAGATTGGTAGGAAAAGACCATCGCTCGTCCCCGACCGCCACTCATAAGGATGCACAAGCCAAGTACACTTCATGTTTCAAATTTGTTACACAACTTTAACCATACGTGCATGCAACGGGACTTGCAAACTTCAACACAAGAATTTCTCAAATTCATAATCACCCAACTAGCACGACTTTGATATTATCACCTCCATATCTCAAAACAATTATCAAGCATCAAACTTATCTTAGTATTCAATTCACTCAAAAGAAAGTTTCACATATCTTGAATACCAAGTATATTAACACTAAGCAAATTACCATGCTATTAACTACTCTCAAAATAATCTAAGTGAAGCATGACAGATCAATAGTTTCTTTAAAACAAATCCACCACCGTGCTCTAAAAGATATAAGTGAAGCACTAGAGCAAAAATTATCACGCTCAAAAGATATAAGTGAAGCACTATGAGCAAAACTATCAAGCTCAAAAGATATAAGTGAAGCACATAGAGTATTCTAACAAATTTCAATTCATGTATGGCTGTCTCAAAAGGTGTGTACAGCAAGGATGATTTTTGTAGACTAACAAGCAAAGACACAAATAATACAAGACGCTCCACGCAAAACACATAACATGTGGTGAATAAAAATATAGCTCCAAGTAAATTACTGATGGAAGTGGACGAAAGAGGGGATGCCTTCCGGGGCATCCCCAAGCTTTGACTTTTTGGTGTCCTTGGATTATCTTGGGGGTGCCATGGGCATCCCCAAGCTTAGGCTCTTGCCACTCCTTGTTCCATAATCCATCAAAAGAATTCATCCAAAACTTGAAAACTTCACAACACAAAACTCAACATAAATCTCGTGAGCTCCGTTAGAGAAAGAAAACAAAAGACTACTTCAAGGTACTGTAATGAAATCATTATTTATTTATATTGGTGTTAAACCTACTGTATTCCAAATTCTCTATGGATTATAAACTATTTTACTAGCCATAGATTCATCAAAATAAGCAAACAACACACGTAAAACAGAATCTGTCAAAAACAGAACAGTCTGTAGCAATCTATAACTAACGCAAACTTATGGAACTCTAAAAATTCTACCAAAATAAGAAGTCCTGGAAAATTTGTCTATTGAACAGCGGAAAAAAGAATCAGCGCAAAAGCACGTTCCTTTGATTTAACAAAATTATATTCGGGCGCGCAAAGTTTCTGTTTTTCAGCAGAATCAAATCAACTATCCTCGTAGGTTATCCTATAGGTTCTACTTGGCACAAACACTAATTAAAAGACAAAACCACATCCAAAAAGAGGCTAGATGGATTATTTATTCCTAAACAGAAGCAAAAACAAAAAACACAAAATAAAACTGGGTTGCCTCCCAACAAGCGCTATCGTTTAACGCCCCTAGCTAGGCATAAAAGCAAGGATAGATCTAGGTATTGCCATCTTTGGTAGGCCATCCATGGTAATTTTATTTTCTTTCTAGGGAAGTGTTCCATGCCCTTCTTTAAGGTAAATTGGAATCTAATATTTCCTTCGTTCATATCAATAATTGCACCAATCGTTCTAAGGAAAGGTCTACCAAGAATAATAGGACATGAAGGATTGCAATCTATATCAAGAACGATAAAATCTACGGGAACATAATTCCTATTTTCAACAATAAGAACATCATTAATTCCTCTCATAGGCTTTTTAATAGTGGGATCCGCAAGATGCAAGTTTAGAGAGCAATCATCAAAGTCACGGAAATCTAGCAAATCACACAAAGTTTTGGGAATAGTAGAAACACTAGCACCCAAATCACACAAAGCATGAAACTCAAAATCTTTAATTTTAATTTTAATAGTAGGTTCCCACTCATCATAGAGTTTTCTAGGGATAGAAACTTTCAACTCAAGTTTTTCTTCATAAGATTGCATCAAGGCATCAACAATGTGTTCGGTAAAGGCCTTATTTTGACTATAAGCATGAGGAGAATCTAGCACGGATTGCAACAAGGAAATACAACCAATCAAAGAGCAATTTTCATAATTAAATTCCTTGAGATCCAAAATAGTGGGTTTAGCAACATCTATGTTTTTATTTCTTTCAATCCCACTTTCATCAATTTCATCATCAAGATCTAGAAACTCCAAATTCTTAGAACGCCTTCTAGGTAAAGGAAGATCATATTCAGTTCCATCAAGATTCATATTGCAAAACAAAGATTTAATGGGGGACACGTCAATAACTTTTAGATCTTCATCTTGATTTTCATAGGAATTGGAAGAACACGCTTTAATAAAGGCATCTTTGGAAGCACGCATCCTAGCGGTTCTTTCCTTGAACTCATCAATGGAAATTCTCATGGCTTTGAGAGACTCATTGATATCATGCTTAGGAGGAATAGATCTAAGCTTTAAAGAATCAATCTCAAGAGAAATTCTATCAACGTTCCTAGCCAAATCATCAACTTTAAGCAATTTCTCTTCAAGCAAAGCATTAAAATTCTTTTGTGAATTCATAAAATCTTTAACACTACTCTCAAATTCAGAGGGCATCTTATTAAAATTTCCATAAGAGTTGTTGTAGGAATTTCCATAATTATTAGAAGGATTACTAGGATAAGGCCTAGGATTAAAATTCCTTCTATACGCGTTGTTTCCAAAACTATTCCTACCAACAAAATTCACATCCATAGATTCGTTATTATTCTCAAGCAAGGTAGACAAAGGCATATCATTGGGATCAAGAGGAGTATTTTTAGGAGCAAACATCTTCATAAGTTCATCCATCTTTTCACTCAAAACATTGATTTCTTCTATAGCATGCACTTTTTTACTAGAAGATCTTTTGGTGTGCCATTGAGAATAATTAGCCCTAATGTTATCAAGCAATTTTGTAGCATCTCCTAACGTAATTTCCATAAACGTGCCTCCTGCGGCCGAATCTAAAAGATTTCTAGAAGCAAAATTCAATCCGGCATAAAAACTTTGTATGAACATCCATAAATTCAAACCAGGAGTAGGGCAATTGTGAAGCATTAATTTCATTCGTTCCCAAGATTGGGCAACATGCTCATGATCAAGTTGTTTAAAATTCATGATATCGTTCCTAAGAGTGATAATCTTAGCGGGAGGAAAATACTTAGAGATAAAAGCATCTTTGCACTTGTTCCAAGAATCAATACTATTTTTAGGCAAAGATGAAAACCAAACTTTAGCACGATCTCTAAGTGAAAACGGAAATTACTTCAATTTGAAAATATTGTTATCCATATCTTTCTTCTTTTGCATATCACACAAATCAAAAAAATTGTTTAGATGAGTAGCGGCATCTTCACTAGGAAGGCCGGCGAATTGATCTTTCATAACAAGATTCAACAAAGCAGTATTGATTTCACAAGACTCATCATTATTAAGAGGAGCAATCGGAGTACTAAGGAAATCATTATTATTGGTATTCGAGAAATCACACAATTTGGTATTATCTTGCGCCATGGCAACAAGTAACCCAACACACAAGCAAGCAAACTAGCATGCGAGCAAACAGAAAGGCAAGGGGAAAAAGGCAAACGGGAAAGAGAGGAGGAGATTGGAAAGAGAGGGCGAATAAAACGGCAAGGGTGAAGTGGGGGAGAGGAAAACGAGAGGCAAATAATGTAATGCGAGAGATAGGGATTGTGATGGTTACTTGTTATTGTTGACTTGCTTGCGTGAGCCTCCCCGGCAACGGCGCCAGAAATTCTTCTTGCTACCTCTTGAGCACTGCGTTGGATTTCCCCGAAGAGGAGAGGATGATGCAGTAAAGTAGCGTAAGTATTTCCCTCAGTTTTTGAGAACCAAGGTATCAATCCAGTAGGAGACCATGCACAAGTCCCTCGTACCTACACAAAATGATAGCTACTCGCAACCAACGCGATTAGGGGTTGTCAATCCCTTCACGGTCACTTACGAGGGTGAGATCTGATAGAAATGATAAAAAAATATTTTTGGTATTTTTGATAGATAGATGCAAAGTGAAAAGTAAAAGGAAAAGTAAAAAACAAAGCAAGTAAATAAAGTGATAGAGATTGATATGATGAGAATAGACCCGGGGGCCATAGGTTTCACTAGTGGCTTCTCTCAAGAGCATAAGTATTCTACGGTGGGTGAACAAATTACAGTTGAGCAATTGACATAATTGAGCATAGTTATGAGTATATCTAGGCAATGATCATGTATATAGGCATCACGTCCAAGACAAGTAGATCGAAACAATTCTGCATCTACTACTATTACTCCACTCATCGACCGCTATCCAGCATGCATCTAGAGTATTAAGTTAAAACAGAGTAACGCCTTAAGCAAGATGACATGATGTAGAGGATAAATTCATGCAATATGATAAAAAACCATCTTGTTATCCTCGATGGCAACAATACAATCGTGCCTTGCAACCCTTTACATCCTTTGGGTAAGGACACATAAGATTGAACCCAAAGCTAAGCACTTCTCCCATTGCAAGAACTACCAATCTAGTTGGCCAAACCAAACGGATAATTCGAAGAGACTTGCAAAGATAACTCAATCATACACAGAGAAGATTCAAATATTTTCCATAGATAATACTGGATCATAAACCCACAATTCATCAGTCTCAACAAATATACCGCAAAAAGAAGATTACATCGAATAGTTCTCCACAAGAGAGGGGGAGAACATTGTATTGAGATCCAAAAAGAGAGAAGAAGCCATCTAGCTACTAGCTATGGACCCGAAGGTCTGAAGTAAACTACTCACACTTCATCGGAGGGGCTATGGTGTTGATGTAGAAGCCCTCCATGGTAGATGCCCCCTCCGGCGGAGCTCCAGAACAGGCCCCAAGATGGGATCTCGTGGATACAGAAAGTTACGGCCGTGGAATTAGGGTTTTGGCTCTGTTTCTGATCTGTCAGGGGTACGTAGGCATATATAGGAGGAAGGAGTACGTCGGTGGAGCAACATGGGGCCCACGAGGTAGGGGGCGCGCCCTCCACCCTCGTGACCGCCTCTGGCACTTCTTGGAGTAGGGTCCAAGTCTCCTGGATCACGTTCGGTGCGAAAATCATGTTCCCGAAGGTTTCATTCCGTTTGGATTCCATTTGATATTCCGTTTCTTCGAAACACTGAAATAGGCAAAAAAACGGCAATTCTGGGCTGGGCCTCCGGTTAATAGGTTAGTCCCAAAAATAATATAAAAGTGGAAAATAAAGCCCAATATAGTCCAAAACAGTAGATAAAGTAGCATTTAGCAATCAAAAATTATAGATACGTTGGAGACGTATCAAGGATGCAGACATGCTCTCTGCCACAAATTCAGAGGTAGAGAGCGCCATGCATCATCGGCATCGACGGGCCGTGCTTCGCAACAACATCTTTTCCAAAGAGGCATTTAATGCCTTTGATTCGGAGACGCATACATCCGAGCTGCTCAAAGCGGACTCGCTCGGGCGACAGTCCAGTATACCAAAGATATACGGGTAAGAAAGCTTGATTAGCATATATATAGCAGTAGCCCCTGAGACTTGAAACGGTTGAAGCAACAGTTTCAAGTATCAATTCATGCAAGGTTCTTGTAGATAATAATGAGCAATTGTCTCGGGAGCTAGAGGAGTGCAAGACCCAACTGAGGGCCACAGTTGCCAAGCTAGAGGAATCCTAGAAGGCCTGATGTGGTAATATTTATCCGAATTTTATGAAAATGCACCAGTTGGCTACTGACTAGTATGACGAATTTAACAGAAAGTTCTGTAGACAACCCCGGAGTGAATCCGGAGGGCAGCGGGGATGATGAGTCGCATCTCCAGAGGCAACTAAAGGCCGGTGAGCGCATTCTGACGCAAGTGAAGCATGATAAGAATATGCTCCAAGATGCCAATGTTCGGCTGGACGTGGAATTGAAAGACGTCCGTGCACAGCTGGCGGACTCCGTGAAGGAGAACAGAAGGCTTCGCCACGGCATTTATCGTAAGTGCCTAAACGAACTGTAGTATAGTTCGGCGAGGAAGCATATTGAAAAAGTTATGTTTGCAGGAATGCTGATGGGTTGCCCTAAGGAGGAGATGCCCGCTTCTGCAGGTGATTTACTGCAGGACCTCTCACAACTGCACGAGCGAGCTCGGCAGGTGATGCAGGGCATTGCGCGGTCTTTGTGGCCGTCAAGCTCCCTGCCAAAAGGCATGGGGGGCTTGTGGACATGCTTCAGGGAGCACGGCAGCGCTTCCGTTTGTGGAAGATATCAGCCTGTCGGCAAGGTGCAAGAGAAGCATGGGCGATGGTGAAGATGCACTACACCAAGCTGGACCCGAACCATATGGCCGAAGTTGGACCGGCCGGGCCAGATGGGCAAGAAATTCCCGTGAGTCTGGTATATGACCAGGTGGCGCTAGCCGCAAAGTATTCTCAACAGGATTGTAAGTTAGATAGCCTGTTGGATGGTATAGAGGATGAATATAATTAGTCCAAATGACTATGTAATTCGATGGACATAAGTATCCCCTAGCCAGATTAAGATCATTTGTCGTGGCGGACCTTTTTGCTTCAGCCCCCGGATCCTAAAGTCCGGGGTGTGTCCGAATACCCGCTCGGTTATATAAAACCGGAGTATGCGTGGAGACCAGGCGTAGGGGTCATAAGTGCTTGAACAGACAAGTGCCCAACTAGTTATGTTATATTGCATGGTTAGCAAGAAACATCTTCCAGGAAGAATAGTTCCGTTAAGGGTTCCTTTTCCTGGGTAAGCATGTGTCAAGGCACATGTCTGGACTGCGAACCAAAGCACAGGATACAAAACTTCTGGGGATTAATGTTATAATAAACGAAGACGTCTTTTGTTCACCGACCGAATATTCTCTTAAGGAAACTAGCTTTCGGCTTCACCCAGTCTGAGGTACACATCCGGCTCAACCGGCAGTAACAATCGCAGAGGTGCTCCCCTTATGCCCTAGCTGAATTAACGGGAACGTAGGGCATAAACACAGGAGCCAGGCAACCCAGCTTGGCCACGTCTTAAGTCATATCGATGCATATAATGGTGAAGAAAAGGCACACATGGAAAGAGAAACGCATGTGTGACAGGCAAAGAGCCCAGAAAGTAATTTGTATTAAGCTTCCGTATAGGAAGCCCCCAGGTAAAGTTTACACACATAGTGCGGCCAGAATAATCCGGGAATCCACACTGTATTGAATATTGTGTGTGAAAGGGAAGGGATCGAGAAAGGAAAAAAGGGGGGCATAATTGAAAAAGGAGGGTTAAGGAGACGAACACTGAGTTCGGTGCTAGGCGTAGAATCTCCGGAGTCTGGCCGCATTCCGTGGGTTTGGCTCGAGTCTGTTATCAGACGCATTACGTAAGCGGTACGCTCCTTTGGTGAGAACTTTGTCGATGATGAAGGGGCCTTCCCACTTGGGTTTGAGCTTGTCCTTCTTCTTCTCTGGTAAGCGTAGAACGAGTTCGCCAATATTATAAGTTTTGGCCCGCACTTCTCTGCTTTGGTATCATCGAGCCTGTTGCAGATAGAATGCGGAATGGGCCTTAGCGACATCACGCTCCTCCTCCAGGGCATCCAAATTATCTTGCCAATCTAACTTGGCTTCCTTCTCTTTGTACATGCGTACGCGTGGCGAATCATGTATTATGTCGCATGGTAGTACTGCTTCCGCGCCGTACACCATAAAAAATGGTGTGTATCCGGTGGTGCGATTCGGCGTGGTCCGCAGCCCCCAAAGTAAAGAGTCGAGCTCCTCGACCCAATGAGTATCCGACTCTGTCAAGGATCGCACTAGTCTGGGCTTGATGCCGCTCATGATGAGACCATTTGCCCTTTCGACCCGACCATTTGTTTGAGGGTGGTAGACGGAAGCATAGTCGAGCTTAATGCCCATTTTGCTGCACCAAGCTTTCACTTCATCGGCTATAAAATTTGAGTCGTTATCGATGATGATGTTGTGGGGGACACCGTATCGGTGTACGACCCCGGATATAAAGTCTATGACTGGTCCGCATTCGTTCATTTTCACTAGTTTGGCTTCTATCCATTTGGTGAACTTGTCAACCATGACCAATAAGTATTTTTTCTTATGGCTTCCCCCTTTAAGGGGTCCGACCATATCCAGCCCCCAGACCGCGAAGGGCCAAGTTATGGGGATTGTTTGGAGAGCGGTAGGGGGCATATGACTCTGATTGGCGAAGAGTTGGCAACCGACGCAGTGTTGGACAAGGTCCTGTGCGTCTGCTCGGGTCATCGGCCAATAGAAACCTGTACGGAAGGCCTTGCTGACTAGTGCTCGAGCCGCAGTGTGGTGCCTGCCCAGTCCGGCATGGATCTCAGCCAAGAGTTGCCGCCCTTCCTCTTCGGAGATGTACCTTTGGAGCACTCCAGTAGCACTTTTCTTATAGAGCTCTCCTTCATGGACTTTGTCAGCTTTAGAACGCTGGACAATGCAGCATGCTTCGTTTTGGTCTTCAGAGAGCTCCTGCCTATTTAGGTAGGCCAAGAAAGGCTCAGTCCACGGGGCGATGACAGCCATTATTTTGTGGGCTGACGATGTTATTGTGGTGGTAGAACCTTCGACTATGTCTGATAGTTCGGAATCTGGGGGTGTATTCGGATCCGTGCTGGTATTGCCGGATTCCCCTTCCCATACCACGGATGGCTTGGACAGTCTTTCCAGGAATATGTTTGGTGGGACAGGGTCGCGTTTAGCGCCGATGCGGGCAAGGACGTCTGCCGCTTGATTGTTTTCTCGAGCCACATGGTGGAATTCGAGCCCCTCGAACCGAGCTGACATTTTAAGGACGACATTGCGATAGGCCGCCATTTTCGGATGCTTGGCATCAAAGTCTCCATTTATTTGTGATATTGCAAGGTTTGAGTCTCCGCGCACTTCTAGGAGTTGAATGCCCATAGAGACTGCCATCCGAAGACCGTGCAACAGAGCCTCGTATTCGGCTGCATTATTGGTGTCTGTGTGTAATATTTGGAGGATGTATTGGACCGTGTCTCCGGTGGGAGAGGTCAGGACGATGCCTGCTCCCAATCCGGCCAGCATTTTAGAGCCTCAAAGTGCATGATCCAGCTAGAGTACGCGTCGTACTCTTTAGGGAGTTCGGCTTCCGTCCATTCGGCGATAAAGTCAGCTAATACTTGCGACTTGATAGCCCGCCGAGGCTTGTATGTTATGTCAAACGGAAGGAGATCGATGGCCCATTTGGCAATCCGGCCCGTGGCATCGCGGTTATTTATTATGTCGTTTAGTGGTACTTCGGAGGCCACCGTAATCGAACACTCTTGAAAGTAGTGTCGTAGCTTCCGGGATGACATGAAGACCGCGTATGCTATTTTTTGATAGTGTGGGTACTGGGCTTTGCATGGGGTGAGTATTGTGGATACATAATAAACCGGCTTCTATAGCGGGAATTTGTATCCGTCAACCTCTCGTTCGATGACGAGTACTGCATTTACAACTTGATGTGTTGCAGCTATGTACAGTAGCATAGGTTCGCCGATAGTTGGTGCTGTTAGGACTTGATTACTGGCCAATAAGGTCTTTATTTCATCTAGTCCGGCCGCGGCTGCGTCCGTCCACACGAAGTGTTCGGTGCACCGAAGGAGGCGATAAAGAGGCAATGCCTTTTCTCCTAATCTGGAGATAAAGCGGCTTAAAGCAGCCACGCATCCAGCTAGTTTCTGGATGTGTTTGAGGTCTGTTGGTATAGCCAACTGTGACAAAACTCAGATTTTTGCCGGATTAGCTTCAATTCCTCTATTGGAAACGATGAAGCCCAGCAGTTTTCCAGAGGGTACGCCGAAAACGCATTTCTCCGGATTCAGCTTGATGTCGTATGTTTGTAAGTTGTCGAATGTAAGCCTCAAGTCATCAATTAGGGTTTCGACATGTCTTGTTTTTACGACTACGTCGTCCACGTATGCCTCCACTGTTTTGCCGATTTGCTTTTCCAGGCATGTTTGAATCATGCGTTGATAGGTTGCACCCGCATTCTTAAGCCCGAAAGGCATAGTGTTGAAGCAGAAAGGGCCATATGGCGTTATGAATGTTGTTGCAGCTTGGTCGGACTCTGCCATCTTTATTTGATGGTATCCAGAGTATGCGTCGAGGAAACACAGCAAGTCGTGTCCGGCTGTGGCATCGATGATTTGATCGATGCGAGGGAGGGGAAAGGGATCCTTGGGCCAAGCCTTGTTAAGGTCTTTGAAGTCGACGCACAGGCGCCAGAATTTGTCCTTCTTTGGTACCATTACCAGGTTCGCCAGCCAATCCGGATGTTTGATATCTCTGATTAATCCGGCCTCAAGTAGCTTGGCTAGCTCCTCCCCCATGGCTTACCGTTTGGGCTCCAAAAACTGCCTTAGGGTCTGTTTAACATGTTTGTATCCCTTCAGTATGTTGAGGTTGTGTTCGTCCAATCCACGTGGGATGCCCGGCATGTCCGATGGGTGCCAGGCGAAGATATCCCAATTCTCGCGCAAGAAGTCACGCAATGCGGCGTCCATAGCGGGGTTCAAATGTGTCCCGATGGAAGCTGTCTTCGTGGGGTCCGTTGGGTGGACTTGGAATTTGACTATCTCATTTGCGGGTTTGAATGAGGTGGACTTGGGTCGCTTGTCGAGTATCATGTCGTCCCTGTCCACGGTGGCGCGTAGCATGGCTAATTCTTCTGCCGCTAGGGCTTCGGATAATGCTTCCAAGGCCAGCGCTGCAGTTTTGTTTTCGGCGCGGAGTGCGATGTCCGGATCACTAGCTAGAGTGATGATTCCATTGGGTCCAGGCATTTTAAGCTTCATGTACCCGTAATGGGGTATGGCTTGAAAGCTTGCAAACGCGTCCCACCCTAGAAGGGCGTGGTATCCGCTGTTGAAAGGAGCCACTTGGAAGGTGATTTCTTCAGACCTGTAATTCTCTAGGGTACCGAATACCACATCGAGTGTGATTTTTTCCGCACACCGTGCCTCCCGACTAGGGATTATTCCCCTGAAGGTCGTGCCACTTTGTTCAATGCGGCTTTTGTCAATCTCCATCTTCTTGAGTGTTTCTTCATAGATTAGGTTTAATCCGCTTCCGCCGTCCATGAGTACTTTAGTGAGCCAAAAGCCATCCACTATTGGGCTGAGGACCAGGGCGGCCGGTGCCCGGACGGACTGGAATTGGGGTTCGTCACTGGCATTGAAGGTTATAGCAGTGTCGTTCCACGGATTTACCTTTGCCACACAGCAAATTTCAGCGGAGCTTCGATGCGCTCGCTTGCACCTATTGTTTGAGGCGAAGGTCTTGAAGACTGTCAGCACCGTATTGTGTTCCTTGGCGGGATGTGGTTCTGCTTTATGGCTCTCGAGGAGATCCTCGCCACTCATAGCTACCTGCCGGAGTATCCAACATGCTCTGAGGCTATGGGTCGGCGTTGCATCCGGCGTGCTGTGAAGCTTACACGGCCCGTTGATCCATTCCTCCAATACGGTTCCACGCCCTGGGGCGGGTTTTGGCTTCTTGGGAATTGAGTTGGTCGACTTACGAGAGATCGGTCGTTTAGTTCGGACAAAGGTTCCAGTGAGGGCCGTACTATCCCAAAATTCTGTTTGGGTTTTCCAGGCACTTTCCATCGCACAGTACTTTTGTACTATGGTTGCTAAGTCTGTAAAGTGCACTATGTCACGACGACTTATAGCATTAAGGAGTCCTTTGTTCGTGCATTTCCTGCAGAAAAGAGAGACTACGTCCTCCTTGTGGCGGTCCTTGACCTTATTAAGAGCAAGGAGGAATCTAGCCCAGTAACGATGTATTGTCTCCTGGGGTTCCTTCCGGACACGGGAGAGACGGATCAAGTCCGAGTGGGCGTCATTGGCTGAATCCAGATTTTGATCCGATCTGACGCCCGGGGGCACGGGAAGTGCCGAGCCTGACAGTTCGGGATCTGGAGTATTACCTAATCCCCTTGGCCCAGCGCGCGATTCTAAGTCCGGGACCTGGGTCACGTATTACTTTGGGTGGGTGTTCGGCTCACTGAGTTCGGTGATCCGGACATAATTCGTCCTCAAAGTTGAGGAGCAACCCACGTGTGGTTCCTCCACTACCGCTATCTCATGGGTGGCCGGCGGGGATCTAATGTCCCTCTGGTCGGGTTTAAGCCCAATCCGGTCATAGTTCGTAGCGACTCCCAAAGCGGCGATGCGATCCAAGAGCTCGTTAAGAGAGGAGAACTCCATCGGATCCATCTGTTCGGCAAGCTCCGAATCAATGCGAAGGTTATGCGTGATGACCCGAGAGGTCATCGTCGGCGCGACAACCGATGGGGCGGTCATAACGAAGCCGCCAAGTCAGAGAGTCTGGCCTACAGCCAACGCTCCCCCACAGGTGATGTCGTCCTTGACAACGAGACAAGCCATCGAGCCTTTGCAGCGGCGACACAGAGGAACTCTCAATGAAAGCACCAATGTCGGTGTCAAAACCAGCGGATCTCGGGTAGGGGGTCCCGATCTGTGCGTCTTAGGCTGATGGTAACAGGAGCAAGGGACACAATGTTTGCCCAGGTTCGGGCCCTATCGATGGAGTAAAACCCTACTTCCTACTTGATTAATATTGAAGATATGTGGAATACAAGAGTAGATCTACCACGAGATCGTAGAGGCTAAACCCTAAGAGCTAGCCTATGATGGTATGATTGTTAGGGTTTATATAGACATTGGAGAGCTAGGGTTTACATGGAGTCGGTTACAAGGAAGGAAACATAATATCCGGATCACCAAGCTTATCTTCCATGCAAAGGAGAGTCCCCTCCGAACACAAGCCGAAGTCTTGAATCTTGTATCTTGACGCTCCTATAGTCCGGACGATGAATATAGTCCGGCTGTCCGGATACCCCCTTATCCAGGACTCCCTCACTGCCCAAGATGGACTTGCCCGAGCGACGGACCAGTATGCAAAGGATATATGGGTAAGAAAATTTGATAAGCATGTATAACAGTAGCCCTTGAGACTTGAAACAGTTGGAACTACTGCTTTAAGGATCATTGTATGCAGAGGTTCTTGTAGAGAAGAATACTCATTTAACTCAGGAGCTAGAGGAGTGCAAGACCCAGCTGAGGGCCACAGTTGCCAAACTAGAGGAATCCCAGAAGGCCTCATCTGGTAACACTTTTCTCAATAGAGAAATTTGAAGGATGTATACCAGTTAGTATGTGGCTTGATTTATAAGTCTAACAAAAGATAGTGAGTCATATCTCCGAAGACAGCTAAATGATGGAGAGCGTGTTCTTACGCAGGTTAGGCAGGAGAAAAACAATCTCCAAGATGCCAACATCCGGCTGGGCGTCGAGTTAGCAGATGTTCAAGCTCAGCTTGCGGACTCCTTGAAGGAGAACAGGAGGCTTCGTCGCGGCATTTATGGTAAGTGCTTAAATGAACTGCAGTACAGTTCGACAAGGAGGGTATTAATAGAATTATGTCTGTAGGTATGTTGACGGGCTGTCCTGAAGAGGAGATGCCCGGGTCTGCAGGCAATTTGCTGCGAGATCTCTCACAACTGCACGGACGAGCTC
Organism: Aegilops speltoides; assembly: GCA_021437245.1. Lineage (NCBI taxonomy): Eukaryota > Viridiplantae > Streptophyta > Magnoliopsida > Poales > Poaceae > Aegilops > Aegilops speltoides. The sequence continues at coordinate 377,438,547 of CM038145.1, forward strand.
GGCAGGTGATGCAGGGTATTGCCCAGGCCTTGTGGCCATCCGCTTCCCTGCCAGGAAGCATGGGGGAGCTCGTGGATATGCTCAAAGGAGCATGGCGGCGCTTCCGGTTATGGAAGGTGTTAGCCTGCCAACAAGGTGCAAGGGAAGCATGGGCCATGGTGAAGACACGATACGCCAAGGCTGACCCGAACCATATGGCCGAAGTCGGACCCGGTGGGGCCATATGGGCAAGAGATTCCCGTAAGTATGGTGTATGACCAAGTAGCGTTAGTCGCAAAGTATTCCCAACAGGATTGTAGGCTAGACAACCTGTTGGATGGTATAGAGGAAGAATATAGCCAGTCCAAGTGACTATGTAATTCAATGGACATTTGTAGTCCCTAGCTGGATTGAAAATCATTTGTCATGGCGGACCTTTTAAGCTTCAATTTCGGACCCGACAGTCCGGGTGTATCCAATACCCGCTTAGTTATGTAAAACCGGGGTATGCGTGGAAACCAGGCGTAGGGGTCATAAGTGCTTGAACAGACAAGTACCCAACTAGTTATGTTATATTACATGGGTAGTAAGAAACATCTTCCAGAGAGAATAGTTCCGTTAGGGGTTCTTTTCCCTGGGTACGCATGCATCGATGTGCATGTCCGAACTGCGAACAGAAGCGCGGGATACAAAACATCTGGGGATTTACGTTGTAATAAACTAAAGAAACATTTTTTGTTCACCGACCGAATATTCCCTCAAGAACGCTAGCTTTCGGCTTCACCCAGTCTGAGGTACACATCCGGCTGAACCGGCAGTAACAATCGCAGAGGTGCTCCCCTTATGCCCTAGCCGAATTAACGAGAACATAGGGCATAAACACAAGAGCCAGGCAACCAAGCATGGCCAAATCTTAAGTCATATCAATGCATGTAATGGCGAAGAAAAGGCACATATGGAAAAGGACACATATGTGGTAGGCAAGAAGCCATAAAAGTAATTATATTTAGCTTCCGTATAGGAAGCCCCTAGGTATGGTGAGCACACATAGTGTGGCCGGAGCGATTCAAGCATCCGCACAATATTTAATACCTTGTGTGAAGAAGGTAAAGAGGGCGAGAAAGGAAAAGAGGAGAACATAATTGAAAGAGCGGAGGTAAGGAGACGAACACTGAGTTCGGCACTAGGCGTAGAATCTCCGGAGTCTGGCCACGTTCCATGGGTTCGGCTCGAGTTTGTTATCGGATGCATTGCGCAGACGGTACGTTCCTCCGGTGAGGACTTTATCAATGATGAAGAGACCCTTCACTTGGGTTTGAGCTTGTCCTTTTTCTCCGGTAGGCGTAGATTGAACTTCTCTGCTTTGATACCTTCGAGCCTGCTGTTGATAGAATGTGGAACGGGCTTTTGCGACGTCGCGCTCCTCCTCCAGGGCATCTAAGTTGTCCTGCTGATCTAGCTCGGCTTCCTTCTCTTCAAACATGTGCACGCGAGGTGACTCATAGATTCTGTCGCAGGGCAGAACTGCTTCTGCGCCGTACACCATAAAAAATGGTGTATATCCGGTGGTACGATTCGGCGTGGTCCGCAGCCCCCAGTGTACGGAGTCAAGCTTCTCAACCCAGTGCGTGTCCGATTCCTTCAAGGATCGCACTAGTCTGGGTTTGATGCCGCTCATGATGAGACCATTTGCACGTTCGACTTGACCGTTTGTTTGGGGATGATAGACGGAGGCGTAATCTAGCTTAATGCCCAGGAGCCAGCTGAGTCGGCCAGGCCCTGGCAGAACCTTCAAGCATCAGAGGGAGGTGCTTCATGGCCACCCCATCGCTGTCGCCACCGATGTGCACAGCCAGTCGATAGTCTTCAAGCCAAGTGTCGGGCTTTGATTCTCCTGTAAACTTACCGACGCCAGTCACTAATCTGAAGTTGTGAGGGATCTCAGCGGCTCTGATGGCTCTTCCGAAACACTCAAGGCTAAAAACGTGGACCCTGCTTCCGCTGGGCCTGTCTCTATCCAGCCCCTTTCTGTATGCTCTGTTCCGGTCGACCAAACCTTGAACAAGGACTAACCTTGCGTCGAAACCAGGCTCTCTTGGGTCGACTGGAACTCTGCGGTCATTACCATACGGCACATGTCATCATACCGCCGGGGCGCGTATGACCCGTCCCTCGGAAGGGGCGAAGGCACTCGACGGTGGTTGTCGCGAGCGTACTCATGATCATACTCTCCATGAGCTCCTCCCAGGTGCCGATCTCGCCGGCGATCGCGATCTTCGCATCACAAAGGTAACCCAGGACGGTGTACCGACTGAGCGGTGTCCGCCCTTACTGATCTGCTGTGGATTCTGTTCTGCGACTAGGACACGGCGGAGTTCTGGTCTCCCTGGTCTGTTCCAAGCCTCTCCCAGCCTCTGAACGGGACGGTTGAATGGACTCTGCGATACGCGCATCATCTGCAAGATTCTGGATCGGTGTGCGGAATACCTGAGTTTCTGGTGGAAACAACTGCCGTGGACATCGATTGGAATCGGGGATCAGTCGATGGGAACGCTTGTCGAGAGAATGTTGGAGATTCTCCAAACGAGTGCGCTCAGCCAGCGTGGCCAGGCGCACTGCCTCCAAGGCCTGAGCCTCGGAGGTCTCCCCTACGATGGGGGTCTGGAGAGCCTCCACGTTGCGGCGGTGCAGCTCCTCCCTCTGCTGCGAGTTGAGAGGTTGGGGCTGATATTCCTCGTGGTCGAATGACGGGCCATTGCCACCGCCGTTGGCGCCGATGTGAGGGAGACCAGGCGGGCTGCAATGGGAGTCGACCATAAGGACTTCTGCCGCGGGGTCACAGCTCCCGCTCTCGAAAAGTGTGTCTGCTAAGTCAGTCGACAGGTCGACTGGACCGCAGTGAAATATGTCAGGCTCGATTGCCACGACTTGGGGGGTGAACGTCTGACGAGACACCGCGTGCCTCACCCACCGCTGGAGCCACGATCGACCAGATCGCTTGCGACGGCGTCCACCTGAGTGAGGAGACAACGCGAAGACCGGCTGATATGGGGTCGACGGCTGCCGAAGGAGGACGCCGCAGGCACTCGCGCGGAAGTGCGACGAACCATAGATCGGGAGAGCCTCGACGTCAAGGGGGGCCTCCTGGAGCCAGGCAAAGTCGTCGGCGACGAAAGTGAGCGCGCCGAGCCGAAACTCGCGGCCCATGACCAAAGCACCGCCGGAAACCATGTTGATGAAGATCGGAGAAAATGCAACCTCGCCGGAAGTCGCTAAGACGCTTTGCCCCAAGGTGGGCGCCAACTATCGTGGTACTAAGTCTGACAGTAAGAATAGGGGGTACGTATGAGGAGGCGAGGCCTTAGCTACGGCAAGATTGTACACACGAGTTTACGAGTTTAGGCCCCTCTCGGAGGAGGTAAAAGCCTTACGTCTCGATGCCCTGAGGCGGTCGACTGGAATATGGTGTGTGTGTGTGTTACAGGGGGTGCGAACCCTTGTCCCAGAGGAGGGGTGGCTTATATAGAGTGCGCCAGGACCCCAGCCCACCTCCGTTACAGGGGTTCAATGTACATTAAGGCGGGGCGTTACTGATAACGCCAGTTATAAAGTGTATTTAATGACCTTTAAGACTACGGAGTAAACGCCTGACCGTTGCCGTCCTGAGTGACTCCTGGTCTTCTGTACTCCGAGTGATTTCTTGTATGGTCGAATGACTTCGTATTGGTCGAGTGACATGGGGGTATCCGAGCGAGGTGATTGGTCGAGTGGATTGCACTCGCTCGCTTCAGTCGATACTTCCTATTGTGGTTTGAATGTCCTTGCTTCTAGGGTAGTGACCTTAGGTGGGGTGTATAGGTCAGGCCTATGACCCGACCCTAGGTCTATGGCATCGTCAGGCTGGGGGTGTCGGATTCCTACGTTTCACGTGTCCGGACTCCTACGAAGCTCTTCATTTTTTTCTCCAATTTACGAGAGAAATCGCGTCCGAATCACCCAACGGACCGATACAGCCTCGAGCTGGATGACTTTCACGGTCCGGACAACGCGGTTCAAACGGATGCGGGCGGTTTGCGAGTCCGCTTTGCAGATGCCTTAATACGTACTGTACGTACATCGCCACGCTGCAAGTGGCCCACGCTGCCATCACTTCGGTGTCTCTCATTCGCCCGTCCGTTTCTGGGCAGAACGCCGAACAAATTACCATCTGAACGCAGGTAACTGCTGCCGATGGATGGATCGACTGAAGCGGCAGCACACGTTAGGGCGGATGGGTGATTCTTCGAAGCTCCAAGCTAGCTCGTGGGTGTCTCGTGACCACGTAGTACTACATACTCCCTCCATCTAGGTGTATAAGTCATCTTACGAAAACCAAATAATCCCGAAACACTTACGCGCGATGCATTAACTCTCTCCTCGTTTATTGTTCTTTGACATGAATAAAACAATCAACCAATAAGAGACGTGGGTCGTGTGTGCTTTCAGTGACTTGAGACTACCAACACAACATGCAGTGGTCAGTTCATTGCATGCAATGATATTAATTACTCCCTCCGTCCCATAATAAGACGTTTTTTGACACCACAAAACGTCTTATATTATAGGATGGAGGAAGTAGCAAATAAATATTAAGTTTTTTTGTCTTTCCCTTCGTCTTGGTTGCAGTGCAAAACCTAAAATAACTTATTCATCTAGACCAAGGAGTACGTGCGTACGATGCGCGCGCGGTCCTGCGGGCGTCGACGGCGACGGCGACCACTTGATCGTTATGTCACTCGTCGATCGGTCCCTCCCATTGACGGCATGCGCATCCATCCATGCATTGCACACTCTCTCCTTGACACTTCACACACCGTGACCACCCTGCCAACGATTGGCGCGGACAAATCAGGAATCGGTTGCCACTTGCGTGTCGATCTGCAGTGGCGCTGTGTGTACGTTTATTTGGCTTAATCCCCTCCATACAATACCCAAGGCATACCGGCCTCCTCACAACTGCTGCCTGCGTATATGTACTACTCCTATACGTCCACATTTGCACTTGCAGCTGAATTAACGACCCTCGTAATCAATCGACCATCTCGTCGGTACAGGCAGTTAGTCAAAAGGGCACCGACCGTATCCATCCCCATGTGTGGAGGGGGAAAAAGTGAAGCAGGACGGACAATACGGACGCATCTAGCCAGCTCCATCACAGTTCCCATGATGACACTTTTACTCGCCGCCGGTGTAAATTGGCCGCCGCAACTCTCTTCCTCCAGCTCGATTGCACCACCGTACCGCCCTACTACCCGGCCGGACCCCGGTACTCTGACCGCCCATTATAGCTCGTTCGTACTTCGTACAGTTAACCAGCTGTGGGATCACGGGCAAAGGATGACAGTTACAGTGCTCCTGACACTTTTTCTAAGCGAGATGGATGATGATGTGCTTCCTGAGATGCATGGACACAGGCTAAAAAGTCCTCTGATCTGCTTCCCCGCGTGTTTTCTTCATGATCACCATCAAAGTAAAACACAAAGATAGATTAATGTGCTCTCATCTGCGTCTTGCGTGCATGCACGCATGGTCTGCACTTTCTCCGGGTCAACTTGTTGACCCGATCAAAATGCACGGATTAACTAATCCATGCAATCTTTATTCACGCACGTCCCAGTGACCCCGTTTTACGAGATCTGGGTAACGTGGAAACGTGCTGTCAGGACTGAAACCTGGCAGGCAACCACAAATAGTATCATTGTGGACAGAGGAAAGTACATACAGGAAGATCAAGGCATGAAGCAAGAATATAATCGTCGGCTTTAGCCAGCGATCATGGTGCCGATCGACGATCGAGCCGCTTTGCCGGCCATCATGAGCGTCTGCCTGCCTTTGCTTTTGTTTCTGGGCATATATGCTCGATCTCATCACCGTCGATCATGACACCATTATTTAGTGGTCGCAAACCGCGCTTTACGAGCATCCGTCGGTCGATTAAGATACGCGCTCAACCAGCTTAATTAGTTAATTAGCTATAGCTAGTGTGTGCCAAAATTTACCTCTCGTCAGATTCCTCCTCCAGCTTCGCCTAGTTATTCTGGTCTGAAGATTCTTGTGAAGCTAGCGTATCGGACAAACAAAGGTGTGATTAGCGTGCTGTCATGTTTAAATATCGCCGAATTCGACGGTCCTCGCGCGGCATTAGGCTCGTAGATTAGCCAGCTGTGCACATGGGGGAATCACAAGGAACTGTTTTTTTTTTTTTTTTTGGCTCTTCCGATCAGTACAATGTAGTTTTGATAGTGTAACGAACAAGCTCTTCTATATGCATGTTAGTACACACATGCATGTTATTGTTATGCTGCCTTTTTGTAAAGGGGACATCACTCTCTAATAAGTGCCAATTTTCCATGTCTCTTCCCAAATAAATAAAGTTGGGATTGCACCATTTGATCTGTCGGACGCCTATGCCACTCCCTCCCTGGCACCTTCGTTTCCTTCTTCTTTTTTATTGCACCATCCTCCCTTTTCACACACCCATGATGTATAGCTTAACTCCTTGTCCGTTTCATCCATAACCCCTCCTCGGAAAGAAGCATTCAACCGAGAGGATTCAGTGACGTGAGGGTTCACCCAAGAGAAGTCTGAATCTGTCCGTTAGTATTTGGAGATGATGAGCAAGACAAGAGGTTGAGTTAAGGGATCACTTGCATGGAACTTGATCTTGCTGGTTGCTGCGTCGGCGAAGAAATCAAGATGGCTAACGAACAAGCTTCAGCCTTAATTTGCACCTGCACCCCTTAATTAAAAGGGAAAGGAAATAAAACACCACTGAGTAGTAGCTAGAATTGAATAGCCTCCACACTAGAAACCCTTTCGACAAGTATACATACATATGCTTGCAAGCTTGAGCAAACCTAGAGAAGCACATGAAAAAGATGCATGACGAGCAGAGTACTTGACGGACTTAATCGCCTGTCATTGTTAATCTGCTGGCAACCACACAACTTGTCTCCGCACTTAAAGGAGGCCATCAAACGCCCATAAACAGGCTACGCCTCCTCACAACTCTGCATATAGCTGTCAGCATTAACTATGGTCTTAGCAGGTTGGCAATCAAGCCGGCCTCCATTTAGCCGCACAGGATCGTTCGGACAAGCTGACTAAGCCGGGCTGGATGGACCTGCCCAGCTGCTGCTGCTGCCGCCAGTCTGATGCAGGCTCAGTGTCGTAGTGTCAGTGTGTGTGCCCCACTGCACGTATAGTTTTCAGCTGTCCGACGTGACCCGTTCAAGGAGAAGTACGGAGCAACTGGAGGTTTCTGGGGGAGGCAGAAGGAAACAGCCGAGCGATGAGCCGTTTGCCGGTGCCATCAGTCGCTTCAGTTGGCCCGTCGGTAGCAGCACGGCAACTTGGCCCTTGGAATCGCTCGGGTGCAGGGATATGTCTGGTGTGACTGTCAGCCTCGCCGCGACGTGCGTGCCGTGTATCGACAAGATAGAGTCTCGGCGGTGTGCGTCGTGCGGAGAGCAACTGCTCAACTTCTTCTTCGGGGGGAGAGAGGAGGCGTTGGCCGGTCGAATCTCGCTTTCTGATGGCCGGTTCTCGTCAAATCTTTTTCGGTCGGAGGCCAGCAAAACGACGCCGGGAGAGATCTCTGCGTGCTGATGACACTTAAACAAGAATGGCTAGGGTTCAGATCACTCAACGGTCTGTTTTTTTTTTGGGCGAATAAGGTTCTTGATTTGTATTAAAAACTTTCAACAATGCAAGACATATCAGAAAACACAAGGAAATCAAAACCATGTTTTTTTATTTTATCATGAGCCGAAGGCGTGCCTCCACTCCATTGCCGAACCTGCCTGACATTGTATCATGTGGTTGGGAAGTCTTCATGCTAAAATCCAGCTGGACCAACACCCCTGGAGAAGAAGTTGTCATCGTAAAAGCCTAGTGTAGATGGAAATCCCAGAACCAACAAGACTTTCACCAGCTTCACAATGAAGGCAGAGAGGATACCGCTGCGACAGAGAGGGAGCATGAACCACCAGAGAGCGCTTGTCGCGTCAGAGAGAAACCCAAGGGGAGAAAATTAGGCCACAACCTCGTTGCAGTTGAAAACACGATCCGGACAACATCACTCTGATACCTAAGGACCGGTGTTCCGTCCTTGAAGCCGTTGACCGCCCGCAAGATCACCACCGCAAATAGCAGGAAGAAGAAGAAGAAGAAGAACATTATACGTGGTCGACAACACAAAGACACATGAAGTGCACGCCTGGGTCCAAAGGATCCAAAACATCACAGACACTATTATTTATGCTTCCCTCTATAGGAGTTGTTGAACCCTGAAGAGCAAGGTTTTGCAACACATAGTAAGTATTTCTCTCTGTTGAGAACCTATATATCACTCTGATGGATCCCATGACTACATGCTGATCAACACTGCACATAATTATGACCATCCTATTCATGGATCATGACCTTGCAAAAGCTCGGAATATGAGACTAGTATTATGCCTCTTCGAACAATTGTCGGGATTAAAAATCAATTTTCACAAGAGTGAATTGTTCTGCTTTGGTAGGGCCAAAGAGGAGCAAGATACATATATACAATTGTTCAGTTGTGAATTATGTTCTTTGCCCTTTAGTTATTTGGGCATACCGATTCATCATCACAAACTTTCTAATAAAGAATGAAAATGCATCGAAGATCGAATTGAAAAAAGATTTAGTTGTTGGAAAGGCAAGCTAATGTCATATGGAGGTCGGTTAGTGCTCATTAACCCAGTACTTACTAGTATGTCGAGGTTCGTGTTATCTTTCTTTGAAGTACCGAAGGGGGTACGGAAGTGATTAGATTTTTTTCGATCTTGATTTTTTTGGCAGTCTGATGAGGCTAAGAAGAAATTGTTGGGGAACGTAGTAATTTCAAAAAAATTCCTACGCACACGCAAGATCATGGTGATGCATAGCAACGAGAGGGGAGAGTGTTGTCCACGTACCCTCGTAGACCAAAAGCGGAAGCGTTATGACAACGCGGTTGATGTAGTCGTACGTCTTCACGATCCGACCGATCCAAGTACCGAACATACAACACCTTCGAGTTCAGCACACGTTCAGCTCGATGATGATCCCAGGACTCCGATCCAGCAGGGTGTCGGGGAAGAGTTTCATCAGCACGACGGCGTGGTGACGGTGATGATGTTCTACCGACGCAGGGCTTCGCCTAAGCACCGCTACGATATGCCCGAGGTGGAATATGGTGGAGGGGGGCACCGCACACGGCTAAGGAACAATCACGAGGATCAACTTGTGTGTCATGGGGTGCCCCCCTCCTTTGTATATAAAGGGGGGAGGAGGAGGGGGCCGGCCAAGGGGGTGGCGCGCCCTAGGAGAAACCTACTTCAAGTAGGTTTGCCCCTCCCTTTCCTAGTCCAAGAAGGAGGAGGAAGGAAGGAGTGGGAGAGGGGGAAAGGCAAGGGCCCCCCTTCCTTGTCCTATTCGGACTCAAGGGGAGGGGGCGCTCCTCTTGCCCTGGCCGGCCCCTCTCTCTCTCCACTAGGGCCCAACAAGGCCCGTTAGTTCCCGGGGGGAGGGTTCCGGTAACCCTCCGGCACTCCGGTTTTCTCCGAAATCTCCTGGAACACTTCCGGTGTCCGAATATAGTCGTCCAATATATAAATCTTTATGTCTCGACCATTTTGAGACTCCTCGTCATGTCCGTGATCACATCCGAGACTCCGAACAACCTTCCGTACATCAAAACTCATAAACTCATAATAAAACTGTCATTGTAATATTAAGCGTGCGGACCCTACGGGTTCGAGAACTATGTAGACATGACCTAGAACTGTTTCCGGTCAATAACCAATAGCGGAACCTGGACGCTCATATTGGCTCCTACATATTCTACGAAGATCTTTATCGGTCAAAACCGCATAACAACATACGTTGTTCCCTTTGTCATCGGTATGTTACTTGCCCGAGATTCGATCGTCGGTATCCAATACCTAGTTCAATCTCGTTACCGGCAAGTCTCTTTACTCGTTACGTAATGCATCATTCCGTAACTAACTCATTAGCTACATTGCTTGCAAGGCTTATAGTGATGTGCATTACCGAGAGAGCCCAGAGATACCTCTCCGACAATTGGAGTGACAAAACCTAATCTCGAAATACGCCAACTCAACATGTACCTTTGGAGACACCTGTAGAGCTCCTTTATAATCACCCAGTTATGTTGTGACGTTTGGTAGCACACAAAGTGTTCCTCCGATAAACGGGAGTTGCATAATCTCATAGTTGTAGGAACTTTGTATATGTCATGAAGAAAGCAATAGCAACATACTAAACGATCAAGTGCTAAGCTAATGGAATGGGTCAAGTCAATCACATCATTCTCCTAATGATGTGATCCCGTTAATCAAATGACAACACATGTCTATGGTTAGGAAATATAACCATCTTTGATTAATGAGCTAGTCAAGTAGGGGCATACTAGTGACATTATGTTTGTCTATGTATTCACACATGTATCATGTTTCCGGTTAATACAATTATAGCATGAATAATAAACATTTATCATGATATGAGGAAATAAATAATAACTTTATTATTGCCTCTAGGGCATATTTCCTTCAGAAATATCGCCTAGCACGATGGGATATAATATGCCGACCCAAGGACCATGGTGGTCTCGGCATTGAGAACCTGGAAAATTAAGAATAAGTGCCTTGTGAGTAAATGGCTATATAGGTTATCAGTAGAGAATGATGGTATGTAGGCACAGATATTACACAACAAATGTCTGCAATCGAAAACTCTTGCCCAAGTCACCGCGAGACCGACTGATTTGCCATTCTGGAAGGGGCTTATGAGAACGAAAGATTTGTTCTTTCGTAGGGTCAAATTCATTTTTGCCAATGGGATGACAACAAGATTTTGGGAGGATACGTGGTTAGGAGAGACGCCACTAGCCATACAATACCCCACCCTATATAACATTGCGCAACGTAAGGAGGATTACATGGGCACAATATTACACTCAGTACCCCTAAATATTCAGTTTAGACGATCGTTAGTTGCGGAGCGTTGGAACTCCTGGATGCACTTGGTACGGAGATTGATGGATGTTCAATTATCCGACCAACCTGATTCTTTGCACTGGAAGTTGGCTAGAAATGGAGTGTTCACGGTAAAATCTTTGTGTATGGATCTTATTAATTCTTGCCCAATCCCGAGATTGATACATATTTGGAAGATTAAGGTTCCCTTGCGTATTAATTTTTTTATGTGGTTTATCCACAAGCAAGTGATCTTGACCAAAGATAACTTGATAAAGCGACGGTGGGTAGGCAGTATACTATGTTGTTTTTGTGATCATGATGAAACAATACAACACCTATTCATAGATTGCCCTCTCACAAAATTACTTTGGCGAACGATTCATATAGCCTTTAACATTACTCCTCCAATTAGCATTGAATCATTATTTGGGACGTGGCTAGCTGGAGATGACCATACTACTGTGTCTCGTATTCGGATTAGAATATGTGTGCTTATTTGGGCTATATGGAACTACAGGAATGATATGATTTTTAACAGACAACATATTTTAACCTTCTTGCGATCATCTTCGAGCTACGACATGGATCTCATGCGTGGTACTTACTCACTCATACTGCACTCGAGAGTCGTTGGTTCTTAGGTGCAACCAAAGGAAGATGGTAGTATGGGTTTGGATGGCGGTCGCATAACATGATATGAGTCTAGGGATCTTGTCCGTCTATTCATACCAGTTGTGGTACTGAGCTTTTTTATGTCTCTTTGCTCCGCTTGCGAGTTGTAATATTTATATGACTTTGCACTACTTTGAGACTTTTAATAATATGGCTGCATGCATGGTTCAGATGCAGAGGCTGGGAGCAAGCCTCCTTTTTCAAAAATAAATAAATAATTAGAGAACTTCTTCTTGGTTCTTAACTTGGATGGTGAGATTTTCTATCTTAATAGCCTTGCTAGTTATAAGAATTAACGAATAGTGTGGTTGGTGATGATTTTAAGTAAGTAATTGTACAAATTTCCCCCCGTGCCGCTCCCACCCGAGCGACTCAAGGATGAAAACTAGAGAGGCGCCACCGACCCTTCTCTACGCCTCTTCCCGTCGCCGCTGTGGTGGTGGGCCCGTTCCTCAAACAGGGGAGGGAATCCTCTGGTCGCTATGTGCGGTGGAGCTCAATGCTCGGGGTAGTGGCCTCGAATCTGGTGGCGGCGGTGTGGCATGCCTGACCGTGGCGGTCCGCTGATATCCGGACTAATCGTGGCCTTCACCCCGGTTCCACCAAGGCCGCGCAACTCTTGGATCCTGAAGTACACCCCGAATGGCACTAAGGAGATCACCAAGATGCACAAGTTGGTATGTCTTGTCTTGCTATGTGAAACGTCTCCCCGTTTTCCTTCTCAAGCCCTACCATCGCCGCGTTGTGATCATGCGGGAGGGGGCCCTCATTACCTATAGCATGTCATTCTCCACCCTATAAGCTCTCGTGTCCCTCTTCTTCCTCCCTCACAAACACATGTATCATGTTTCCGGTTAATACAATTATAGCATGAATAATAAACATGTATCATGATATGAGGAAATAAATAATAACTTTATTATTGCCTCTAGGGCATATTTCCTTAAGTCTCCCACTTGCACTAGAGTCAATAATCTAGATTACACAGTAATGATTCTAACACCCATGGAGTCTTGGTGCTGATCACGTTTTGCTCGTGGAAGAGGCTTAGTCAACGGGCCTGCAACATTCAGATCCGTATGTATCTTGCAAATCTCTATGTCTCCCATCTGGACTTGGTCCCGGATGGAATTGAAGCGTCTCTTGATGTGCTTGGTCCTCTTGTGAAATCTGGATTCCTTTGCCAAAGCAATTGCACCAGTATTGTCACAGAAGATCTTCATTGGTCCCGATGCACTAGGTATGACACCTAGATCGGAAATGAACTCCTTCATCCAGACTCCTTCATTTGCTGCTTCCGAAGCAGCTATGTACTCCGCTTCACATGTAGATCCCGCCACGACGCTTTGTTTAGAACTGCACCAACTTACAGCTCCACCGTTTAATAAAAACACTTATCCGGTTTGCGATTTAGAATCGTCCGGATTTGTATCAAAGCTTGCATCGACGTAACCATTTACGACTAGCTCTTTGTCACCTCCATAAACGAGAAACATATCCTTAGTCCTTTTCAAGTATTTCAGGATATTCTTGACCGTTGTCCAGTGATCCACTCCTGGATTACTTTGGTACCTTCCTGCTAAACTTATTGCTAAGCATACATCGTGTCCAGTACACAAAGATTGCATACATGATAGAGCCTATGGCTGAAGCATAGGAACATCTTTCATTTTCTCTCTATCTTCTGCTGTGGTCGGGCATTGAGTCGACTCAACTTCACACCTTGTAATGAGCAAGAACACTTTCTTTGCTCGATCCATTTTGAACTTTTTCAAAACTTTATCAAGGTATGTGCTTTGTGAAAGTCCAATTAAGCGCCTTGATCTATCTCTATAGATCTTGATGCCCAATATGTAAGCAGCTTCACCTAGGTCTTTCATTGAAAAACTTTTATTCAAGTATCCCTTTATGATATCCAGAAATTCTATATCATTTCCAATTAACAATATGTCATCTACATATAATATCGTAAATGCTACTGAGCTCCCACTCACTTTCTTGTAAATACGTGCTTCTCCAAAAGTCTCAGATAAAACCATATGCTTTCATCACACCATCAAAGCGTTTATTCCAACTCCGAGATGCTTGCACCAGTCCATAAATGGATTGCTGGAGCTTGCACACTTTGTTAACACCTTTTGGATCGACAAAACCTTTCGGTTGCATCATATACAACTCTTCTTCCAGAAATCCATTCAGGAATGCAGTTTGGACATCCATTTGCCAAATTTCATAATCATGAAATGCGGCAATTGCTAACATGATTCGGACAGACTTAAGCATCGCTACAGGTGAGAAAGTCTCATCGTAGTCAACCCCTTGAACTTGTCGAAAACCTTTCGCAACAAGTCGAGCTTTGTAGACAGCTACATTACCATCGTGGTCGATCTTCTTCTTGAAGATCCATTTATTCTCAATGGCTTGCCGATCATCGGGCAAGTCAACCAAAGTCCATACTTTGTTCTCATACATGGATCCCATCTCAGATTTCATGGCTTCAAGCCATTTTTCGGAATCTGGGCTCATCATCGCTTTCTCATAGTTCGTAGGTTCTCCATGGTCAAGTAACATGACTTCCAGAATAGGATTACCGTACCACTCTGGTGCGGATCTTACTATGGTAGATGATAACCCACAAGTATAGGGGATCGCAACAGTTTTCGAGGGTAGAGTATTCAACCCAAATTTGTTGATTCGACACAAGGGAAGCCAAAGAATATTCTCAAGTTTTAGCAGCTGAGTTGTCAACTCAACCACACCTGGAAACTTAGTATCTGCAGCAAAGTGTTTAGTAGCAAAGTAATATGATAGTGGTGGTAATGGTAACAAAAGTAAAGACAACAAAAATAATGTTTTTGGTATTTTGTAGTGATTGTAACAGTAGCAACGAAAAAGTAAATAAGCAAGAACCAGTATATGGAAAGCTCGTAGGCACCGGATTAGTGATGGATAATTATGCCGGATGCGGTTCGTCATGTAACAGTCATAACATAGGGTGACACAGAAATAGCTTCAGTTCATCAATGTAATGTAGGCATGTATTCCGTATATAGTCATACGTGCTTATGGAAAAGAACTTGCATGACATCTTTTGTCCTACCCTCCCGTGGCAGCGGGGTCCTATTGGAAACTAAGGGATATTAAGGCCTCCTTTTAATAGAGAACTAGAACAAAGCATTAGCACATAGTGAATACATGAACTCCTCAAACTATGGTCATCACCGGGAGTGGTCCCGATTATTGTCACTTCGGGGTTGCCGGATCATAACACATAGTAGGTGACAATAGACTTGCAAGATAGGATCAAGAACACACATATATTCATGAAAACATAATAGGTTCAGATCTGAAATCATGGCACTCGGGCCATAGTGACAAGCATTAAGCATAACAAAGTCATAGCAACATCAATCTCCGAACATAGTGGATACTAGGGATCAAACCCTAACAAAACTAACTCGATTACATGATAAATCTCATCCAACCCATCACCGTCCAGCAAGCCTACGATGGAATTACTCACGCACGGCGGTGAGCATCATGAAATTGGTGATGGAGGATGGTTGATGATGACGACGACGATGAATCCCCCTCTCCGGAGCCCCGAACGGACTCCAGATCAGCCCTCCCGAGAGAGATTAGGACTTGGCGGCGGCTCCATATCGTAAAACGTGATGATTTCTTCTCTTTGATTTTTTATCCCCGAAAGCCAATATATGGAGTTGGAGTTGGCGCCGGAGGGCCACCAGGGGCCCATGAGGTAGGGGCGCGCCAGGGCGTGCCCTCACCTCGTGAGCAGGTGTGGGCCCCTGGTCTTCATCTTTAGCGAGGATTATTTTTTATTGTTTTTACTAAGGTGTTCCGTGGAGTTTCGTGTCATTCCGAGAACTTTCATTTTCTGCACATAAAACAACACATGGCAATTCTGCTGAAAACAATGTCGGTCCGGTTAGTTCCATTCAAATCATACAAGTTAGAGTCCAAAACAAGGGCAAAAGTGTTTGGAAAAGTAGATACGACGGAGACGTATCAACTCCCCCAAGCTTAAACCCTTGCTTGTCCTCAAGCAATTCAGTTGACAAACTGAAAGAGAAAAAGAAAAACTTTTACAAACTATGTTTGCTCTTGTTGTTGTAAACATGAGAAGCTAGCATTCAAGTTTCAGCAAATATTATGAACTAACCATACTCACAATAACACACATGTCTCACAATTACTCATATCAATAGCATAATCAGCTAGCGAGCTATAATAATAAAACTCGGATGACAACTTTCTCAAAATAATCATAACATGATATAACAAAATGGTATCTCGCTAGCCCTTTCTGAGACCGCAAAACATAAATGCAGAGCACCTTTAAAGATCAAGGATTGACTAAACATTGTAATTCATGGTAAAAGAGATCCAGTCAAGTCATACCCAATATAAACCAATTATAATGAATGCAAACGACAGTGTGCTCTCCAGCGGGTGCTTTTAATAAGAAGGATGATGACTCACCATAAAATTAAATGGATAGGCCCTTCGCAGAGGGAAGCCGGGATTTGTAGAGGTGCCAGAGCTCGATTTTGAGATAGAGATAAATTATATTTTGAGCAGCATACTTTCATTGTCAACATAACAACTAAAAGACGATGATATCTTCCATGCTAAACAGATTATAGGCGGTTCCCAAACAGAATGGTAAAGTTTATACTCCCCCTCCTCCACAAGCATCAATCCATGGCTTGCTCAAAACAACGAGTGCCTCCAACATTCAACGGGTCCCAGGGGGAGTTTTGTTTGCAGTTATTTTGATTTAGTTTGCATAAAGCATGGGACTGGGCATCCCGGTTACCAGCCATTTTCTTGTGAATGAGGAGCGGAGTCCAGTCCTCTAGAGAATAACCCGCCTAACACGGAAGATAAGGGCAGCTCTAGTTGACATATGAGCTAATCGAGCATGCAAAATAGAATGTTTATTTGAAGGTTTAGAGTTTGGCACATACAAAATTTACTTGGAACGGCAGGTAAATACCGCATATAGGTAGGTATAGTGGACTCATATGGAACAATTTTGGGGTTTAAGGAGTTTGGATGCACAAGCAGTATTCCCGCTTAGTACAGGTGAAGTCTAGCAAAAGACTGGGAAGCGACCAACTGAGAGAGCGACAACAGTCGTAAACATGCATTAAAATTAATTTTCACCGAATACAAGCATGAGTAGGATATAATCCACCATGAACATAAATATCATGAAGGTTATGTTGATTTGATTCAACTACATGCGTGAACATGTGCCAAGTCTAGTCACTCAATTCATCTAAAGGAGGATACCATCCCATCATACCACATCATAATCATTCTAATAGCATGTTGGCACGCAAGGTAAACCATTATAACTCATAGCTAATCAAGCATGGCACAAGCAACTATAATCTCTAAATGTCATAGAAAATATGTTTACTTCATAATAGCTGACTCAGGAACGATGAATCATCATATTTACAAAAACAAGAGAGGTCGAGTTCATACCAACTTTTCTCTTCCCAATAAGTCCATCATAAATCATCATTATTTCCTTTCACTTGCACGACCGAACGATGTGTATCTCTACTCCTAATGTCTCAGTTGGTAGGTCGCGTTCCGGGTTTTATTTTCGTCCCACCTCACCCGGTCTTTTTTGGTACCTCTTTGGTACTTCCTCCCACCTCCCTCTCAGCCGCGAAAAACCAAGGAAAACCCCACGATCGAGTCCCGCACACGCCCAACCTCCCGTCTCACGCTAAGCCGCATAGAACCAAAAAAAACCTCAAGCCGAGTCCCCCGCCCGCCCCCATGCACTCCAGGCCCTAACATCCCGTCGCACCAAGACAGACGAACCAAAAAAATCTACGAATAGTCCGCCGATTATTTTTCGCTGGTTTTTATTTCGCCTCACCACTTTCGTTGGTTCTATTTCGCTGGTTTTATTTTATCCCCCTCCCACCTGTCTTTTCGCTTCACCACCCACATAAACCCATCCGATTAGTTACCATAAAAAAATCGCAATCAATCAAGTATTGATGATCAGATTAGTTACCATATAAAAAATAAATCGCAATCAATCAAGTATTGATGGGATATTTCCTTATATTGATGTGATTTCCCTTTTTATCATCAATCGTCTCTCTCGCCTAAAAATGCGTAGCTTTCCTTTTAAACTTCACCACCCACATAAACCCATCGATTAGTTACCATATAAAAAATCGCAATCAATCAAGTATTGATGATCGATTAGTTACCGTATAAAAATAAATCGCAATCAATCAAGTATTGATGGGATATTTCCTTATATTGATGTGATTTTCCTTTCTTATCATCAATCATCTCTATGCCTAAAAATGCGTAGCTTTCCTTTTAAACTTCACCACCCACATAAACCCATTAGATTAGTTACCATATAAAAAATAAATCGCAATCAGTCAAGTATTGATGATCAGATTAGTTACCATATAAAAAATAAATCGCAATCAATCAAGTATTGATGGAATATTTTCTTATATTGATGTGATTTTATGTGATTTCCTTTTCTCGCCAACCGACCGCGTCCGCCTCCCTACATCCGCCCTCGTTGCTCTGCCTCCCGCACGAAAAAAACCCTCTCGTTTGACCTCCCCAAACCCCGCATGATGAAAAACCCAGCCACCGCTTCCCTCCTCTCGACCGCTCCATACGTCCAGATCGCGGCCCCATCCCCATCCTCCTCTCACGTCACGGCGGCCGATGGACTGCCGCCACCACCCTCCTACTCTCTCGCCGCCGTCCTCCCGCTCGCTCGCCGCCGCCGTCGCCACCAATCCCGGCGAAGCGCGCCTGTTGCTATGTCGCCTCCTTTCCCCATCCAAGCGACCATGGCAACGGCGCCTCTCATGTGTCCCGCGGTGAGGTTTGGGAGGCGCGACCACAATCCATGAGGATCTCACCATGGACCCGTCCCGCTGGGATGGGTGTTGCCTCCATTGCGAATGGGATCGAAGGGAGGGACTACTTCGTCGTCAAGGTCGGCGAGGCAGCGGCCGATTGGGAGCCCGGTTGTGAACATGGGAGTTCGTCCCCATGGAGGCGGCGGCCGTGGAGATTGGATGTGAAGCAACCCCACTTGCCGATGGTGGAGGCTTGCCGTCCATGTGATCCTTTCTTCTCCCGGTATCCCCATTCCTTGCCTCCCATTACAAAAGCGAGCATAAATGAGAGCAGGGGCTGATTTTCATCACTTCATTTCTCATATTTTTAGTTGCTTTTTTGAGATTATACAAGATGCTCCCGATCTGTTTTGTCAAATTACTTGGATCGTCTTATGGAATTGACAGCCATCGCATTTTTCACCTCATGTTATTTCTTAATCCTTGTCCCACTAGGCATCCACTACATGTTTGGTAATGATGTGATGTTGAGGCGGCTAGGAGAAGCTCAAAGACGGATCAAGGGCTATCGAGATGGATCCGGGAGCCAAGCGATAGTTCTTCCGTTAAATTTTGGTTATTATCTTTTCTATTGTTACGATTGTGGGATGGTTGATTTTGACTCGGTGTAACATTTGCATTTGTTTCCCCAGCTTGTTGGCGAGATGCGCGCATCAAGCGGCAACTAATCAAGAGCGAGGGCAGTGCACATCAGAGCTACGCTGAATGTAGCGAGCCAACCACGAATTGGGTATGTTCACACGAGGGATGGGAGAGGAGAGAAACATTAACATTTTTCATGATTTGGATGAAAATTTCAGTTCATAGTTTCTCCGTACGTGGCAACACACTAACGGTACTCATGGACTAGCTTAAGATGAAAGTAGCGCCAGCAGAATCAGTAGGTTGGATGGGAAGGCGGTTGTTGCCCTTGTCCCTTGGTGCTAGCCTACGGTGGTGGCCTCACTAACTTGCTCATTGCGAATACGAGTTCGTGGGGTCGCGAGTTGCTGCATATTTGTTTTTATCACTTCTTATAATATTTATTGATGTATCCCTAACTCATCGAGTCATTTTTAGCTTTGATTTCCCATATACGCCAGCCTAAATATCCCATGGTCAGAATATTTGCATGGTTAGTGGATATTGTCCCTTTCTTTCTAATGTTTAATATTTTATATTGCCGATAGAAATAATTTTATCCGCTTGATTTAGGAAGTGCACATAGGTAGGTCAACATATTTTGTAGCTCTTTCGGATGTAAAAGCATATGTTGCATAAGAAATTATTATCTTCCAAGCATACTCACATTTCACTAACAAATAGGGGGGGTTCAGACTTCAGAGCAATGATAAAAAGGTTTATTCCTCACTCTTTTGTTGGAATTTTAGTTCCAAGTTAACATGATTTCTTATCCGCTTCATAAGTCATGCATCCGCTTAATTAGGTGATAAGTAGGGCTATTGTGGGGTTTGTTTAAACTCCAAAGATAAGGAATTCTGGTTCAAGAAAAAGACTTTTGGCTTCTTTAATTACAAATTGATTGCAACATCGTGTTAGTATGTGATTTCTCACATCTGGTTGTAATATTTGTGAAGACGCATTGCACGTGCACTTGAAGCGGGCTCGTGGCACGCACGGACGGGCGCCGACGCCGACTGGGCCACCTCCTCCGCGTATTCTTGGAGCTGTGGCTGGCCGATTTACATGAAATTAATTCCCTCGCCTGTGGCAAATATAATACACATAATCCATATTGTTATGCACTAGCGTGTGTGTGTGAAATAGATGGATTATGGTCCCGTACCCAATAAGATGGACATGTGTGTGTGTGTTAGAGAGAGGGAGAGGGGGAGAGAGAGTGAGGAAGAGGGAGGGAGTGTGTGTGTGTGAGGATTTGATGGTAAAAAAGGCCGCCAATGTCGTAATATTGAACTCTTTAAGTTAGCGTGGCCCCGTTGCAACGCACGGGCGTTCTTCTAGTAATAATAAGAGTGCACGTGCATTGGACTAAGCTGGAATCTGCAAGCATTCAACTCAAGAGAGAAGACAAGTAATATGGGCTCTAAGTTAAATAATCAATCATGCCTATAAGAGCCACTAAACATTTTCAATATGGTCTTCTCGACCCCCAAAAGAAAGAAAAGAAAATAAAAACTATTTACACGGGAAAGCTCCCAACAAGTAAAAGAAGAACGGGAAATATTTTTGGGTTTTCTTTTTAATTCTACTACAAGCATGGAAACTAAACTAACTAATTTTTTTTGGTTTTTTCTTAAGTTTATCAAACACACAAGAAGAAAGCTAGAAAAAGAAATTTAAACTAGCATGGATATTACAATGAAAGAGTATGAGCACCGTCGTCTAGCAATGAGTGTGTGTGAATATGAATGTAACGTCGGTGGGAAATACGTACTCCCCCAAGATTAGGCTTTTGGCCTAAGTTAGTCTATTGCCAGGGATAGCCTGGCGGATACCCGTAGGTGAAGCTGGGGTCATACTGTGATGCAGCGGCTATCGCCGCCTGAGCTGTAGCGTGGCGTCGAGAAGCCTCCGCTCTCCTCTCGTACTCATCTGTCTCCTCTCTGGTAATAATATATCTTCCTTTTGTCCGAGAATCAAAGAAGGCAGGAGCAGGAAGAGCAATATGGACTACATGTCGTTTGTTAAAGATTAGTCGATACTGGAGAGGTGGTTCAGTCCTCTCAACAAACTGGTGGGAAACCATAGAATCAAAATCTAAATAAGAAGGGGGTAACTCCATATCACCCTCACGAATTTCTATCTCAAGAAAATTAGCTAAGCAGGTTGCATAAATTCCTCCAAAGAAATCTCCGTTATGTCTATTCTGATGCAACCTGCGAGCTACAATGGCTGCCATATGATAAGATTGGTCTCCTAACACAACACTCCTGAGAATGCTGAGATCAGGGACACACTTGTGACATGCTTCATCCTTAGCATTAATGCATCTACCTATGAGGAGAGCAAAATAATGTATAGCAGGAAAGTGAACGCTCCCTATAGTGGCTTGTGTTATATCTCTAGATTCCCCCACAGTTATTCTAGCAAGAAAGTCTCTATATTCAGATTTAGGGGGATCCCTGACATTATACCCCAAGATGGAAGTTTGCAAGCAGAAGTGAAATCCTCTAAGTCCATGGTATAAGATTTGTCATAAAGGTCAAACATGACTGAAGGAGAATTACGCGAAGATGAAAACTCAAACCTCCTCACAAATGAACTTGTGAGATCATGATACTGGGGCATTTGTCACTTCAAAGTCCTCAAGACCAAGCATTTAAATATGCGCTAAATTCTTCTTTGATTCCCACTTGATTCCTAAAATTTTCCGAAGGCCATTCACAGGGTCTCACAGGAGCGTCTCTTGGTGGTTCCTCGTCAGCATCACGTATTGCAAGTCTGGGACCTTGCTTCCTTGAAGAACCACCTTGGAACATCCTCCTAAACATAATGTTTCCTCTAAAAAAATCTGAAATTTTTAGTAACTTCAAATAAAAGTGAACCAACTTCAATAAAATTGATAGCAGCAACTCCCATAAGTGCTTAGAGCCTATATAAAGCATTGGGACTACTTGGAACCATATAAATTTGACATGCAAGCTCAAGAACATGGTCACCTATGTAGCACAAATTTGCAATGAATAAAGCACTAGAACAAAAACTAATTGGACCAATGGAGGAGTCACATACAAGGAACAATCTCCCCAAGCAGTTTTGCGAGAGGCGCTTTGAGCAAGGAGATCGAAAATCACAGCAACGGGGGCTGGAACTCGTGCTTGAGTTGGTTTTTCGTGTTTGTGTGAGGCAGTGGAAGACGATGGGTGCAGGATAAGTGGAGGAGGGCCACCGTGGGCCACGAGGCAGGGGCGCGCCAGGGGGTAGGGCGCGCCTCCACCCTCGTGACCAGTGGCAGCTCCCCATGTAATTTTTGCACATTAAATCCTCAAATATTCCCGAAAAAATCATATTAAATTGGCATGGCATTCTAAGGACTTTTATTTTCGGGATATTTTTATATTGCACGGATAAGTCAGGAGACAGACAGAAAAATACTATTTTACTTTATTTCTACTAAATAACAGAAAATATAAAGAGGGTACAAAAGGTTGTGCTTCTAGTTTCATCCATCTCGTGATCATCAAAATGAACCCACTAACAAGGTTGATCAAGTCTTGTTAACAAACTCATTCCGAATAATCACGGAACCGGAGAAATTTCGAATAACACTAAGTTACCTCAACGGGGATATGAAAATCCCCAACAATAAGAATATCATACTTTTTCTTAACAGTAGGGAGAGGAAATTCAAAACCTCCAAATATAATCGATGGAATTTTTCCAATAGAGTTGATACTATAAACTTGAAGTTGTTTCCTCGGAAAGTGTACCGTGTGCTCATTACCATTAACATGAAAGGTGACATTGCCTTTGTTGCAATCAATAATAGCCCCTGCAGTATTAAGGAAAGGTCTTCCAAGAATAATAGACATACTATCATCCTCGGGAATATCAAGAATAACAAAGTCCGTTAAAATAGTAACATTCACAACTACAACAGGCACATCCTCACAAATACCGACAGGTATAGCAGTTGATTTATCAGCCATTTGCAAAGATATTTCAGTAGGTGTCAACTTATTCAAGTCAAGACTACGATATAAAGATAGAGACATAACACTAACACCGGCTCCAAGATCACATAAAGCAGTTTTAATATAATTTCTCTTAATGGAGCAAGGTATAGTAGGTACTCCTGGATCTCCAAGTTTCTTTGGTATTCCACCCTTAAAAGTATAATTAGCAAGCATGGTGGAAATTTTAGCTTCAGGTATCTTTCTTTTATTAGTAATGATATCCTTCACATACTTAGCATAAGGATTTCTTTTGAGCACATCAGTTAATCGCATAGGCAAAAAGATGGGTCTAATCACTTCAGCAAAGCGCTCAAAATCCTCATCATCCTTTTTCTTGGATGGTTTCGAAGGAAAAGGCATGGGTTTCTGAACCCATGGTTCCCTTTCTTTACCATGTTTCCTAGCAACGAAGTCTCTTTTATCATAATGTTGATTCTTTGATTGTGGGTTATCAAGATCAACAACAGGTTCAAATTCTACATCATTATCATTACTAGGTTGAGCATCAACATGAACATTATCATTAACATTATCACTAGGTTCATGTTCATCACCGATTGTGTTTCAAAGATCGTAAATAGAGATATCATTTGGATTCTCGTGGTTCAAAGAATAGGTTCACTAGAAGTTTGCAAAGTTCTATCATTTTTCTTTTTCGTCCTCTTAGAAGAACTAGGTACGTCAATATTATTTCTCTGAGAATCTTGCTCGATTCTCTTAGGGTGGCCTTCAGGATATAAAGGTTCCTGAGTCATTCTACCAGTTCTGGTAGCCATTCTAACAGCATAATCGTTTTTCTTACTATTCATTTCATAAAGCACTTCTTTCTAAGCTTTAAGTACTTGCTCTACTTGAGTGGTAACCATAGAAGCATGTTTGCTAACAAGTTTAAGTTCACCTCTAATATCAGCCATATAATCACCTAAGCGTTTAATCATAAAGGTATTCTGTTTTAATTGTCTACCAAAATAAGCATTAAAGTCATCTTTCTTAAACATAAAGTCATCAAACTCATCCAAGCACTGACTAGCAATTTTAGTAGGAGGGACTTCAGCTTTATCATATCTATAGAGAGAATTTACCTTTACTACTGTGTCGGGATATCGGGAGGTTCTTCGGTAAATAAGTAATTGAGATCATATACTTCTTCAATAGGCGGTAAATTAAGACCGTGTATTTCTTCAATAGGAGGTAAATTCTTAACATCTTCAGCTTTAATACCTTTTTCTTTCATAGATTTCTTTGCTTCTTGCATATCTTCAGGACTGAGAAATAGAACACCTTGAAGGAAATATGCCCTAGAGGCAATAATAAAGTTATTATTTATTTCCTCATATCATGATAAATGTTTATTATTCATGTTAGAATTGTATTAACCGGAAACATAATACATGTGTGAATACATAGACAAACATAGTGTCTCTAGTATGCCTCTACTTGACTAGCTCGTTTATCAAAGATGGTTATGTTTCCTAGCCATGGACAAAAGAGTTGTCATTTGATTAAAGGGATCACATCATTAGGAGAATGATGTGATTGACTTGACCCATTCCGTTAGCTTAGCACTTGATCGTTTAGTATGTTGCTATTGCTTTCTTCACGACTTATACATGTTCCTCGTAATTATGAGATTATGCAACTCCGCTTACGGAGGAACACTTTGGGTACTACCAAACGCCACAATGTAACTGGGTGATTATAAAGGAGTACTATAGGTGTCTCCGAAGGTACATGTTGAGTTGGCGTATTTCGAGATTAGGTTTTGTCACTCCGATTGTCGGAGAGGTATCTCTGGGCCCTCTCGGTAAAGCACATCACTATAAGCCTTGCAAGCAATGTGACCAACGAGTTGGTTACTGGATGATGCATTATGTAATGAGTAAAGAGACTTGCCGGTAACGAGATTGAACTAGGTATTGGATACCGACGATCAAATCTCGGGTAAGTAACATACCGATGACAAAGGGAACAACGTATGTTGTTATGCGGTTTGACCGATAAAGATCTTCATAGAATATGTAGGAACCAATATGGGCATCCAGGTCCCGCTATTGGTTATTGACCGAGAATGGTTTTAGGTCATGTCTACATAGTTCTCGAACCCGTAGGGTCCGCACGCTTAAGGTTTCGATGATGCTTATATTATGAGTTTATGAGTTTTGATGTACCGAAGGAGTTCGAGTCCCGGATGAGATCGGGACATGACGAGGAGTCTCGAAATGGTTGAGACGTAAAGATCGATATATTGGACGACTATATTCGGAGTTCGGAAAGGTTCCGAGTGATTCGGGTATTTTTCGGAGTACCGGGGAGTTACGGGAATACGGGGAAGAGTATTGGGCCTTAATGGGCCTTAGTGGGAAGGAGCTAGGAGGTGGCGCGCGCCCCTCCCAAGCCCAGTCCGAATTGGACAAAGGGTTTGGGGCGCCTCTCTCTTCCTTCCCACTTCCCCTTTCCCCCTTCTCCTAGTTGGACTAGGAAAGGAGTCCTACTCCCGGTGGGAGTAGGACTCCCCTTGGCGCGCCCTCCTCCTAGGGCCGGCCTCCTCCTCCCTTGCTCCTTTATATACGGGGGCAGGGGTCACCCCATGACACACAAGTTGATCTACGGATCGTTCCTTAGCCGTGTGCAGTGCCCCCTTCCACCATATTCCACCTCGGTCATATCGTCGCGAAGCTTAGGCGAAGCCCTGCGCCGGTAGAACATCAAGATCGTCACCACGCCGTCGTGCTGACGGAACTCTCCCTCGACACTCGGCTGGATCGGAGTTCGAGGGACGTCATCGAGCTGAACGTATGCTGAACTCGGAGGCTCCGTACGTTCGGTGCTTGGATCGGTCGGATCGTGAAGACGCACGACTACATCAACCGCTGCAGTTAACGCTCGCCACGGTCACGAGGGTATGTAGACATACACTCTCCTCTCGTTGCTATGCCATCACCATGATCTTGCGTGTGCGTAGGAAATTTTTTGAAATTACTACGTTCCCCAACACACCTCTCTTCTTCGGAGTTGGTTTAGGAATAGGCTCAGTAATTGGCTCAGAGGTGCCCAATTATTTTCATTTGTCAACATATTATTCAATAGAATTTCAGCTTCATCCGTGTTCTTTCCCTAAAAGAGAACCAGCACAACTATCCGTAATCTCGAACCATCGCTAGTCCATTATAAAAGATATCAAGTATTTTAGGTTTCTTAAGAGGATAATCAGGCAAAGCATTAAGTAACTTGAGAAGCCTCCCCCAAGCTTGTGGGAGACTCTCTTCTTCAATTTGCACGAAGTTGTATATTTCCCTCAAAGCAGCTTGTTTCTTATGAGCAGGGAAATATTTAGCAGAGAAGTAATAAATCATATCCTGGTGGGGGCTGCGCTAGGGGCTGCCTCGAGGAGATGGCGCCGGGTCCGTCAAGGTAGTCTCGGACGTGTCCTCTGCTATCACAGCAGGATCCTCCTCGACGATAACCACGGGGACCTTGGCCCTCTTCGCCGCTCTCTCGGCCAGAGTCCTGAAATGGAACAAGGTTCAGAGGGAAGCAGATCAGATACAAGACAAGGAACAGCAAAAATCGAAGAAATACAAGTACACCATGAAGAAAGTCTTACTCCTCCTCCTCTTCTTCCTCCTCGTCGGAGCTCAGCGCGGAGAGGTCAAAGTCCGGTATCCTCTCTTTGCGGCGAGGCGGAGGAGTAGGCTCCCTTGGACGCTTGGCGGAAGCTGCGGCAGGGTCAGGTGTGGTGGCTCAGGAGGACCCCGCTCCGGTTCCCGGCGCGGCTTGCGATGCTCCCGCGGCAATGGTGCTTGCCGCGGTGGAGCGTGTCCCACAGCGCTGCGGCTGTCGGCCTGCCTGCCGCCCCATCGTGTCTCCAGTCCTACGGAGGCGCCTTCTTGTCATTCTTGGCTGGGCTGTCTTGGGGCTCCGCTGCATGCAAGCTGCTCAAGATGGCTGGCCACTTGCGCCCCAAGAGTTCGCTGCTTCGCTTGGCCCTCGCCAACGACCCCTCCGCAAGGTCCTCTCGGTCGGCAAGGCTTGCTGCCTCGCCGCCTCTGCCTCCTCCAACGTGAAGCCAAATTCACCCGCGGCGGCCGCCGCTTCTTCGCCCCGTGGCGTACCACATCTCATCGTCGGTGATGTCGCGGGTGAGGAGCCTCTGCTCGTCGGCGCTGACTACTACTTCCACCAGGCTGTCGAAGAATTGCCGCACGACGTCGTCGGCGGGCTCCTTCCAAGTCGGGATAATCCCGTGCAAGTCACACTCCAGAATCATTGCACGGATACGATCAAGACTGGAGTTGTTGCACAGAGGGATGACGCCCTGTGGCAGCCTGAACCACTCCGGATGGTGGGCGTCGTGCTTGAATAGCTCTTTGAGCATCCCATCCAACTCCAGAACCGTGAAGTTGAAATTGAGGCCCGGGCGCAGCCTCATGATATCCGTCGGGCCGCTAAACAGCCAGGCGGGCCTCCCCCTCTCCTGTAGAGGGGCGATGCGACGGCGGAGAAAGTCCGCGCCAACGGCCCCGACTGTGAGCCCGGCAAGCATGAGCCGCAGGATCCGGGTGGTGGCGATCTTTAGCTTGGCGTCGTCCGCCCCCAGAGCGCTCCAGTCGCCGCCGCGCACTACTCGGGTCTGGCGCAAGGTGGTGAAGGGCTGCGGATCTGCGTCGGCAATCCAACACCACTCGGCCCTCCACTCGTCCCATTTGCTGCGGAGCTCCCCCTCCATATACACCTCCTTCTTGCCAACCCTTGAGATCCAGGAGACCCCGCCCGACAAGGGCTCTCCTTTCTCGACCGGGAAATGAAATAATGGCGGAACAGAGCAACGTTGTAGTGGACTCCGAAGAAGTTCTCGCAAAGATGCGCGAACACCGCCATTGTCAGAACGGCGTTGGGGGTGAAGTCAAGGAGATGGAGCCCGTATGTATTCATGACATCGCAGAAGAAATTGGAAAAGGGCGGGCAGAGCCCGCAATAGAAGAACACTGGAAAGAAATAGTACCCTTTTGGGCACCGCTTCGAAGTAGAAGCTTCGGCGGAGAGCACCGGCATGCGCGGATGCGCCCGCGTCTCCATCGACCAGAAGAGGTAGAACTCCTCCTGCAGCGCCTTCGGGGTAAGCTCGGGGAAGTGCTCGCCTCCTGCGCAGCATCTCGAGTCGCAGCGCCTCAGCCGACTTCTCGGCCTTCCCGCTCTTCGGAGCCATGGCGGAGGCGGTGGGAGAGCGCGGAGGCGTTGGTGGCGACGGCGGCGACGAGCGGTGGAGCGCTGCTCTCTCTCGGCTTGGGAAGCGGAGGGAGGCGGCGGAGCTTTCTGAGGAAGAAACCGCAAGTGGCGAAGGTGGGGGAACGGCCCTGTTTCCTCTGCTTATAAACAGGAGAGGCGGACATTACGCCTTTCTTGATTTAAGAATTGCCCACGATCTCTCCCACGACGCTGCGTTTGACGCGTGCCGTTACGGGAGAGCGCGGCGGATACGGAGTCAGATTTGGTTTGGACCCAGCCGCGGCGTCGCGCGTGCCTGCTTTTGGGCCTCGCCCAACAGCGCCGGCACCGTATCGCCCAGCCCCGGCTCTGCCGGTGTACTAAAGTAGGGGTACCTTAGTACCCCGAACTTGTGCACGAGCGGTCGCAGCGTCCCGCATCAAGGCTTGCCGGGCGTCCGCCAAGATCCTCCGTCATTCCTATTGATGCCATTCAAGAACAAAGTGCTTAACTGAGAAGTCAAGGCCCCGGCAAGAGGAGCTCGCCGGGAAGGACAAGGCCCCGGCAAGAGGAGCTTGCTGGGAAGGCCAACCAAGGCTTTTCAAGAGACTTGCCGAGACGCGCCCCGCGTCCCGGCAAGATCCGGCGAGCGACAAGCTTGCGGGTGCGACGAGACAACGACCGCGGCAAGGCGCTTGCCGCAGCGAAGCCACCACTCTGCGCCCACGCTCCAGCGCATCCGACGACGTGTCGCCCCAAGATCGTTCATGGCGCACGTGTCTGCAGGAGCCGCTCCAGAGGTGCTGTCTGCTTCGACTACGCCGCCAAGGGGCGATTCTCCAACAAGGGAGCGCTCTCCGGCAAGGGAGAGGTCCCCGGCAAGGGACGGAACCAGTGAGCCTTCGGTGACGGAGCCCATGGTCACAGAGCCCAGCACAGGTAACTCTCCTTGTCGGAAATTTTCCCTTGGGTTTTTCTTCTTCTGATCTTCTTTTCTGGATATTTGGTTGACTTTTTCTTCCTCTTCCTGCCTTCGATCCCCTCTCACGAATCTGGCGGAGACCGAGGCCACCGGTGAGGAGGACGACGCGCAACATCAAGATGCCGCCGCGCCGAGGAAGAGGCCGCATCGAGGATCCCGCCGGCGAAGAGGTTGCCAAGGCTCCGGGCGCAGAGCTGGCAAGGTCCGTGATCGATCGACGACCCGGAGGGCGCAGGAGCGCAAGGCGCCACACCGACCACCGACCCTCCGCCCGCCGATGCAGTGCCGGGCTCGAGGAGCCCCAGCCAGCGCCTACTTGAAGGCCGGCAAGGGTGTCTTCATCAGCTTCCCAGGCATCGAGCCTGGGCACCGATCAAGGAGAGGAGTTTGACGGGAAGTACTCGCCGCAGGCTGGCAAGGGTTGACGCGCCAAGCAGCAAGAAGCCGGCGAAGTCCGAGGAGGAGCAGCTGCTCTAAGCCGGTGTCACTCTACCGTGCCTGCAAGCGGTTGAGTCCTGGAAGCGCTTGTCGCAAGCAGCGGAGTTTATATAGAGAAGCATGCGGAGGAGCTCCAGAGCCGCAACCAAGAGGCCCGCTGATCCATTGCGGAGGAGAGGGCACAGCTCGTCGAGGCGAAGAAGGCGTTCATCCTTGAAAAGGCTGAAGCCGAGGAGCAACAGAGGCTCGCCGCGGAGGAACTGTCCAGGCGGGAAGGTGAGCTGACACAGAAGAAAGTTAATCTGGACAGCCACGAAGAGGAGCTTGCCGCACGGGAGGAATCACTTGGCGGGGCGCTCAAGGAAGCGAAGGATGCTGCCGCAGCTGCCGAGGCCGCCAAGAAGGAACTGGAAGTGAAGGTGACGCAGCTGGAGGCTGACATGAAAGGGAAGAACGAGGAGCTTGCCGCACTCCAGCGCGAACGCGAGAAGGATGCCCTCGCTCATGGCGATCTGCAAGTTCAACTTGCCGACAAGGTCAAGGAACTAAATGCCGTCAAGGACTCAAATGCTGATCTGGAGCTGAAGTTGGCCACATTGACGGAGACGCTGGACGCCGCCAAGAGGCGTGAAGACGACTTGAAGAAAGAGATCAAGGGCAACGAGGAGCTGCTGACGAGGGCCGCTGAGACTCAAAACACCTTCAGGGCTACGGTGGAGCTCTGGACGGAGGGCCTCGTCAACATCGCTGCAACTATCCACGAAGAGCTGGCGCAACTGGACTTGGCGGGCTTAGGGTACTCCACCGACGAGAACCTCCAGCCCAGCGCCAAGCTTACTTTGTTCTTCAAGGGCGTGGCGACGGCGCTCCAGCAACTCCGGGAAAAGATCCCAAAGCAACTGGCTGACGAGTCGCGCGCCATCTGTGCCAGAGTCTTGGAGAAGGTGTTGGTGAAGATACCCTTCCGCAATCCGGGCCTCGACCTTTCCCGCGTCCTCAAGAAGCTGCCGCGGGTGCCGATCTTGAAGAGCTCAAAGCCCTTGTCGCACCCATTGTGGACAAGGTGAACGAAGTCAGGAGGATCGACGGCGAGCACGCGGATTAGGCCACCCTTCTTCTCCCTTTTCTTGCCGCTGCTAGACATGTCACAGGAACAATCCATTAGAGCACGACAAGTTATTATTGTAATATAACTTTATCCTGGGTAGTATTTGCTATGTTATTTCCTTTACTTGATTCCATCCCTTGTATGTTTTTACCCTACGCTTTTAGGGAAACTTGCGGTATGCAGCACCCTTGCCGCGAAAGTGCCGAAAAGTGAACATCGCCAGCCTCGCGGCGGTGTTGCTTCCGCAAGAAACCTTGTTTAACTAGTCGCAAGACACTTACGCTGATGAGCGGACTCGAAACAAAGTAAGGGCGCAACTAGCCACGAGTTGGTTCCTCCGCGCACAGGTTTTCCATACAAAGCACGATCGTTCAAGGAGGATAACTTTAAAAAATTTAAAACTGATTGTGCTCAAACTTTGGCAACTTAGCTTTTTCTGTCGTCTGTGTCCCGGCAAGGCTATACTTCTTTGAACGACGCTTGGTCCACATCTTTATCCTCTCCTCCCCCCCGGTGAACTTGTGGGCGAAGGAACCTTCTTTTTGTGCAAAAGAAAGAAGAGAAAATAAAAATATGGAGCCTTAAGGCTCGTTATTGCTTACCGTGGGCAAGTGCTGCACAAAGTGTCAGATAATGCATGCAAAAAGAAAGAAAGCATGAAATTTGACAACATGTGCTGAGCATATAATCTTTATTTATGCACGGATCTCGCGAATCGCTTTGTACAAAGGGTTACATGCAACAGCGGCAAGGCTTGTATAAAGGTGGTTGTCGAACAGCATGTTCAAGAACCGCGCTTTATGGGTAAAATTTACGAAGATGCTGTATGTTCCAGAGTTGCTCACCGAAAGCCATCTTCGGTCTCAAAGGCGGACAGCGCGGGCCTAGTGACTCGCTTCACCCGATAAGGGCCTTCCCACTTCGCATCAACTTGTTGGAATTCTTGGCAGATTGAACGCTACCAAGAACAAGGTCGCCTTTCCTCGAAACTTCTAGCATTAACTTTATGGCTGTGGTAGCGGCGCAAAGCTTGTCGGGTAGCGAGCAGCTCAGACAAAGAGTTCGAAGACGATCCTCCTCGAGGAGCAACGCCATCTTGCCGCAGCTGCTCTTGCTCAAGCTCATCATAAGCGAGCACTCGAGGCGATCCAGATACGAAGTTCCGTGGGGAGAATCGCCTCTGCTCCGTAGACGAGAGCAAAAGGTGTCCGCCGCTGGCTCGATTTGGCGCCCCGACGACCAAAGAACCACAGTGCAGCTCGATCCAGCTTTCTTCCGCACTTGTGCAGCCTGTCAAAAGTTCTGGTCTTGAGTCCGCAAGAGACTTCAGCGCTTGCCCTCTCCGCTGACCGCTGCTTCTTGGGTGAGCAATGAAGCGGCAGATCTTGGCGCCAAGATCTTGGACGACGCATGAAGGTGCGGCTCATGAATTGTGTGCCATTGTCGGTGATGATCCTGTTAGGGACTCAAACGGCAAACAATTGACTGAAGAACTTGATCGCGATCTTTGTCACCTTCCTCATCGCTTCCACCTCCGGCCACTTTGTGAACTTGTCGATTGCCACGCATAAGTACTCAAAGCCCCGACAGCTCGAGGAAAGGGGCCGAGGATGTCGAGCCCCTGCATCAAAATGGCCAGGATAAAGGGATTGTCCGGAGAGCTTGAGCTGGTTGATATATCTGCTTGGAGTGGAACTGCACGCTTCACACTTGGTTACTTGTGCAGCCAGATCCTCGGAGGGCTGTCGGCCAAAGAAACCTTGCCGGAAAGCTTTGCGGCAAGTGCTTTCGCACCAATGTGGTGACCACATATGCCTCCATGTATCTCCGCCAACAGCTCCGCCCTTCTTCCCGGAAATGCACTT
The DNA here is from genome assembly GCA_021437245.1 of Aegilops speltoides. NCBI lineage: Eukaryota > Viridiplantae > Streptophyta > Magnoliopsida > Poales > Poaceae > Aegilops > Aegilops speltoides. The sequence continues at coordinate 377,471,428 of CM038145.1, forward strand.
CAATTTCACTCATTGAATCTTTCTTCAGATAAAGATGTCATCGATAAACCGGTACATACTTGATTGCCGGGCTACTTTTTCCGCTTCTTCTTGCTCTTCGAAGTTCTCCTGCTTGAAGGAAATGGACGATCTGCTGTGCCCATGCCGGAGCTTGTGTCTCAACGACAAGGACTAAAGGCGCAATGTCAGCCGCGGAACATTCGCTCATGGCAGAATCGGACTCAGCCGAGCGTGATGCTCCCGCAAGCGTGTCGGGACACAACTTGTCGGGAGCGCCTCGCTTCAACGAACAAACCCTAGGGCTTGTCGGAGCAGATCGCTCTCAAAGAATCTTTGTGTTGATCTTGGGGACCTTCTTGGCGGCGGCTTCGGGAGCTCACGGAAAGTAGTCGCCAAGAACCAACTTCCTCTTCTTGCTCTATCCATTGATGGTGTCACAGATGGTTGAGTCACTTGAGCACAAAATTCCTGGTTCCACAGTAACTTGAGCGCGCGATTTCGACAAAGCCATCGCATGTCGCTCGAGCTCTCGTAACATGTTCCATCTGCAGGCCGTCAAAATGCTCTTCTAGCTTTCTCACTTCATCAATGTAAGCTTCCATCAACGGACTCTGATAATCCTTGTTTACTTGACGGACGACAAGCTGCGAGTCACCCCTGACAATGAGCTTCTTGATCCCAAGGTCTCGCCATGATTCGAGTCCCAAGCAAGCCTTCATACTCTGCAGTATTGTTTGTTGCTTGCTCCTTGGGAAAGTGCATCTGGACCACGTACTTGAGGTGCTCTCCGGTGGGTGCGACAAGTAACACACCCGCACCAGCGCCTTGCAGCGAGAAGGCACCATCAAAGTACATGACCCATTCTTTGCTTGCCTCCTTGATGGGGATGCTCTTCTCCGGAGTTTCTTCATCAGGTGTTGGCGTCCATTCTACTATAAATTCTGCCAATGCTCGGCTCTGGATAGTTGAGGTACTCTCAAACTTGAGGCCAAAGCTTGACAATTCCAGTGCCCACTCGACAATCCTGCCTGTTGCTTCTGGGTTCTGCAATATCCTCTTCAACGGGAAGCGAGTGACAACTGTGATCTCATGTGCTTGAAAGTAATGGCGCAGCTTCCTTGAGGCCATGAGAAGGCCAAAAAGCAACTTCTGCACTCCAGAGTATCTTGATCTAGCCCCCTGCAGAAGGGAACTGACAAAATAGACTGGGCGCTGCACCATCTTCTTTTGTTTCTCCTCTTGTGGCTGTGCTGATTCATCCTTGTCGGGACCAGAGCTTGTCGAAGAAGCCCCCTGCTTGTCGCTGGATGCGCTTGCCGCGGCCACTGGCTCATCATCCGCCTCCCTCTCCGCCACTAACGCAGCACTAACCACTTGATTAGTTGCCGCTAGATACATCAGCAACTTTTTTTGTGGCTTAGGTGCGACAAGTGTTGGAGTGGTGGACAGGTACCTCTTCAAATCCTGGAGCGCGGCCTCCGCTTCCGGAGTCCATTTCATTGGACCTGCCTTTTTCAAAATTTTGAAAAACGGCAGGGCGCGCTCCGCGGATTTAGAGATGAACCTACTGAGAGCAGCTACACAGCCGACAACCTTCGCACATCCTTGACGCGCTTCGGTGCTTCGATCTGCTCAATGGCCTTGATCTTGTCGGGATTGGCTTCAATCCCCCTCTGGGACACAAAGAACCCGAGAAGCTTGCCGGAAGGAACTCCAAACACGCACTTCTCGGGGTTCAACTTGAGATTGATCTTGCGCAGATTTGCGAAGGTCTCGTCCAAATCTTGAATCAAAGTTTCTTTGTCCTTGCTCTTGACCACTATATCATCCATGTAAGCTTCTACATTTCGCAACCGTGGCTCAAAAGCATGACCGACTACTCTTGCAAACGCCGAACCAGCATTTTTAGTCCGAAGGCATCCGCACAAAGCAAGACGCGCTACGGGAGTAATGAATGCGTCTTCTTCATCTTCTTATGCCATGAAGATCTCGATGATATCCTCGAGTATGCATCAAGAAATGAAAGCAGATCACATCCCGCCGTGGAGTCGATAATCTGTCAATGCGCCGCAAGGAAATGGATCTTTGGGACAAGCTTTATTAACGCCGGTGAAGTCAATACAAAGCCTCCACTTCCCATTCGCCTTGTGCACGACTCATCGGATTGGCTAACCACGCTGGATGGAGTACTCCTCGACAAGGCCCGCCGCTTCCAATTTCTTGATCTCTTCTGCAATGAACTCTTGGTGTTCCACCGCTTGCTTCCTAACTCTCTGCTTGATGGGCCGCGCGTGAGGACAAACGGCAAGGTGGTGCTCAATCACTTTCCTGGGAACACCGGGGATGTCAGACGGTTGCCATGCAAACACTTCGACATTCGCCCACGTGAGCAACGAGCGCGCTTCCTATTTAGGGTCAAGCGTGGCACCGATGGTGAAGGTACCACCAGTGCCGCCCTCCTTGGCGCCACTTTCTTGGTCTCGTGAAGCTGTCTTTGCCTTCTTGCACTTGCCGGTGGAGCTCGATGAAAGGCGTCCTCGACGGTAGCGCTGCACCAAGAGGTGCGCTTGCCGAGTGGGCATCGAGCTACTCTTGTCGGACTTGGTCTTCTTCTCCCCGGAGCTTCAGCCGCAAGTGGTTTATGCTCGCTGCGATCGCTGCTTCCCGGTAGATCTTGTCGGTACAGATAAGTGCATCTTTCTTGTCGCCATGGATAGAAATGACACTTATCGAACCGGCATCTTGAGCACATTGTAGGCGAGGAGAGGCTGCCATGAACTTGGCAAGCGCCGACGCAACGTATCCCATTGTATGGCAATGGGAAATCAGCAACGCCGAATGTGACTCTCTCGTCTCCGGTTGAGCTCGCTGCCAAACGTTATCGGCAGCAGGATCTTCCCTTCGCTTGCTCCTTCCCGGATTAATTCCTTGAAAGGTACCAGTCTCTTCGAGTTCGCTGTCGGGGATCTGGAGCTTCTTGAGTACCGCGTAAGAGATCAGATTCAAGCCGGCCCCACCGTCAACCAACATCTTTGTGACCTTGAGGTTGCGGATAGTTGGCGAAACCAACATCGGCAAGCACCCGACCACAGTTATGCGATCAGGGTGATCCTCAACATCAAAAATGATGGGCGTGCTGGACCACCTCAGGGGTTTGCGCGACTCGACCGACGGTTCTCGCTGATTTACCTCCCGCACCCATCGCTTGAGTTGGCGGTGCGAGGTGTGCAGAAGCACCGCCAACGCACAAAACCTCTGCCGCTTCAAACTCCTGCTCATCGGTCTCATCCTCATCTATCTCATCATCTTCGCTTTCGCTTTTGTCCTTGTCGCGCCGGGGAGGCCTATCTCCTTGCCGCCGCTTGGCCTTTGCCAGGCGCCCCCCAGGCGGGACGCTTCTTGCGGATCCTCTCGCAACCTTCCCGGCTTTCTCCTTGTCGCGGTGCTCATATTCAGCTTTCTCAGAGCTCAACAAGCTGCTCAACCTTCTTGCAGGCCCGGAGGTCATGGCCCTTGGTGCGGTGGATCTTGCAAGATCGCTTGCCGGAGTCTGTCCCGCTTGTCGGCGTCACCACAGCCTCGCCGGAGTCACCAGCTTTTGGCCTTCTCGGCGCCACTCCGCTAACGGACTGCTCGACAACTAGCACATCCTTAGCCTTCCTCTTTGTGTTATTCCGCCCGATTCTTCTTTGCCGGGCGGCATCCTCACCGCCGATCCTTCTACTCCTGCATTCTCTCCGGAGTTTCTCCTCCTCAAAGACGCGCACACTTGTCGGCCAGAGCATATAGCTCACGACATCTCTGATTTTGCACATCGCCATCTCCTCCTCATCCCGCGTTACGCACGCTTTTGATGGAACGACCGATAACCGCGCGGGTGGACGTCTCGGGATGTTGGCACCGCACCGGCTGAATCTCTGATGTACTTGCGCAGGGTTCTCCTTCTTCGGTGAGCAGATGAAGATCGCTTCTCCGCCATGGTGTCGGTCCGGGGACGAACACCTATGGGCAGGAGCCCTTCGTCCGCAGGGGGGGCGAGGGCGCCAAGAGCAGATCGAGGTCACACACGCGGGGGAGACGGGCGATTTTTACCTAGCTTCGGAGCTCTCCGGAGAGATAAAACTCCTACTGCTGCCTTGTGTTTGTATTTGTTCTTGCTCGAGAGCGTGAGCGTGTTGTGGTGTGGTGTTGAATCTCTAACCGCGGAACTCTAGTGTGGGAAAGTTCAACCCCTTCTACGCATGCATGGGCCTCCTTTTATAGTCCAAAGGGGTTACCGACAGTGGCAGCGAGGAAGAGGGGTAAAAGGTAAAATGCAGGTTGGTACAACAAGTCCCAACAAAGGTCCCCTACCTAACTCGACGGCAGGGACAAGGGCATTTAATGCCCGTCCGGCCGCCCAACAAAGGTGAAGAAACGACCATTAGGTGCACCACCGACGCTAAGATGGCCTCCTTGTCACCTCCGCTACACCAAGACCGCATGGTGGCAAGCAATACCGCCACGCGCTCCCGGATGGCCCCGGGTGACACGCCGCTGGATGCGCCGGAGCTTGGGTGCAGTGGCAGCCTTGCCGCTGCAAGCGCTTTGCCGCTGCCCTTCTTTGTTGTTGTGCCGCAAGCTTGCGGCCGTCGGCCTTGTCGGGATGCGCGGGCGCCGCGCAAGTCTTCGAAGCGCCTTGTTATTCTTCCCGCAAGCTCCTCTTGCCGGGTTTGTTCTTCCGGCAAGCTCCTCTTGCCGGGTTTTATCTACTTGGTTGACACTTTGTTCTCGAATGGCGTAAGTGAAGATGGCGGAGGGTCTTGGCGGGCGCCTCGGCGAGCCTTGTCGCTGGGTGTCAGAACCGCTTGCAGACAAGTTCGGGTACTAAGGTACCCTACTTTAGTACACCGACAGAGCCCCGGCTCGGCCATACACGGTGCCGAGCGCTGCTGGCTAGGCCCAAAATAAGCAGACGGCACGCGCGGCCTGGGTCCACCCGAATCCACTCAGATCCACCGCGCCTCCTCGCGCTTCGGCACGCTGCCGATTGCGGCGCCATGGAGGCGTGGTGGCGGTGCGATTTTAAGGCGCCTCCCCTGATCACGGGTGGGGGCGAGGTCACCTCACCCGCCGCCTCGGCTCAGATTCGCCACGCTGCCTCTTATGCTGGGTCGGGCGGTGGAAGGGAATCGAGCCGCCACGGGCGGGGCAGCTGGTCGGCCCCACTCCCCTCCTCCCTGCTTTGATTGGCTGAGCGGGGCGGCCGAGCCCCCACCTCGCTCCTTAAAAAGGGGCGGAAGGGGAGCGCAAAGATCCCGCACTTCCTTATCTTTTCCTTTCTTCAACTTCTGCTACCCTTCCTCTCATCCGCCATGGAGGGAGGGAACCCTGGTCCTTCATCGGTGGCGGCGAGGGTCGCCACTAGGCAGCGCATCCCTCCCTATCCCGCACCCATGGTGGCAGAACCAGCCCCAAGGGGGAGAGGGAGGGGGCGAGGTCGTGGGCGAGGCCGAGGGCGACGACAAGGTGCACGCCAAAGATGTCTTCTGGCACCCGTAGCTCACCTAGGCGCCCCTTTTGCCCTTCCCGGCAAACTTCTCTTGTCGGGGCCTCCTTGACCTACCTCCTGAAGAGAGAAACAGGAAAGGGATTACGGGCATCTTATCTTTTTAGTTTGTAAGCCTTCGGGCCTTAGCCGCGTTTAAAACTTGTAATCCTCTCCTTCATGTTTTTCATCCTCTTTGGACTTGTACTGGAATGGGATGTTTTTTAATGAAAAAGGGAAATGCTTGCTTCTGTGCCTTGTATGTTTTCACCCTACGCTTTGAGGGAACTTGCCGGCGTAAGCACACTTGTCGAAAAGTGGGACATTAGCAGTTCACCGGGCGGTGTTGCTTCCGCAAGAAACCTTGTCGGGTCGGGCCAGCCAAGACTTGTATTGTCGAGCGGACTCGAAACAAATCAAGGGCGCAACTTAGCCGCGATTCGCTCCTCCACAAGACAGTTTTTTCATACAAGGCACGCCGCTCAAGGACGCGCCTCGCATTCCCAAACCATAAGAGGATGCATGATGAGGATGAAAAACTTATCCGATATCGCAGCCCCGCAACTCGCTTGTCAGACACAAAGCGCCTTTCTTTTGTTCTTGCCGCTGGCATCGCAGCCCCCGGCGACCCTGGCTTGCCGCGGAGGGACCTTGGTACCAGCAGCCCCCGGCAACGCTGGTTTGCCGGGGCTCAGGTGCCGGTGCGCCCTCTTTCTCCTTCCTTGTCGCTGTTATTTTAGTCATGAGAACAACTTAGACAGCGCCGCAATAAGTTATTTTTGTAATGTGACTTTATTCTGGGCAACGCTTGCTATGTTACATCGTTTGTATGTTTTTACCCTACGCTTTTAGGGAACTTGCCGGGGCATACACACTTGCTGAGTGCGGAACATCAGCAGCCCGCTGGCGGTGTTGCCTCCGGCAAGAAACCTCGTCGGGCTAGCTGCAGCGCACTTTCATTGTTGAGCGGACTCGAAAACAAATCAAGGGCGCAACTTAGCCACGAGCCGGCTCCTCTGCGCACAGGTTTCCCATACAAAGGATGTCCCACGGCAAGGCTCACTATGTTACACCCTTTACCCCGTCACATCCCTTGCATGCTTTTACCCTACGCTTTTAGGGGACTTGCCGGTGCATACACACTTGCTGAGTGCGGAACATCAGCAGCCCGCTGGCGGTGTTGCCTCCGGCAAGAAACCTCGTCGGGCTAGCTGCAGCGCACTTTCATTGTTGAGCGGACTCGAAAACAAAGCAAGGGCGCAACTTAGCCACGAGTTGGTTCCTCCGCGCACAGGTCTTTTTCATACAAGGCACGGACGTTCAAGGAATATAACATAAAAATTTAAAACTGAAGGTGCTCTGTACTCAAACTTTGGCAACTTAGCTTTTCTGTCGTCTGCGTCCCGGCAAGGTCGCACTTCTCCCTTGATTCCCCCCCTGTATGTTCTCACCCTTACGCTTTTTTTTAGGAAACTTGCCGGTGCAAACACACTTGCTGAGTGCAGAACATCAGCAGCCTGCTGGCGGTGCTGTCCCCGGCAAGAAATCTCGTCGGGCTACTTGCAGCGCGCTTGTATCGTTGAGCGGACTCGAAACAGATCAAGGGCGCAACTTAGCCACGATTCGATCCCTTCGCGTTCAAGTTTTCCATACAAGGTACGGTCTTTCAAGGAATACGACTCAAAAGTTTGAAACTGGCTGCTCTCTTTGCTTTACTCGCCGATGGAGCTCGATGGTGCGTCCTCGACGGCAGCGCAGCGCTCCGAAGAGGTGCACTTGCCGGAGTGGGCACCAGAGCTGTTCTCGCCGGATTTAGTCTTTGGTGAGGCTATCTTTGCCTTCTTGCACTTGCCGGTGGAGCTCGATGGTGCGTCCTCGACGGTAGCGCAGCACTTCGAAGAGGTGCGCTTGCCGGAGTGGGCATCAGAGCTACTCTTGCCGGACTTGGGTTTCTTCTTCTCCCGGGGAGTTTCAGTGGCAAGTGGCTTGCGCTCCGCTGCGGCTGCTGCTTCCCGGTAGATCTTGTCGGTGCAAATAAGTGCGTCCTTCTTGTCGCCTTGGACGGAAATGACACTTATCGGACCAGGCATCTTGAGCACATTGTAGGCATAGTGCGAGGCTGCCATGAACTTGGCAAGCGCTGGACGGCCGAGTATCCCATTGTAGGGTAATGGGAAATCAACAACGTCAAATGTGACTCTCTCTGTTCTGAAATTCAGCTCGCTGCCAAAGGTTACCGCAAGCAGGATCTTCCCTTCGCTTGCTCCTTCCCGGATTTATCCCTTGAAAGGTACCGTCTCTTCGAGCTCATTGTCGGATCCGGAGCTTGAGCACCGCGGAGGAGATGAGATTCAGGCCGCCCCGCCGTCAACCAACATCTTTGTGACCTTGAGGTTGCGGATGGTTGGTGAAACCAACATCGGCAAGCACCCGACCGCAGTGGTGCGATCAGGGTGATCCTCAACGTCAAAGACGATGGGCGTGCTGGACCACTTCAGGGGCTGCGCTTCGACCGATGGTTCTGCTGCGCTCACCTCCCGCACCCACCGCTTGAGTTGGCGGTGCGAGAGTGCAGAGAAGCACCGCCAACGCACAAACCTCCGCCGCCTCTCAAACTCTTGGTCGCCGGCCTCATCCTTATCCATCTCATCATCCTCATCTTCTTCTTCATCCTTGTCGCGGCCCCGGGGAGGTCTCTCACCTTGCCGCTGCTTGGGCTTGCCGCGGCGCCCTCCCCGGGCAGGACCCTTCTTGACGGATCCCCCGCCACCTTCCCGGGCCTTTTCTTTGTCGCGGCGCTCATACTCAGCTTTCTGTAGCTCCGCCATCTGCTCAACTTTCTTGCATGCTTGGAGATCATGGCCCTTGGTGCGATGGATCTTGCAATATTGCTTGCCGGAGCCGTCCTGCTTGTCGGCTGCCACCACAGCCTCGCCGGAGTCGCTGGCTTTGGCCTTGCCGGAGCCGCCTTCGTTGCCGGACTGCTCAACAACTAGCACATCCTTAGCCTTTCTCTTCCTGTTATTCCGCCTCTGGTTCTTCCTTGCCGGAGAGGCGCCCTTCATTGCCGATCCTTCGCTTCCCGCAGCCTCTCGGGATTTTCCTCCTCCTCAGCCGGCACACTTGTCGCCAGAGCATATAGCTCGCCGACATCTCGAATCTTGCACATCGCCATCTCCTCCTCATCCGGCAGCTGCGCACGCTCGATGGAACGCTACGATAACCGCAGCAGGGTGGACGTCGGGATGTTGCGCTGCACTGGCTGAATCTTCAGATGTACTTTGCAGGGGCTCTCCTCCTTCTCGACGAGCAGATGCAGATCGCTTCTCTGCCATGGGGTTTGTGGTCGCCGTGAAGGCGCCGACAAACCGGTGACACAGTCCGCCCATGAAGAGATGGAGCCGTCTCGCAAGTGCATGAGCCAAGATCCGACGTTGGGCATGAGCACCAGCGGAAGTAGTTGGCGAGGATCTTCGCTCGCCCCGCAGCTCGCACCGCGATGGTGTAGACGCTAAGGAACTCCGACGGATGTATCCTACCATCGCATTTCGGCACGCCCGCTTGAAGTTCTGGTGCTCGCCATCGGACTTGCCGCAGCTCACGGTGAATGCAGGGCAACCCATCACAGACGCAATCGCTCGGTTCTTCGGGCGCGCGTATATCGACAGGGCTCAGCCAAGGCTGGTGAGATTGACGCCGTGCTTCTCTTCTGCGCTTGATGCGAGTATGAGCGTCTTCGTGTCGTCGTTCTTGAAGAACTTGGCGTTGATCGCGGCGGGTTCGCGGGTCCGACGACGCAGTGGAGTCATCGTCGAGGTTGGCCCAACGAGTTGGCGATCTCGGCCTTCGGGACGGGGAGTGCATGGTGGTGGCACCCCCAGCGGTCTTGTCGGCGCGCTTGCGCTCGGGCGCCTTTGCCGGGCTTCGGCGCGCCGGTTGCGGGGCTTGTCGCCGTTGGCGAAGCCGATGAGGCTATAAATGGTCATCCTCCAGTCGTCAATTTTGTGTGGCACCGGAGGGTAATCTAGAAGCAGCTGGGCTCGGGCCAGCGCTTCCTCTGCGGTCTTGGGTGGCGGTGGCAATGAGCGGCACGAGGAACGGGATGTGCTCGGACTCCCAACTGGATTGGAAGGAGCAACACCGTCCCCGGCGCATCGCACCTCACTTGCACCAAAGATGTCGGGCGCCGCATGCTAGTCTTGGACGTCCCGCGACCCACCAGCTTGGCCTTGCTCCAACGCGAGCACGGTGCTAGGAGCGCCATGGCGTTGTCGACCTTGCACCTCCTGAGAAGGGTGTGGCTTATGTACGGTCACCGACGCTTGCGGGGCCTTGTCTTTGGACCTGGTGACGATGTGAGTCCCACCGTCGGCGCCCGCTCCTCCGCGGCGCCCACTCCACCGCCTGCTTGTTCTCGCGGCGGTGGTATAATCGACGAGACGAGCGCCACCTCCAAAGGCTTCTTCTTTGGTGGCATGTCGATGAAGATGCTGATGTAGCGAGCGCGGAGACCGGATCAGGTTCGCACAACCTCGACGCCCCCTACCTGGCGCGCCAAAGATGTCGTGTCCGGGGACGAACACCTATGGGGCAGGGAGCCCCTTCTGGTCCGGCAGGGGGGGCGAGGGCGCGCGAAGAGCAGATCGAGGTCACACACGCGGGGGAGACGGGCGATTTTTACCCAGCTTCGGAGCTCTCCGGAGAGATAAAACTCCTACTGCTGCCTTGTGTTTGTATTTTTCTTGCTCGAGAGCGTGAGCGTGTTGTGGTGTGGTGTTGAATCTCCGAACTGCGGAACTCTAGTGTGGGAAAGTTCCGAACCCCTTCTACGTGCGCATGGGCCTCCCTTTTATAGTCCAAAGGGGGTTACCGACAGGTGGTAGCGTAGGAAGAGGGGTAAAAAGGTAAAACGCAGGTTGGTACAACAAGAACCAACAAAGGTCCCTACCTAACTCGACGGCAGGGACAAGGGCATTTAATGCCCGTCCGGTCGCCTAACAAAGGCAAAGAAACGACCGCTAGGTGCGCCACCGATCGCCACGATGGCCTCCTTGTCGCCTCCGCTACACCAAGACCGCATGGCTCGCAGACGCCCGCCACGCGCTCCGGATGGCCCCGGGTGACACGCCGTTGATGCGCTGGAGCTTGGGTGCAGGTGGTAGCCTTTGCAGCGCAAGCGCCTTTGCCGCGACCCTTCTTCTTGTTGTGCCGCAAGCTTGCCGGCCGTTTGCCTTGCCGGACGCTACGCGCCACGGCAAGTCTTCCGAAGCGCCTTGGTTGGCCTTCCGCAAGCTCCTCTTGCCGGGTTTGTTCTTCCCGGCAAGCTCCTCTTGCCGGGGTTTTATCTACTTGGTTGACAATTTGTTCTCGAATGGCAGTAAGTGAAGATGGCGGAGGGTCTTGGCGGGCGCCGCCAGCCTTGCTGCTGGGTGTCAGAACGCCTGGCAGACAAGTTCGGGGTACTAAGGTACCCCTACTTTAGTACACCGACACATGGGGCTTGTGGCCGCCTGTGAAGGCGCCGACAAACTGATGGCACAGGTCCGCCCACGAAGAGATGGAGTTATCCAGCAAGTGCATGAGCCAAGATCTGACATTGGGCTTGAGCACCAGCGGGAAATAGTTGGCAACGATCTTCTCATCGCGCCCCCCGGCAGCCTGCACCGCGATGGTGTAGACGCTAAGGAACTCCGACGGATGTATCCTGCCATCGCATTTCGCACGCCCGCTTGAAGTTCTTGGTATCGGGCCATCGACTGCCGCAGCTCACGAGTGAACGCAGGGCAACCTATCACAGACGCAAGTCGCTCGTTCTTCGGGCGCATGCATATCAACAAAGGGCCCAACGCTGGTCCGATTGACGCCGCTTCTTCGATGCTCGATGCGAGTACGAAGGCGTCTTCTTGTCGCCGTTTTGGAGAACTTGGCGCTGATTGTGTCGGGCTCATGGGTCCGACGACGCCGTGGAGTCGGTGTCGAGGTTGGCCCAGCGAGTCGGCGATCTTGGCCTTCGGGCGGGAGGCACGGTGGTGGCACCTCGCCAGCCTTGTTGCCACCGCTTCATGCATGCCTTTGCGCGCTTCGACGTGTTTGGTTGCCGGGCTTGTCGGCGCTACGCGGCCGGCGAGGCTCGATGGTCATCCTCCGCCGCCGATCTTGTCCGCGCCGAGGGTAGTCTAGTAGCAGCTTGGGTTCGCCAACGCTTCTTCCGGTTTTCGGAGTGGGGGCGAACGATGCGAGGAGCGGATATGCTCAAACTTCTAACAAGTTAGAAGGAGCAACATCTCGCCCAGCGACTGCAGCCACACTCGCGCCAACGTGTTGACGGTATGTTGGCCTTGAGCGCCCCGCGATCCGCCCGGCTTGGCCTTGCTCCACGCGAGCACGGTGCCGGGGCACCATGGCATTGTCGATCCCGCCTCTCGAGAGGGCGCGCGCATGTACTGACGCCAAGTTTGCGGGCTTTGTCCTGGATCTGTGACGATGTGAGTCCCCTGCGGCGCCTCGCCTCCGCTGGCGTCTACCCCACCGCCCGCTTGCTCCGGGGGCGGGGATCGATGTGGACGGAGCGCCACCTCCGCCTTCCTCTTCGTGGCATGTCGATGAAGATGTTGATGAAGCGCCCAAGACCGGATCAGGTTCAAGACAACCTCGACGCCCCCTACCGTGCGCCAAAGATGTCGTGGAAACGAGCACCTATGGGGCAGGGCCCTTTTCGTCCCAAGCAGGAGCGGAGGGCGACTGAAGAGCAGATCGAGGTTAGGCACGCGAGGGATTTTACCCAGCTTCGGAGCTCTCCGGAGAGATAAAACTCCTATTGCTGCTTAATGTGTATATTCTGTTCTTGCTCGAGAGCGTGGGTGTGTTGTAGTTTCGAATGAGTCGAACCCCCTCTACGTGCGCATGGGCCTCCTTTTTATAGGCTAAAGGGGTCACCAACAGGTGGCAACGCAGAGAGGGTTAAAAAAGTAAAAAGAGGGGTTGGTACAACCGCTATTCACAAAGGCCCCTACCTAACTCGAGGCGGCAGGGACAAGGGCATTTAATGCCCGTCCGGTCGCCCAAACAGTGCAGAAAACGACCATTAAGGGCGCCACCGATCGCCACGATGGCCTTCTCGTCATCTCCACTTGCCACCTCGCACCGCTTGGCTGCACAGCCGCCAGACACATGCGCCAGGAACGATCTTGGGGCGACATGTCGTCGGATGCGCTGGAGCGTGGGCGCAGAGTGGTGGCTTCGCCACGGCAAGCGCCTTGCCGCGGTCGTTGTCTCGTTGCACCCGCAAGCTTGTCGCTCGCCGGATCTTGCCGGGACGCGGGGCGCGTCGTGGCAAATCTCTTGAAAAGCCTTGGTTGGCCTTCCCGGCAAGCTCCTCTTGCCGGGGCCTTGTCCTTCCCGACGAGCTCCTCTTGCCGGGGCCTTGACTTCTCAGTTAAGCACTTTGTTTTTGAATGGCATCAATAGGAATGACGGAGGATCTTGGCGGACGCCCGGCAAGCCTTGCCGCGGGACGCTGCGACCACCCGTGCACAAGTTCGGGGTACTAAGGTACCCCTACCTTAGTACACCGACACCTGGGGACTTTGCACACAACCAGGATCAAGAGAATTAAACCATATCTTAGCATCACCCTTTAATGAGAACAGAAATATTTTAAGTAAATAAAGGTAGCGCGATCTCTCATCATTAGTAAACAGGGCAGCTATATCATTTAACTTAGTAAGATGTGCCACAACAGTTTCAGATTCATAGCCATAAAAAGGATCAGATTCAACCAAAGTAATTATATCTGGATCAACAGAAAAATCATAATAATCCTTATCAGGAACACAAATAGGTGAAGTAGCAAAAGCAGGGTCGGGTCTCATTCTATCTCTAAGAGATTCTTTACTCCATCTAATTAGCAACCTCTTAAGTTCGTATCTATCCTGGCAAGCAAAAATAGCTGCAGAAGATTCTGCATCAAAAAGATAACCCTCAGGAATAGCAGGCATATTCTCATCATCACTATCATCATCCTATTCGGATTCAATAATTTCTCTTTCTCTAGACCTAGCAATTTGCTCATCAAGAAATTCACCAAGGGGCACAGTATTATCAAGCATAGAAGTAGTTTCATCATAAGTATCATGCATAGAAGAAGTGGCATCATCAATAACATGCAACATATCAGAATTCATAGCAGTAGTAGGTTTAGGTGTCGCTAGCTTACTTATAACGGAAGGAGAATCTAGTGCAGAGCTAGATGGCAGTTCCTTGCCTCCCCTCGTAGTTGAGGGCAAAATAGTAGTTCGATCATCTTTCAAGTTCTTCATAGTGTCCAGCAGATATAAATCCCAAGTGACTCAAAGAATAGAGCTATGCTCCCCGGCAACAGTGCCAGAAAAAGGTCTTGATAACCCACAAGTATAGGGGATCGCAACAGCTTTCGAGGGTAGAGTATTCAACCCAAATCTATTGATTCGACACAAGGGGAGCCAAAGAATATTCTCAAGTATTAGCAGCTGAGTTGTCAATTCAACCACACCTGGAAACTTAGTATCTACAGCAAAGTGTTTAGTAGCAAAGTAATATGATAGTGGTGGTAACGGTAACAAAAGTAAAGACAACAAAAATAATGTTTTTAGTATTTTGTAGTGATTGTAATAGTAGCAACGGAAAAGTAAATAAGCAAGAACCAGTATATGGAAAGCTCGTAGGCACCGGATTAGTGATGGATAATTATGCCGGATGCGGTTTGTCATGTAACAGTCATAACATAGGGTGACACAGAACTAGCTCCAGCACATCAATGTAATGTAGGCATGTATTCCGCATATAGTCATACGTGCTTATGGAAAAGAACTTGCATGACATCTTTTGTCCTACCCTCCCATGGCAGCGGGGTCCTATTGGAAACTAAGGGATATTAATGCCTCCTTTTAATAGAGAACCGGAACAAAGCATTAGCACATAGTGAATACATGAACTCCTCAAACTATGGTCATCACCGGGAGTGGTCCCGATTATTGTCACTTCGGGGTTGCCGGATCATAACACATAGTAGGTGACTATAGACTTGCAAGATAGGATCAAGAACACACATATATTCATGAAAACATAATAGGTTCAGATCTGAAATCATGGCACTTGGGCCCTAGTGACAAGCATTAAGCATAGAAAAGTCATAGCAACATCAATCTCAGAACATAGTGGATACTAGGGATCAAACCCTAACAAAACTACCTCGATTACATGATAAATCTCATCCACCCCATCACCGTCTAGCAAGCCTACGATGGAATTACTCACACACGGCGGTGAGCATCATGAAATTGGTGATGGAGGATGGTTGATGATGACGACGGCGATGAATCCCCCTCTCCGGAGCCCCGAACGGACTCCAGATCAGCCCTCTCGAGAGAGATTAGGGCTTAGCGGCGGCTCCGTATCGTAAAACTCGATGATTTCTTCTCTCTGACTTTTTTTCTCCCCCAAAGTCAATATATGGAGTTGGAGTTGGCGTCGGAGGGCCACCAGTGGGTCCACGAGGTGAGGCGCGCCAGGGGGCGCCCCACCTCGTGAGCAGGTGTGGCCCCCGGTCTTCATCTTTGGCGAGGATTTTTATTGTTTTTTCTAAGGTGTTCCGTGGAGTTTCAGGTCATTCCGAGAACTTTCATTTTCTGCACATAAAACAACACCATGGCAATTCTGCTGAAAACAGCGTCAATCTGGGTTAGTTCCATGCAAATCATACAAGTTAGAGTCCAAAACAAGGGCAAAAGTGTTTGGAAAAGTAGATACGACGGAGACGTATCAGTAGACCTACGAGATTCGGTAGTAACTTGATCTGAAGTTTCATGATCAATATCATTAGCTTCCTCAGTGATTGGTGTAGTTGTCACAGGAACCAGTTCTTGTGATGAACTACTTTTCAATAAGGGAGTAGGTACAGTTACCTCATCAAGTTCTACTTTCCTCCCACTCACTTCTTTCGGGAGAAACTCCTTCTCTAGAAAGGATCCGAATTTAGCAACGAAAATCTTGCCCTCAGATCTGTGATAGAAGGTGTACTGTCGGTGTCAAAACCGGCGGATCTTGGGTAGGGGGTCCCGAACTGTGCGTCTAGGAGGATGGTAACAGGAGACAAGGGACACGATGTTTTTACCCAGGTTCGGGCCCTCTCGATGGAGGTAAAACCCTACTCCTGCTTGATCGATATTGATGATATGGGTAGTACAAGAGTGGATCTACCACGAGATCAAGGAGGCTAAACCCTAGAAGCTAGCCTATGGTATGATTGTTGTTCTGTCCTATGGACTAAAACCCTCTGGTTTATATAGACACCGGAGAGGGCTAGGGTTACACGAGTTGGTTACAATGGTAGGAGATCTACATATCCAGACGCCAAGCTTGCCTTCCACGCCAAGGAAAGTCCCATCCGAACACGGACGAAGTCTTCAATCTTGTATCTTCATAGTCTTGGAGTCCGGTCGATGATGATAGTCCGCTATCCGGACACCCCTAGTCCAGACTCCTCAAGAGCCACTCTAACCAGGCTTCAATGACGACGAGTCCGGGCAAGATATTGTCTTCGCATTGCAAGGTGGGTTCCTCCTCCAAATAATTCATACAAGATTGTGAACACCAGATAGTGTCCGCTCGCAAAATAAATTCCACATACCACCGTAGAGAGAATAATATTTACACAAGTTCAATCTGGCGGCGACGATTTCGTGGCGTGACGTCACCCACGGCCAAGCCTTTACTCGAATCGTTTTTGTCATACCACCTCAGCCCATTTAGCGAAGCGGTTTCCTTGGCATGTCTTGTCGAAGCAGAGATCGTGTCCCCTTATTCCGGGATTCCCATCAATACGGACGTGGGTAACCCAACCGCGCCATTGATTGCGGCGCTTGGGAGATAAGCGAGTTTTACCAGGCTGGTGGGGACGCATAGTTTCGTCCGCCCATATATAAGGGGATAAGGATCCACCTTTTTACCTACGCCTTCTTCCTCCTTTGCTTATCATCTCCGCGCACTTGAGCTCCAGCGCCCAAGTCCGCTCATCTCACCTAAACCTTCTCCAGCCATGTCCGGAGCGGGAGGTAAGTGGATGGCCTCCTCCGTTACGGAGGGGCACATCAAGAAGCTGCGCAACGCTGGATATTTTTCCAGCGACATTGCGCACCGGCTCCCCGACGAGGGGCAGCTCATTCCCACCCCCGGGCCCCATGAGAGGGTGGTATTCCTTCCCCATTTCCTCCGCGGACTGGGCTTCCCACTCCACCCTTTGTCCGGGGGCTCATGTTCTACTACGGCCTGGATCTCCACGACCTGGCCCCAAATTTCATCCTCAATATTTCGGCGTTTATCGTCGTGTGCGAGGCCTTCCTCTGCATCCAGCCACACTTCGGCTTGTGGCTAAAGACCTTCAATGTCAAGTCAAGGTTGTGAAGGGCAGCCAAGCAGAAAGCGGAGGCGCCATGGTGGGCAAGATGCCCGACGTCACTTGGCTCGAGGGCGCCGTGGAAACCATCAAAGGGTGGCAATCGAGGTGGTTCTATATCACCAAGCCGCATGACCTGAATGGGCAGCGCCCCGAATTCAGATCTGCATCCCCATGCGGCTCACTTCTGAAAGAGAAGGGCTGTAGGGGCGATTCGAAGAGCCGACCGACTTCAATCTTGTCTCCAAACCCCGTGAACAAGAAGCTTAAGCTTGTCAACGTAATCCAGGTCATGCTCATCCGCCGGATTCTCCCATGCCAGCAACGGGACTTCAATTTGTGGGAGTTCAATCCGGCACAGCACCGGACCTTGAGCGGGCTCTTCGACACTACGTACGAAGATGCCTGGAGGGTGATGTTTAAGGGCGGCGAGGCCCCCGCATCCGCTACCGAAGATCACGGATTCAGCTCGCAGCGTCCGGCCGGTGAGGTAAGCCAGGTTATCTTTTATGGGACACTTGATTTTCATGTTTTGACTTTATGCGGGATCTAAACTCCCAATACCTTTAACAGTTCTGGGTAGCGACGCCCCGACAGGTTAATCGTCCGCCCCTTCCGTAAGACCCAGCGGATGCCCGTCTAATAGGATCATGGGTCCGCACTTTACATAGTGCCGAGAAGAAGGCTAAGAAGAAGGACACGGAACCCGAAGGAGTTCCGGCGTCGTGGCATCGGACTCATCGTCCGATGACTCGAGGCGACTCCTCCCACGAGGACGAGGAGGAGAAGAAGAGGCCTCTCCCGGGGAGAGAAGAAGAGGAAGGCCTCCCCAACGAGGGAGGCCGAAGGGTCCAAGAAGGGAAGGACCCTTCCCCCGGACTGTTCTGCCAACGTCGTCGACGGCGACGAGGAGTGGCCCTCAAGGGCCAAGCCCATGGCGAGATCGTAAGTATCCGGACTCCCGAATAACTTTATGATTTTTCTTTTCGCCACACGGTGTCTTTCTAATGCCGTATACAACTCTGTAGTCCGCCCAAGGACGATCTTCCCGCTTTGTCGAGCGGGTCCTTGGGTACGTCGGATGTGGATAGTACTTCACTTCCGACCGCCTCCACCCCCCGTGACACCGACGACGCCGAGGTGGGATCCCAGAGAGGGACCCACCCAGAGGAGGAGGCCCCGGAGGTGTCATAGGGCAACCTCCCGGACTTCGTACCGGACTCCACACCGGAACCTGCAGTGGTTCCGGAGTCCGGCGGGCGGCCCCTTCATAAGAAGGGCAAGACTGTGACGCCAGCGGCCTCCGTCCAACCAGAGGCGCCGGATAACTTGCTGGAGGCGCTCAACGGCGCTTCCATCGAAGAGGAACACCGCACTGTCATCAGTGCGGTGATTCGGAAGGTTCAGCTCCCCAAAAGCGGGCTGACTGAGGCCTGCAGCAGCCTTCTAACAGGCTTTGAGGTAAGAATTTTAATATATGTAAAATAGTACCGCATAGACAGTAGCCCCTGATGCTCAGTTCGGTGTTCGGAAAGAAAAACCGGACGGAGGATCTAAAAAGATATACGTAGGAGTCTAAAAAAATATGTCAATATGGGAATGAAGGCTACGTTGCTGACCTCTGCCGCACTGACTGCGGAGGTCAATGCTTTGAAGCAAAGCCTCGAGCGGTCCGAGAACGAGCTCGGCCGTGCCAAGAAGTAGCTCGAGGACAAGGAAGGTGAGTAACACCTTATTAAAGTTGTAGCTTACAGAAAAGGATTTGGTTGTAAGAGGAATGGCAAGGATAACGTGGGTACTCAAGGGGCCACGAACGAGGTGGCGACCACGGAAGGAGGCGGTGTCCGCGAGCATGTAATGACGCCGCGAGCATGCTGGGCGAGAGAAGCAGGAGGCACAGGTGGCGGAGGTACAGCAAGAGCTCCAGGCTCTCGTGGAAAAACATGAGTTTGGAGCGCGACTCGAACACTCGAGAGTCCGAGCTTGCATCTGCTCTTGAGAGTGCCAAAGCCGCTAAGGCCGAAGCCCACAAGGCCCTCCAGGAAATCGAGGCGTTGAATAAAATAGCGGCGGGTAAGGCATTTTTCATGCAAAGCAAGCATGTGAATGTGAATTACCTATTACTTACCCGAATTCGAGCTCTCCAGAGCTGTTCGCAGATCTGCCTGCAGCACAGGTCCGATGCTGCCGCTTATAGGGCCGAGGAGGGAGCTTGATGGAGAAGGTCTTCGGTCTCAAGATCTTTGAGGCGGACATCCGATGCTTATAGCGACCAGCCGAGGCAGCTGGTCGAGCTCCACAAGGTGGCCGAACAGGCCATGAAGGGCCTCATAGTTAGGTTTGTGGCCCAAGGAGGCCATGCGTGGGAGCTACTTGCCTGGTCGCGGCTGGTGGATGCTTGTCCATGGGTTGAAGTCATCAAGCACTCCCGCATTGAAGGTGCCTGTCGGGCCCTTGCCCGTGCTAAGGTGCACTTTGGGGCAAGATGGACACCGAGAAGCTTGTGACGGACGCGCCACCGCCGGGCAAGGAGTATCGCACGCCGAGATGTATTATAACGGTGTCTCAAGGGTGCCCGCATTATTGCGGTGAGTGCTCCAAAGATGTAATATTTGAGTAGACTCGCATTTTGTTATCCTGTGGCGCTGAAAACTTTGTTCATATGCGCTAAGCAACGCTTGTTAATTTAAAATATTACCTTCACGGCGGCCGTTTATCAAATCGAGAGATGGCAAGTCGTCGGCTTCAGCCCCCATGCCACGAAAGTCTTTGGGGTGTTCGGGATAAATATGAGCACTCTTGTTCCCATTTTTGGGTCCATCTAGGAGGCGCCAACACAACGAACGAGGCAACCGGACTTATAATGCTTGAACACTCTCACTTAGCCATAGAATTCTATAATTTTAAATTTCGTGAAGCCCCTAGTGTTCGAAGGTCAATTCGGGCGCTATCACGCTGGGCGGACAAAGCCGGTTCCTCGCTCTAAGCGCATAAGTCTTTAGGGACTTGAAAAACCTCTCGAGCAATGACCAGCTCTCGCCTCATCATGACTGTCGGTTTTAGCTTTCCATCGAGGTGCTTGCCCAACTCAATCTGGGGCACAATCGCAGTGGTTCTCCCAGCTACCTTAGCCGATATAACGAACGTAAGGTACCAAAACATGGGAGCCGCAAACTCAACTATTGACCCAAGACATGATTCGAGCCGATGCATATAATGCTATAAGTTCGGGTGCCGCACTTGTGAAAGTGTTCGACTTATCACACCATAATGTGGGGAACTTAAGCCCTGGTGTATTTAGCCGCACTAAAGTGTACGGATGCAACATGTCATAAATGAACATATGTATAAGAAAGGAATGCAATTATAAGCAAAAAAGCGATGCATTGTTTATTCAAGAAATACTGCCATGAATGCAGAACGATACAAATAGTGCGGTAAGCAAGGGATGGGACTATTAAACATATCCCCCTCCAGGGGTAGGCTGCGGAATGGTGTATAAAACGGATTTAATGCTCGTAATGGAGACCACCTGGATACTCGTCGTAGCCTTTCTCCTTCCCTGGCTGTTGCATCGTGAGTTCGGCAGGTCTACTTGAAGGAAATATGCCCTAGAGGCAATAATAAAGTTATTATTTATTTCCTCATATCATGATAAATGTTTATTATTCATGCTAGAATTGTATTAACCGGAAACATGATACATGTGTGAATACATAGACAAACATATAGTCACTAGTATGCCTCTACTTGACTAGCTCATTAATCAAAGATGGTTATGTTTCCTAACCATAGACATGTGTTGTCATTTGATTAGTGGGATCACATCATTAGAAGAATGATGTGATTGACATGACCCATTCTGTTAGCCTAGCACTTGATCGCTTAGTATTCTGCTATTGCTTTCTTCATGACTTATACAAAGTTCCTGCAACTATGAGATTGTGCAACTCCGTTCTTCGGAAGAACACTTTGTGTGCTACCAAACGTCACAACGAATCGGGTGATTATAAAGGTGCTCTCAGTGTTTCCAAGGTACATGTTGAGTTGGCATAATTCGAGATTAGGATTTGTCACTCCGATTGCTCGGAGAGGTATCTCTGGGCCCTCTCGGTAATACTCATCACCTAAGCCTTGCAAGCATGTAACTAATGAGTTAGTTATGAGATGACGATTATAGAACGAGTAAAGAGACTTGCCAAGAACGAGATTGAACTAGGTATTGATATCGACGATCAAATCTCGGGCAAGTAACATACCGATGACAAAGGAACAAAGTATGTTGTTATGCGGTTTGACCGATAAAGATCTTCGAGAATATGTAGGAACCAATATGGGCATCCGGTCCCTCTATTGGTTATTGACTAGAGACGTGTCTCGGTCATGTCTACATTGTTCTCGAACCGTAGGGTCCGCACGCTTAAGGTTTCGATGCGATGCTTATATTATGAGTTTATGTATTTTGATGTACCAAGGTTGTTCGAGTCCGGATATGATCACGGACATGACGAGGAGTCTCGAAATGGTCGAGACATAAAGATTGATATATTGGGCGGATATATTTGGACACCGGAAAGGTTCCGGTAGAGTTTGGGAATATACCAGAGCTCCGGGAGGTTACCGGAACCCCCCGGTAAGTATATGGGCCTTATTGGGCCCTAGTAGAAGGGAGGGAGAAGGAGCAAGAGAGGGGGCGCCCCCCCCCAAGCCCAATCCGAATTGGGTGAGGGGGCCGGCCCCCCTTTCCTTTTCTCCTTCCTCCTCCTCCTTCCTACTAGTACTACTCCTTCCTTCCCCCTCCATATTGAATTAGGAAAAGAAGGGGAAACCTACTTGGAGTAGGTTTGCCCCTCCCTATGGCGCCCCCTTGGGCAAGCACCTCCTCCCTCCCTCCTTTATATACGGGGTAGGGGGCACCCTAGACACACAAGTTGATCATTGATCGCTCCTTAGCCGTGTCAGCGGTGCCCCCTCCACGATATTACACCTCGGTCATATTGTAGCGGTGCTTAGGCGAAGCCTGCGACAGAGAACATCAAGATCGCCACCACGCCGTCAGGTTGACGGAACTCCCCCTCGCACCTCTACCGGATTGGAGATCGAGGGTGCGCCATCGAGCTATACGCGTGTCAAGAACTCGGAGGTGCCGAGTAACGGTACTTGGATCGGTCGGACCGGGAGGACGACGACTACTTCCTCTACGTTGGCCAACGCTTCGCTTCGGCTACGAGGGTACGAGACAACACTCTCCCTCGCTATATCATCACCATGATCTTGCGTGTGCGTAGGAATTTTTTGAAATTACTCGCTCCCCAACACTATCACGGACAGGCCTCCGTGAACGGAGTCCTGTGGGTAAGAAAAAAAAAAAAAGGAAAAAAGAATGACACACTTGGGAGCCCCCGTGTGGTTAAGCCACATTCTGGGCTGTCGTGGTCGTGCCCTCCCCTATGCCCATGGTATCTCCAGAGCGTAATGATGTACGCTGGCGACCGATCTTGCAATTTTGCAAGGGCTGGGGTTAGCCTCATTGCTACGCTGCTCGGGCGTGCGCTGTGGTCTTGTTGTAGGTTACTCGGCGCGCTTAGCGTTGTCCGGCCGCTTAACGGGTGGACTCGAGAATTGCCTTAAGAGGTTGCTCAGATTTCGCCATGAGAGCCGCTGTGTGTTCCTCTGTTCGGAGGGAGCGTTCAGTGTTTTCGTTGACCGTGATGACTCCTCGAGGGCCTGGAATTTTGAGCTTGAGGTATGCGTAGTGCGGCACCGCATTGAACTTTGCAAACACGGTCCGTCCGAGCAGAGCATGATAGCCGCTGTGGAACGGAACTCTGTCGAAGATTAACTCCTCGCTTCGGAAGTTATCCGGGATCCAAGACCACTTCGGTGTAACCGAGCCTGCATAATTGGCCTCTACACTGTATGACGCTTTGAAGGCCGCTTTGTGGGTTTAATCCTTGAGGGTCTATGCCCATCTTGCGCGACCGTATCCCGATAAAGCAGGTTCAGATGCCGCCGCCCATCGAGGACTCGGTGGGTGAAATCCATCAACGATTGGGTCTAAAACCAATGCCGCTAATCCGCCGTGGCGGATCTTTGGTGGGTGGTCCTTCGATCAAAAGTGATCGGGCAGAGGACCATGGGTTGAACTTGGGGTGACTGGCTCCATCGCAGATACGCCCACGAGTGCACGCTTCGCTCCCTCTTGGGTATGTGGGTTGCGATATCATGTTCACCGTCCGCACTTGTGGGGGAAACCTTCATCCTCTATTGTTCGCGGTCGGGTCTCTTCCTCGTCATCGCTATGCAGCCCTCGTCATTGTTTTCGCAATTAGCTTGCCTGCTTGAATACCCAACAGTCCTGTTGGTGTGGTTAGCTTGCTTTTTCGGGTGCCGTATCCGCACGAGCGATCGAGTATTCGGTCCAAATTAGACGGACCCGAGTAGTTCTTTTGAATGGCTTTTTCCACGACCGGTTTGAGCCTCTGAATCCGGCATTGACCGCCAGATCCTCGTGATTGTCGCTGCACGCAAAGGCTTGTGCTTGTTCCGACGTGACTGCCGCTGCGGTCCTTGGTATCCAGACCGCCAAATTTTTGCCGAGGTTGTTGCTTTGCGGGCTAGCCACTGTCCTCTCCCACGCAGGCGGGTCATGAGTGATGTGAGGGCTGCCATGGATTTCGCTTTTCTGTCCCAGTGCCGGGCAAGCCACTCGTCATGATGTTATGTTTGAAGGCGCGAGGGCCTCCGCGATCCGGACAAAGCGATTTATTTGATTTTTCTTAGTTAAGAACCGTGTCCAGAATTGTCTGGCCGATTTGTTTGGCTGCTGATTTATATGGCTTAGGTCGTCAGCGTCTGGTGGTCGCTCATACATGCCCTGGAAGTTATCAAGGAATGCGGCTTCCACTTCCTCCCAACACCCAATTGATTCTGCTGGCAAGCTGTTAAGCCAATGTCGAGCTGGTCCTTTAAGCTTGAGTGGGAGGTATTTGATGGCGTGAAGATCATCACCGCGGGCCATGTGGATATGAAGGAGATAGTCTTCGATCCAAACCGCGGGGTCTGTTGTGCCATCATAGGATTCAATATTCATGGGTTTAAACCCTTCGGGGATTTGATGATCCATTACTTCATCTGTGAAGCATAGTGGGTGTGCGGCGCCTCTTTATTGGGCTATATCACGACGTAGCTCAAACGAGCTTTGTCTACTGTGTTCGGCCCGGCTGGACTTGCTGTGTCCGGTGCGACGGTTGTCGTCGCGTATCATGGGGCGCCCACGCGATCCGTAGATCGATCTTGATTGTCTTGCCTTATCCTCCAATATATCTCGCAAGTCCGGAGCGTTCCCCTGTGGCTTTGTTCTTTTCGAGCGATGCCGGCACGGTTTTAGTGGAGGGCCCGAGGCCTCTTTATCGCGCCACGGGTCGGTCACCGACAGTAATCGGTGATGTAGGTTTATATGCCTCCTCCTCTAATCGGGTGAGCAGCTTGCGCTTGGGGTAGCTTTTGAGGGCGCTCGAAGTTCATGCTCTTCGCCGCAAGGACTTCGTCCATCTGTCGGCCAGCGATCTTGATCAGCTCTAAGTTGTTGCTGCTTTTTCTTGAGGCTGTTTGCGTGGCCATAAGCCTGCGCTTAAAACGCTCTTATTCGACGGGATCCTCGAGCACGACGAATTGCCGTCGTCGAGGCTTGCCTCGCCTCCGAAGCAAGGCATGTAATTATCATCCTCTACCTCTTCGTCTGCCGCTCTCTCATGAGGGCTGGCTTCTCCGTCCTCTTGTGCTAAATCTTGCTGGAGGGGGTTGTCTTCGGCACTGTCTGGGGTGTTATTATCTCTGGTGCCGGAATCTCTATTCTTGCTGTGGCGGGATTTAGAGCGGCGCCGCTAACGCCGGCGCTTAGGCTGTTTCCTGGAGGGGTCTTCCTCCGCTGTTCCATCGCCATTCCCATCCTTTGGGATGTCCACCATGTATATGTCGATGACGAGTTGGCTTTCCAAAGCCCCAAAGGGCGCTGGTTCTGGTCGCTCTCGGCATCGTCGTCCATACCGTCGATATCTTCGGAGTCGAAGTCTAGCATGTCGGTTAGATCGTCGACATTGGCTACTAAGTGGGTGGTGGGTGGGCTTTGAATTTCTTTGTCGTCCGCATCCCAACCGTCCTGACCGCAGTCCGGCCAGGGCTCTCCTGATAACGAGAGATATTTTAGTGAATTCAGGATGTCGCCGAAAGGTGAGTGTTGAAAGATGTCCGCAGCGGTGAACTCCATGATCGGCGCCCAATTTGATTCGATTGGAGGGGGCACGGGAGGTTCGGACTTCGGCGAGGAGTCCGGCACCTCGGAGTCACGGGCTTCACAAGGGACAAGGTCAGTATTCGGCTCCATCACCGTAGAGGTTCCAGCCCCCGAGGCGGTGTCTAGCCACCCGCCCTGATCTCGCGCAGCGGCTCCGAATTGAGGGTCGGAGCGACTCGTGTGTGGCCTCGAGGCCACCGTCCGGCAGCAGAGCTAAATCATGCCCATCGTGACAAAGGCGGCGCGCTGGGTGTGGCTCAATCCATCGAAGATCAAGTCTCCGCGATGTCACCGTGAAGTTCAGATTTCCAAATCGACCGATGGCGGGGGGCGAAGCTTCGATCTGCTCCAGATGGCTGCTTAATTGGCCCGCAGCAAAGCCGCCAATACGAAGATCTGTCCGGGAAGAAAAGTCTCACCGGATCTGCGTCGTTGTTGTTGATGATCGAAGGAGCCATCGAGCCTATCGGTGGCGACACGAGGAACTCTCAATGAAAGCACCAATGTCGCTGTCAAACCGGCGGATCTCGGGTAGGGGTCCCAACTATGCGCCTAGGCGGATGGTAATAGGAGACAAGGGACACGATGTTTTTACCTGTGTTCGGGCCCTCTCGATGGAGGTAAAACCCTACTCCTGCTTGATTGATATTGATGATATGGGTAGTACAAGAGTGGATCTACCACGAGATCAAGGAGGCTAAACCCTAGAAGCTAGCCTATGGTATGATTGTTATTCTGTCCTATGGACTAAAACCCTCCGGTTTATATAGACACCGGAGAGGGCTAGGGTTACACAGAGTCGGTTACAATGGTAGGAGATCTACATATCCGTATCGCCAAGCTTGCCTTCCACGCCAAGGAAAGTCCCATCCGGACGCGGGACGAAGTCTTCAATCTTGTATCTTCATAGTCTTGGAGTCCGGCCGATGATGATAGTTCGGCTATCCGGACACCCCCTAGTCCGAGACTCCCTCATGTACCCAATAGTCCCTTGTGGGTATCCTATGAAGACACATTTCTCCAATTTGGGTTCGAGCTTATCTGGTTGAAGTTTCTTCACATAAGCATCGCAGCCCCAAACTTTAAGAAACGACGACTTTGGTTTCTTGCCAAACCACAGTTCATAAGGCGTCGTCTCAATGGATTTTGATGGTGCCCTATTTAACGTGAATGCGGCCGTCTCTAAAGCATAACCCCACAACGATAGTGGTAAATCAGTAAGAGACATCATAGATCGCACCATGTCTAGTAAAGTACAATTACGACGTTCGGACACACCATTTCGCTGTGGTGTTCCGGGTGGCGTGAGTTGTGAAACTATTCCGCATTGCTTCAAATGTAAACCAAACTCGTAACTCAAATATTCTCCTCCACGATCAGATCGTAGAAATTTTATTTTCTTGTTACGATGATTTTCCACTTCACTTTGAAATTCTTTGAACTTTTCAAATGTTTCAGACTTGTGTTTCATCAAGTAGATATACCCATATCTGCTTAAATCATCTGTGAAGGTGAGAAAATAACGATACCTGCCGCGAGCCTCAATATTCATTGGGCCACATACATCAGTATGTATGATTTCCAACAAATCAGTTGCTCGCTCCATAGTTCCGGAGAACGCCATTTTAGTCATCTTGCTCATGAGGCACGGTTCGCAAGTACAAAGTGATTCATAATCAAGTGATTCCAGAAGTCCATCAGTATGGAGTTTCTTCATGTGCTTTGCACCGATATGACCTAATTGGCAGTGCCACAAATAAGTTGCACTATCATTATCAACTCTGCATCTTTTGGCTTCAACATTATGAATATGCGTATCACTACTATCGAGATTCAATAAAAATAGACCATTCTTCAAGGGTGCATGACCATAAAAGATATTACTCATATAAATAGAACAACCATTATTCTCTGATTTAAATGAATAACCGTCTCACATCAAACAAGATCCAGATATAATGTTCATGCTCAACGCTGGCACCAAATAACAATTATTTAGGTCTAAAACTAATCCCGATGGTAGATGTGGAGGTAGCGTGCCGACCGCGATCACATCGACTTTGGAACCATTTCCCACGCGCATCGTCACCTCGTCCTTAGCGAATCTTCGCTTAATCCGTAGTCCCTGTTTCGAGTTGCAAATATTAGCAATAGAACCAAGATCAAATACCTGTACTCTGCGAGCATTAGTAAGGTACACATCAATAACATGTATATCACATATACCTTTGTTCACTTTGCCATCCTTCTTATCCGCCAAATACTTGGGGCAGTTCCTGAAGGAAATATGCCCTAGAGGCAATAATAAAGTTATTATATATTTCCTCATATCATGATAAATGTTTATTATTCATGCTAGAATTGTATTAACCGGAAACATAATACATGTGTGAATACATAGACAAACAGAGTGTCACTAGTATGCCTCTATTAGACTAGCTTGTTAATCAAAGATGGTTATGTTTCCTAACCATAAACAAGGAGTTGTTATTTGATTAACAAGGTCACATCATTAGTTGAATGATCGATTGACATGACCCATTCCATTAGCTTAGCACACGATCGCTTAGTATGTTGCTATTGCTTTTATCCATGACTTATACATGTTCCTATAACTATGAGATTATGCAACTCCGTTTACGGAGGAACACTTTGGGTACTACCAAACATCACAACGTAATCGGGTGATTATAAAGGAGTACTACAGTGTCTCCAAAGGCGATGTTGGGTTGGCGATTTGAGATTAGGATTTGTCACTCCGATTGTCGGAGAGGTATCTCTGGCCCTCTCGGTAATGCACATCACATAAGCCTTGCAAGCATTGCAACTAATATGTTAGTTGTGAGATGATGTATTACGGAACGAGTAAAGAGACTTACGATAACGAGATTGAACTAGGTATTGGATACCGACGATCGAATCTCGCAAGTAACATACCGATGACAAAGGGAACAACGTATGTTGTTATGCGGTCGACCGATAAAGATCTTCGTATAATATGTAGGAACCAATATGGGCATCCAGGTCCCGCTATTGGTTATTGACCGAGACGTGTCTCGGTCATGTCTACATTGTTCTCGAACCGTAGGGTCCGCACGCTTAAGGTTACGATGATGCTTATTAAGAGTTTATGTATTTTGATGTACCAAGGAGTTCGCAGTCCGGATATGATCACGACATGACGAGGAGTCTCAAATGGTTGAGACATAAAGATTGATATATTGAAGCCTATGTTTGGACATCGGAATAGTTCCGAGTGAAATCGGGAATTTACCGAAGTACCGGGAGGTTACCGGAACCCCCCGGGAACTTAATGGGCCATAGTGGGCCTTAGGGAAAAAGGAGAAAGGGGCTGCCCTAGGGCTGGCCGCGCGCCTCCCCTCTCCCCTAGTCCTATTAGGACTAGGAGAGGTGGCCGCCCCTCTCTCCTCTTCCCCTCATTCCCTTGACAAGTCCTAGTCCAACTAGGATTGGGGGAATCCTACTCCCGAGGAGTAGGACTCCTCGGCGCGCCAAGGGCTTGGCCGGCCAGCCCCTCCCCTTGTTACTTTATATACGGGGGCAGGGGGCACCCCATAGACACAAAAGTTGATCCTTGAGATCGTTCCTTAGCCGTGTGCGGTGCCCCCCTCCACCATAATCCACCTCGGTCATATCGTTGCAGTGCTTAGGCGAAGCCCTGCGCCGGTAACACATCAAGATCGTCACCACGCCGTCGTGCTGACGGAACTCTTCCCCGACACTCTGCTGGATCGGAGCCCGGGGATCGTCATCGAGCTGAACGTGTGCTAAGAACTCGGAGGCACCGGAGTAACGGTGCTGGGATCGGTTGGATCGCGTGAAGGACGTACGACTACTTCCACTACGCTGTGTCAACGCTTCCGCTATGATCTACAAGGGTATGTAGATGACACTCTCCCCTCTCGTTGCTATGCATCACCATGATCTTGCGTGTGCGTAGGAAATTTTTGAAATTACTACGCTCCCCAACAAAGGCATCCGAGCCTAGGTTTTATGGTTTGATGATTTGCACGAGTAGAACACAAGTGAGTTGTGGGCGATACAAGTCATACTACCTACCAAAGATGTCATACTTTGGTTCAGCGGTATTGTGAGATGAAGCGGCCGACCGACATTACGCCAGATGCTTACGCGAGACTGGTTTCACCGCCACGAGCACTCGTTGCTTAAAGGTGATGGCGGGTGTCTGTCTCTCTCACTTTAGTTGAACTGAGTGTGGCTCGCCCGGTCCTTGTGAAGGTTAAAACGGCGTCTATTTGACAAACTATCGCTGTGGTTTTGATGCGAGGTAAGAACGGTTCTTGCTAAGCCCGTAGCAGCCACGTAAAATTTGCAACAAACAAAGTAGAGGACGCCTAACTTGTTTTTGCAGGCATGTTGTGATGTGATATGGTCAAGACATGATGCTAAATTTTATTGTATGAGATGATCATGTTTTGTAACCGAAGTTATCGGCAATCGGCAGAGCCATATGGTTGTCGCTTTATTGTATGCAATGCAATCGCCCTGTAAAGCTTTACTTTATCACTAAGCGGTAGCGATAGTCGTAGAAGCATTAGTTTGGCGAGACGACAACGATGCTACGATGGAGACCAAGGTGTTGCGCCGGTGACGATGGTGATCATGACGGTGCTTTGGAGATGGAGATCACAAGCACAAGATGATGATGGCCATATCATATCACTTATATTGATTGCATGTGATGTTTATCTTTTATGCATCTTATCTTGCTTTGATTGACGGTAGCATTATAAGATGATCTCTCACTAATTATCAAGAAGTGTTCTCCTTGAGTATGCACCGTTGCAAAAGTTCTTCGTGCTGAGACACCACGTGATGATCGGGTGTGATAGGCTCTACGTTCAAATACAACGGGTGCAAAACAGTTGCACATGCGGAATACTCAGGTTATACTTGACGAGCTATGCATATAAGATATGACCTCAGAACACGGAGACCGAAAGGTCAAGCGTGAATCATATGGTAGATATGATCAACATAGTGATGTTCACCATTGAAACTACTCCATCTCACGTGATGATCGGACATGGTTTAGTTGATTTGGATCACGTGATCACTTAGAGGATTAGAGAGATGTCTATCTAAGTGGGAGTTCTTAAGTAATATGATTAATTGAACTTAAATTTATCATGAACTTAGTACCTGATAGTATCTTGCTTGTCTATGTTGTGTAGATAGATGGCTCGTGCTGTTGTTCCGTTGAATTTTAATGCGTTCCTTGAGAAAGCAAAGTTGAAAAATGTTAGTAGCAATGATGCGGATTTGATCCGTGATCTGAGGTTTATCCTCACTGCTGCGCAGAAGAATTATGTCCTTGATGCACCGCTAGGTGACAAACCTATTGCAGAGCGTATGCGAGGCGTTATGAACGCTTGGCTAGCTCAATATGATGACTACTTGATAGTTTAAGTGCACCATGCTTAACGGCTTAGAATCGGGACTTCAAAGACGTTTTGAACGTCATGGACCATATGAGATGTTCCAGAGTTGAAGTTAATATTTCAAGCAAATACCGAGTTGAGAGATATGAAGTCTCCAAAAGTTCTATAGCTAAAAGATGGAGGAGAATCGCTCAACTAGTGAGCATGTGCTCAGATTGTGTGTGTACTACAATCGCTTGAATCAAGTGGGAGTTAATCTTCCAGATAAGATAGTGATTGACAGAATTCTCTAGTCACCACCACCAAGTTAGTAGAACTTCGTGATGAACTATAGTATGCAAGGGATGACGAGAACGATTCCCAAGCTCTTCGTGATGTTGAAATTGACGAAGGTAGAAATCAAGAAAAACATCAAGTGTTGATGGTAGACAAGACCACTAGTTTCAAAGAAAAGGGCAAAAGGAAGAAGGGGAACTTCAAGAAGAACGGCAAGCGAGTTGCTGCTCAAGTGAAGAAGCCCAAGTCTGGTCCTAAGCCTGAGACTAAGTGCTTTTACTGCAAAGGGATTGGTCACTGGAAGCGAAACTACCCCAAGTATTTGGCGGGTAAGAAGGATGGCAAAGTGAACAAAGGTATATTTGATATACATGTTATTGATGTGTAGTTTACTAGTGTTTATAGCAACCCCTCGGTATTTGGTACTGGTTCAGTTGCTAAGAGTAGTAACTCGAAACGGGAGTTGCAGAATAAACAGAAACTAGTTAAAGGTGAAGTGACGATGTGTGTTGAAAGTAGTTTCAAGATTGATATGATCATCATCGCACACTCCCTATACTTTCGGGATTAGTGTTGAACCTAAATAAATGTTATTTGGCGTTTGCGTTGAGCATGAATATGATTTGATCATGTTTATTGCGATACGGTTATTCATTTAAAGTTATAGAATAAATTGTTATTCTGTTTACATGAATAAAACCTTATATGGTTACACACCCAATGAAAATGGTTCATTGGATCTCGATCGTAGTGATACACATATTCATAATATTGAAACCAAAAGATGCAAAGTTAATAATGATAGTGCAACTTATTTGTGGCACTGCCGTTTAGGTCATAATGGTGTAAAGCGCATGAAGAAACTCCATGTTGATGGGATTTTGGAATCACTTGATTATGAATCACTTGATACTTAAGAACCATGCCTCATGGGCAAGATGACTAAGACTCCGTTCTCCTAACAAAGGAGCGAGCAACCGACTTATTGGAAATAATACATCTTGATGTATGCGATCCAATGAGTGTTAAGGTTCATGGCGGGTATCGTTATTTTCGACCTTCACAGATGATTTGAGCAGATATGGGTATATCTACTTGATGAAACATAAGTCTGAAATAGTTGAAAGGTTCAAAGAATTTCAGAGTGAAGTGGAAAAATCATCGTGACTAGAAAATAAAGGTTTCTGTGATCTGATCGTGGAGACAAATATTTGAGTTACGAGTTTGGTCTTCAATTAAAACAATGTGAAATAGTTTCACAAATTCATGCCACCTGGAACACCACATCATAATGGTGTGTCCGAACGTCATAATCGTACTTTATTGGATATAGTACAATCTATGATGTTTATTACCGATTTACCAATATCGTTTTGGGATCATGCATTAGAGACAGCTGCATTCACGTTAAATAGGGCACCATCTAAATCCGTTGAGACGACACTATATGAACTATGGTTTAGCAAGAAACCAAAGTTGTCGTTTCTTAAAGTTTGGGATCTGCGATGCTTATGTGAAAAAGTTTCATCTGATAAGCTCAAACCCAAATCGAGAAGTGCGTCTTCATAGAATACCCAAAGGAAATTGTTGGGTATACCTTCTATCACAGATCCGAAGGCAAAACATTCGTTGCTTATAAATGGATCCTTTCTAGAGAAGGAGTTTCTCTCGAAAGAAGTGAGTGGGAGGAAAGTGGAGCTTGATAAGGTAATTTGTACCTCCTCCCAAATTGGAAAGTATTTCATCACGGAAATCAGTTCCAGTGATTCCTACACCAATTAGTAAGGAAGCTAATGATGATGATCATGTAACTTCAGATCAAGTCACTACCGAATCTCGTAGGTAAACCAGAGTGAGATCCGCACCAGAGTGGTACGGCAATCCTGTTCTGGAAGTCATGCTACTAGATCATGACGAACCTACGAACTATGAAGAAGCGATGGTGAGCCCAGATTCCGCTAAATGGCTAGAAGCCATGAAATCTGAGATGGGATCCATGTATAAAAACAAAGTGTGGACTTTGATTGACTTGCCCGAGGGTCGGCAAGCAATAGAAAATAAATGGATCTTCAAGAGGAAGACGGACGTTGATAGTAGTGTTACTATCTACAAAGCTAGACTTGTCGAAAAAGGTTTTTGACAAAGTTCAAGATGTTGAATACAATGAGATTTTCTCACTCGTATCGATGCTTAAAAGTTTGTTCGAATCATGTTAGCAATTGCCGCATTTTTTGAAATCTGGCAAATGGATGTAAAAACTGCATTCCTGAATGGGTTTCTGGAGGAAGAGTTGTATATGATGCAACCAGAAGGTTTTTTCAATCCAAAGGGAGCTAACAAAGTATGCAAGCTCCAGTGATCCATCTATGGACTGGTGCAAGCATCTCGGAGTTGGAATATACGCTTTGATAAGTTGATCAAAACATATAGTTTATACAGACTTGCAGTGAAGCCTGTATTTACTAGAAAGTGAGTGGGAGCACTACAAAGATTTCGATGAGTATATGTGAATGACATATTGTAGATCGGAAATAATGTAGAATTATTCGCAAAGCATAAAGGAGTGTTTGAAAGAAGTTTTTCAAAAAAAGACCTCGGTGAAGCTGCTTACATATTGAGCATCAAGATCTATAGAGATAGATCAAGATGCTTGATAAGTTTTTTCAATGAGTACATACTTTGACAAGATTTTGAAGTAGTTCAAAATGGAACAGTCAAAGAAAGAGTTCTTGCTGTGTTACAAGGTGTGAAATTGAGTAAGACTCAAAACCCGACCACGGCAGAAGATAGAAAGAGAATGAAAGTCATTCCTATGCCTTGGCCATAGGTTCTATAAAGTATGCCATGTTGTGTACCAGATCTATTGTATACCCTGCACTGAGTTTGGCAAGGGAGTACAATAGTGATCTAGGAGTAGATCACTGGACAGCGGTCAAAATTATCCTTAGTGGAATAAGGATATGTTTCTCGATTATGGAAGTGACAAAAGGTTCGTCGTAAAGGGTTACGTCAATGCAAGTTTTGACACTGATCTGGATGACTCTAAGTCTCGATCTAGATACATATTGAAAGTGGGAGAAATTAGCTAGAGTAGCTTCGTGCAGAGCATTGTAGACATAGAAAAATTGCAAAATACATAACGGATCTGAATGTGAAAGACCCGTTGACTAAGACTCTCTCACAAGCAAAACATGATCACACCTTAGTACTCTTTGGGTGTTAATCACATAGCGATGTGAACTAGATTACTGAATCTAGTAAACCCTTTGGGTGTTGGTCACATGGCGATATGAACTATGGGTGTTAATCACATGATGATGTGAACTATCGATGTTAATCACATGGTGATGTGATCTAGATTATTGACTCTAGTGCAAGTGGGAGACTGAAGGAAATATGCCCTAGAGGCAATAATAAAGTTATTATATATTTCCTCATATCATGATAAATGTTTATTATTCATGCTAGAATTGTATTAACCGGAAACATAATACATGTGTGAATACATAGACAAACAGAGTGTCACTAGTATGCCTCTACTAGACTAGCTTGTTAATCAAAGATGGTTATGTTTCCTAACCATAAACAAGGAGTTGTTATTTGATTAACAAGGTCACATCATTAGTTGAATGATCTGATTGACATGACCCATTCCATTAGCTTAGCACACGATCGTTTAGTATGTTGCTATTGCTTTTATCCATGACTTATACATGTTCCTATAACTATGAGATTATGCAACTCCCGTTTACCAGAGGAACACTTTGGGTACTACCAAACGTCACAACGTAACTGGGTGATTATAAAGGAGTACTACAGGTGTCTCTAAAGGCAGATGTTGGGTTGGCGTATTTCGAGATTAGGATTTGTCACTCCGATTGTCGGAGAGGTATCTCTGGGCCCTCTCGGTAATGCACATCACATAAGCCTTGCAAGCATTGCAACTAATATGTTAGTTGTGAGATGATGTATTACGGAATGAGTAAAGAGACTTACCGGTAACGAGATTGAACTAGGTATTGGATACCGACGATCGAATCTCGGGCAAGTAACATACCGATGACAAAGGGAACAACGTATGTTGTTATGCGGTCTGACCGATAAAGATCTTCGTAGAATATGTAGGAACCAATATGGGCATCCAGGTCCCGCTATTGGTTATTGACCGGAGACGTGTCTCGGTCATGTCTACATTGTTCTCGAACCGTAGGGTCCGCACGCTTAAGGTTACGATGACAGTTATTATGAGTTTATGTATTTTGATGTACCGAAGGAGTTCGGAGTCCCGGATATGATCACGGACATGACGAGGAGTCTTGTAGGATCGTTGAAGGCAAGAGTGTCTAGAGGGGGGGTGATTAGACAACTCGACAAGATAAAAGTTTATGCCTTTTGATTAACATAAGTTCATAGCAAATTCACAATGAAGGTCAAGTTAAGCATCATGCATACAAGTCGAGCAACATACTAAACATGCAATTCTAGAGTATAGGGCAGCGGAAAGTAAATTGCATGAATAGTAAGGGAGAGATTGTGAAGAGCAAACGCAATTGGAGACACGGAGATTTTTCTCGTGGTTCCGATAGGTGGTGCTATCGTCAATCCACGTTGATGGAGACTTCAACCCACGGAGGGTAACGGCCATGAGTCCACGGAGGACTCCACCCACGAAGGGTCCACGAAGAAGCAACCTTGTCTATGCCATCATGGCTTACGCCCACGGAGGACTAGCCTTACTCGGGGTAGATCTTCACGAAGTAGGCGATCTCCTTGCCCTTACAAACTCCTTGGTTCAACTCCACAACATGTCGGAGGCTCCCAAGCGACACCTAACCAATCTAGGAGGCACCACCCTCCAAAAGGTAATAGATGGGGTTGGTGATGATGAACTCCTTGCTCTTGTGCTTCAAATGATAATCTCCCCAACACTCAACTCTCCTCACTTGATTTGGCTGTGGTGGAGGAAGGGATTGAGTGGAAAGCAACTTGGAAAGACTAGAGATCAAGTTTCATATGGTGGGAGTGGAGCAACTTGATCTCAACACAAGGGTAGGTAGTTTTCTTCTCAGAAATGTAAGGTGGGAGTGGTAGATCTTTCTGATGGCTCTCTCCACGAATGAAGAGGAGGTGGAGGGGTATTTATAGCCTCCACACAAAATCCAACCGTTACACACATTTGAGCAAACTCGGTCAGACCGAAGTTGACAACTCGGTCAGGCCGAAAGTTCAAATCTTGTGAACGTTGG
Organism: Aegilops speltoides; assembly: GCA_021437245.1. Classification (NCBI taxonomy): domain Eukaryota; kingdom Viridiplantae; phylum Streptophyta; class Magnoliopsida; order Poales; family Poaceae; genus Aegilops; species Aegilops speltoides. Next base: position 377,507,627 of record CM038145.1, read on the forward strand.
GATTTTCGGTGGGACCGAAAATACAATCTCGGTTAGTCCGATTCTTCCAAAGTCTAGGGTTTGCCAATCTCGGTGGGACCGACTTTCTCATCTCGGTGACACCGATTTGAGTACAGAAGGTTACAGAAGCTTGGCAACACCAATTTCGGAATGACCGAGTTAAAATCCGAGATTCTTGGATTTTGGCTATATGGCTGAGGTGGTTCATCTCGGTGTGACTGAGTTTGGAATCGGTGGGACCGAGATTACTTATGAGTTTATGTTGGAATGAAAGATTGCTGATTGTTTGAGAGATAAATCACTAAGCACTTTAGAGCAACCAGATCATCATCATAACCTCATCCCCTTTTAATAGTATTGGCTTTCCTATGGACTCAATGTGATCTTGGATCACTAAACCAAAAATGGAGTCTTGAGCTTTTGCCAATGTTTTCCTCAACATCTTAGGGGTTCACCTCTCTAGTCCTTTTGCCATGCAGTGGTTGACTTTCTGAAACATACTTGTTAAAAGCATTAGTCCAACCACAAAGTATGTTGTCATTAATTACCAAAACCACCTAGGGAGCAAATGTGCTTTCAATCTCCCCCTTTTTGGTAATTGATGGCAACACACAGAAAAAGATATCAAAGCTTACTTAAAGAAGGACATGGTTAACATTAAAGCTTTGACAAACATGTATTACACAAGCTCCCCCTACAAGTGTGCAAGATTTTAGATTTTGGTTTTGGACTACCACAAGCACACCTGAGAGAAAAGCAAGATGTGCTACATGCAGCTTGGCTATATGCATCAGAGCAGATAGGGTAAATGAGATATGATGCATATGTGCATGGTGATTTCTTGCAAACATGTATTCACAAGCAAGTCACCATCATGCACATCCTGCAAGATGCATATACTTACCTTGAAGTTCCTTGGTGATGTACCTGAAGAAATAATCTTGGGAAAACAGGGTTAGATAACACAAGAGTATTTCTTCAACCAAAGAAGAACATCAAGAGTACCCAACCAGGGATGACATGTATAAAGAGTGTCTCATGTTGAGCACTAGCTTGAATCAGTCAACATGTCTCCCGAGACTAAAAGATTTTCAATGAGCTCAGAGAGATTTTGCTTTTCATAAGATACCAATTGTGATCTTTTAAGATGCCAATTGTATAGGATACCAATGGTGAGAGCAAGAGAAGCAAAATCAGGAGAATAATGCCAAAAGTATTATCACAGTGAAATATATGGCAAAGCTTTGATGTGATCCTCTCCCCCTTAAGGTAAGATTGTTCTTCCTTTAATCTCCCCAGCTCCCCCTAACTCCCCTAACTCCCCCTAAATCTTCTCCCCCTTTGACATCAAGTGCCGAAAAGGACAGTAAACCGGGAAGGGCAGGAAAGATGGAAGGAAAGAAGTGGGTTCATTAAGAATCACAACTGAGCAAATTTAGTATGTAGAATGTAAATCATTTAGATGAGCTGTAGAAGATGATATCCTGGTGAATATAAATCGGTGACACCGAATTGATATGGATCGGTGAGTCCGAAAGTCAGAGACTTAGGGCAGATCCTTTTCGGTCGAATCAAATATTTAAATCGGTGACGCTTGAGTTTAATTTTAGGAAAATACGAAATAATTCAGCTCACTTTGCAAGAAATGTTTCAAAGATTTGCAATGAATTTGTAAATGATTTTCAGGAATTTATCGAGCTAAAGGATATACACAGGATCGGAAGAAATGAAATAAAAATATTGCTAGATGAAGTTTTTTTTTTTTTTAAAAAGGAAGGAAACTCAATGAGAGAACATAAGAGAAAAACGAAAACTCCAAAACATATGTACTTCATCTAGATAGGGTCATTGGCGACAACGTCACCTATGTTTGAGTATATTGACTTAGGAGTCAAATGAGAACATTTGATCATAGGTCATACTCATCGTTTAAGCTCAAAATGGGGTTACCATTTTTCGATTAAGCATTTGATGTGATCACATCTTTTGAAGCTGCTTGTACTCATGTCTTTGAGCAAAGCTTTTTCAAGATGTGAAAGACATACCTCGGGCTTGTTGTTGCTTGTTCTCATGTAGGTGAACTTGATGTTGATGCTCATAGAATGTGAAGTTGGAGCACCATTTCCCATTGTATAGTTCATCTTCCTACATGGGTTAGGCAAGCAAGGAAATACTCAAGAATATCCAATATGACATGAGTGAAGTACTAGAAGTATATGGTGTCAAAAAGGATATGTGGAATTTTGTTCCTTGAACTTAACATCCCAAAGAGCTAGATACTTGGTCAATGACAAGATTACTCATGATTTGAGTGTGTGATAATCTTGTTGAATGTAGACCATCCAAGTACCGCAAGGAGTTAGATGCAATACAAGGGGCAAATGTGTCCAAGACATATGATCATCATCATAAGAGAAATGTCAAGGATTAGTCAATTAGGCTCATGCCTTGCATGCATCAATGGAGTTTTCACTCCAAGTTTGAAGCATCAATGATGTTCAACTCACTCCTCAAGCGACAAAACACTTTCTCATCAAGTGGTTTTGTGAAGATGTCTGCAAGCTGTTTGTCGAGACTGAACATGCTTAAGATCAATGTCACCCTTAGCAATATGATCACGAATAAAATGGTGACGAACTTCAATGTGTTTTGTGCGAGAGTGTTGCACGGATTGTGTCAATCTTAATTGCACTCTCGTTGTCACAAAGCAAAGGAACATGTCTTGCATGTATCCCATAGTCCTTAAGCATTTGTTTCATCCATAGCAATCGAGCACAACACGAACCAGCAAAGAATATATTCTCGCTTCTGCGATGAGATAACGATATCGAGTTTTGTTTCTTGGATGACCAAGACACAAGGGATCGACCAAGAAATTGACATGTACCAAGTCGACTTTCTGTCTATCTTGTCTCCGCATAGTCCGAGTCGGAATAGCCAACAAGATCGAAAGAGGCCCTCTTAGGATACCAGATGCCAAAGTTAGGTGTGTGTATCAAATATCTCACAATTCTTTTAACAGCTTTAAGATGACATTCTTTAGGAGCAGCTTGATATCGAGCACACATGCATACACTCAACATAATATCGGGACGAGAAGCACGGAGATATAGTAGAGAACCAATCATGGATCGATAGACCTTTTGGTCAACAGGTTCTCCACCTTTTGTCAAGTCATTATGTCCATTAGTAGGCATGGGGGTCCTCATACCTTTGCTCTCTTGCATGTTGAACTTCTTGAAGAGATCCTTAGTGTACTTGGTTTGTGAGACAAAAGTACCCTCCTTAGATTGCTTGATTTGCAACCCAAGGAAGAACTTGAGTTCACTCATCATGGACATCTCATACTTCTCCGACATAAGCTTTCCAAACTTCTCCTTTGAAATCGGGGTTAGTTGATCCAAAGATAATATCATCGACATATATTTGGCACACAAATAGTTCTCCGTCAACCCTTTTGTGAATAGCGTTGAGTCAATTTTACCAATCTCAAATCCTTTTCCAAGAAGAAAGCTAGTCAAGCATTTGTACCAAGCTCTAGGGGCTTGTTTAAGACCGTAAAGAGCTTTGTGCAATTTATAAACATGATTAGGCTTTTAGGATTCACAAATCCGGAGGTTGTTTCACAAACACTTCCTCCTCAATTTCACCATTTAGAAAAGCACTTTTAATGTCCATTTGATAGAGAGTAATGTTATGGTGGTTGGCATAAGCAAGAAGAATGCGAATGGACTCAAGTCTAGCAACGGGGCATAGGTCTCACCATAGTCCATACCTTCGACTTGTGTATAACCTTGTGCTCTGAGGCGAGCCTTGTTGCGGATGACTTGTCCATCCTCATCTTGCTTGTTCCGAAACACCCATTTGGTTCCAATGACGTTTTGGTCATCATTGGGCTTCTCTACTAAAGACCAAACGTTGTTCCTCTCGAAGTTGTGCAGCTCTTCATGCATAGCATTCACCCAGTCCGGGTCTTCAAGCGCTTCTTCTACCTTCATAGGTTCAAGACTTGAGATGAATGAGTAATGCTCACAAAAGTTAGCTAAACGAGTTTTAGAGCGAGTGATTCTCCCGGAGTCGATGTCATTCATCATTTGTTCCACGGATGGTCTTTCTTGACTCTTTCTCGAACTCGGGATAGCTTTTGTCGTGGTCGTGGCTGAGCTTCCTCATTATCCTCATCTTCTTCCTCATCTGTGTTGTTGGTGTTGTCTTGAGGTGGTGGAGAAGGAGGTTGTGGTGGATCTTCTTGTCGCACTTCCTCATCTTGGTGAGTTCCACTTGTGGAAGCCTCCATGTTGCCTTGAGGTTCACCTTGCCGTGAGGTAGGGGCTCCACATATGTAGATGAGGTACTCTCCTTCACTTCCATGGGACGAATCTTTCCAATGGATAAGTCTTGAATGGCTTCCGATGGGTCTTTGTCTCCTACATCAATAGGCATTTGCTCTACTTGCGAGCCATTAGATTCATCAAACTTCACATCTACCGTCTCTTCAACCTTTGGGTGAAATTATTGTGAACACGGTAAGTGTGAGAGTTTGATCCATAACCGAGGAAAAGCCTTCATGAGTTTTAGGAGCAAATTTAGACCGACGATGCTTATCAAGAATATAGCATTTTGAACCAAAGACACGAAAATATCCCACTTGGGGTTTGTTACCCGTAAGGAGCTCGTATGAAGTCTTGCCGAGAAGCTTGTGAAGATAAAGTCTGTTGATGGCATGACAAGTGTCTCAACGGCTTCACCCCAAAAGTGTTTTGGTGTCTTGTATTCATCAAGCATTGTCCTCGCCATCTCAATGAGCGTTCGGTTCTTCCTCTCAACAACTCCGTTTTGTTGAGGCGTGTACGTAGCTGAGAACTCATGTAGGATTCCTTCCTCATCGAGAAAAGAGTCCACATGGGCGTTCTTGAACTCCGTTCCGTTGTCCTCCGAACCTTCTTGATCTTCACCTCAAATTGATTCGAGCCTTTCTAGCAAAGGTTTTGAAGATTTTCGAACCTGCGATTTGTCATCAAGTAGAAATACCCACGTAAATCTGGAAAAATCATCAACAATAACTAGACCAAAGGAGTTACCACCAAGGCTTTTGTAAGCATTGGGACCAAGAGATCCATATGAAGAAGCTCAAGCGGTCTCCTTGTGGTCATGATATTCTTCACGGATGACTTCCTCCTACTTGTTTTCCCGCTTGACATGCACTGCAGAGTCTATCTTTGTCAAAGAAGACATCTTTAACACCAAGAATGTGATCACCTTTGATTAGCTTATCTAAATTTCGCATACCAACATGTCCAAGCCTTCTATGCCAAAGCCAACCTTTAGCAGATTTAGCAATAAAGCAAGTTCTAGGTTGAGCTTTCTTAGTGAAATCGACAATGTATAGGTCACCTCTCGAATGCCAAGAAAGACCATGTTATGATTGTCACTACGGAAAACTTGGCAATCTACTTTGGTGAATAGCACATTGTATCCAAAGTCAGCTAATCTAGACATAGAAAGTAAATTGTATCCAAGTGATTCAACAAGCATGACATTTTTAATGGAGCTATCATGAGATATGGCCACCTTACCAAGGCCAAGTACCTTACCCTTGGAGTTGTCTCCAAAAGTCACATACTTGCGTGGACCATCGTTCTTTGCAAGCTCTCTAAACATGTCTTCATCTCCGGTCATGTGATCGGTGCATCCACTATCAAGAATCCATTCTTTTCCTCCGGATATGTAGTCTCTCATATTTGCCATTAGATTGAGACTCTTCATGATCTTGTCTAGCTCGGTGTCCGAATCGTCATCATGCTCATGCTCATCATCATATTGACCCATAGATAATTCATCATCAATACCTAGGTCAATTTGACAATGACTTGCATCAGTTTTATCAACGTGATAATAGTCATCGGAATGCAAAACAAGAGCATTTCTTATTCGAACATTAATAAAGCCGGGATCACCCTTCTTTTTCATAATATCGCGAAGCTCAAAGAAGCATTTATCAAAGTTAGGATCTTTGGGGCGCAACATATCAAATTCAACAGTCTTGTATAGAATTTCATCAAGACTTCTCAAAGAGTAGTCCGGATAAAGTTCTTCCAAGAACTTCCACATAGCATAAGCGCACTCAAAGTTAGTGACAAGCTCAAGCAAGTTATCGAGCAAACCTCTAATGATAAGATTGACAGTTCTAAGGTTCTGAAGCAAATCAAGCTCTTCATCTACCGTAGGGTGCAATGGGTCAAATGGTGGTACATATGGGGTTTCAACATATTTGCGCAAGTTGTACATCTTAAAGATAGCAAGCATTTCAATCCTCCACGAGTTATAGGATACTCCATCAAGAATAGGCACTCTATGACTAACACTCCCAAACGTAGACACGTCCATCTTCCTCCAATGGTGTGCAAACCAAAGCAATGGAGACCAAAGCTCTGATACCAACTGTAGGATCGTTGAAGGCAAGAGTGTCTAGAGGGGGGGTGATTAGACAACTCGACAAGATAAAAGTTTATGCCTTTTGATTAACATAAGTTCATAGCAAATTCACAATGAAGGACAAGTTAAGCATCATGCATACAAGTCGAGCAACATACTAAACATGCAATTCTAGAGTATAGGGCAGCGGAAAGTAAATTGCATGAATAGTAAGGGAGAGATTGTGAAGAGCAAACGCAATTGGAGACACGGAGATTTTTCTCGTGGTTCCGATAGGTGGTGCTATCGTCAATCCACGTTGATGGAGACTTCAACCCACGGAGGGTAACGGCTTGCGAGTCCACGGAGGCTCCACCCACGAAGGGTCCACGAAGAAGCAACCTTGTCTATGCCATCATGGCTTACGCCCACGGAGGACTAGCCTTACTCGGGTAGATCTTCACGAAGTAGGCGATCTCCTTGCCCTTACAAACTTCTTGGTTCAACTCCACATCATGTCGGAGGCTCCCAAGCGACACCTAACCAATCTAGGAGGCACCACCTCCAAAAGGTAATAGATGGGGTTGGTGATGATGAACTCCTTGCTCTTGTGCTTCAAATGATAATCTCCCCAACACTCAACTCTCCTCACCGATTTGGCTGTGGTGGAGGAAGGATTGAGTGGAAAGCAACTTGGAAAGACTAGAAATCAAGTTTCATATGGTGGGAGTGGAGCAACTTGATCTCAACACAAGGGTAGGTAGTTTTCTTCTCGAAATGTAAGGTGGGAGTGGTAGATCTTTCGATGGCTCTCTCCACGAATGAAGAGGAGGTGGAGGGTATTTATAGCCTCCACACAAAATCCAACTGTTACACACATTTGAGCAAACTCGGTCGGACCGAAGTTGACAACTCGGTCGGCCGAAAGTTCAAATCTTGTGAGCGTTGGGATTTTCGTGGGACCGAAAATACAATCTCGGTTAGTCCGATTCTTCCAAAGTCTAGGGTTTGCCAATCTCGGTGGGACCGACTTTCTCATCTCGGTGACACCGATTTGAGTCTGAATGTTCTGAAGCTTGGCAACACCAATTTCGAATGACCGAGTTAAAATCCGAGATTCTCGGATTTTGGCTATATGGTGAGGTGGTTCATCTCGGTGTGGTGAGTTTGGAATCGGTGGGACCGAGATTACTTATGAGTTTATGTTGGAATGAAAGATTGCTGATTGTTTGAGAGATAAATCACTAAGCACTTTAGAGCAACGGATCATCATCATAACCTCATCCCCTTTTAATAGTATTGGCTTTCCTATGGACTCAATGTGATCTTGGATCACTAAACCAAAAATGGAGTCTTGAGCTTTTGCCAATGTTTTCCTCAACATCTTAGGGGTTCACCTCTCTAGTCCTTTTGCCATGCCAGAGTGGTTGACTTTCCTGAAACATACTTGTTAAAAGCATTAGTCCAACCACAAAGTATGTTGTCATTAATTACCAAAACCACCTAGGGAGCAAATGTGCTTTCAAGTCTCGAAATGGTCGAGACATAAAGATTGATATATTGGAAGCCTATGTTTGGACATCGGAATAGTTCCGAGTGAAATCGGGAATTTACCGAAGTACCGGGAGGTTACCGGAACCCCCCGGGAACTTAATGGGCCATAGTGGGCCTTAGGGAAAAAGGAGAAAGGGGCTGCCCTAGGGCTGGCAGCGCCTCCCTCTCCCTAGTCCTATTAGGACTAGGAGAGGTGTGCCCCCCTCTCTCCTCTTCCCCTCTTTCCCTTGACAAGTCCTAGTCCAACTAGGATTGGGGGAATCCTACTCCCGGAGGAGTAGGACTCCTGGCGCCAAGGGCTTGGCCGGCCAGCCCTCCCTTGTTCCTTTATATCACGAGGCAGGGGCACCCCATAGACACACAAGTTGATCCTTGAGATCGTTCCTTAGCCGTGTCGATGACCCCTCCACCATAATCCACCTCGGTCATATCGTTGCGATTAGCTTAGGGAAGCCTGCGCCGTAACACATCAAGATCGTCACCATGCCGTCGTCTTGTGGAACTCTTCCCGACACTCTGCTGGATCGGGCCGGGGATCGTCATCGAGCTGAGCGTGTGCTAAGAACTCGGAGGCACCGAGTAACGGTCTTTGGGATCGGTTGGATCGCGTGAAGGACGTCGACTACTTCCACTACTGCCGTGTCAACGCTTCGCTTCACGATCTACAAGGGTATGTAGATGACACTCTCCCCTCTCGTTGCTATGCTTCACCATGATCTTGCGTGTGCGTAGGAAATTTTTTGAAATTACTACGTTCCCCAACAGTTCCGCTTCGAGTGTCCAGTCTGCTTGCAGTAGAAGCACTCAGTCTCAGGCTAAGGTCCAGACTTGGGTTTCTTCTCTTGAGCAACAACTTGTTTGCTGTTCTTCTTGAAGTTACCCTTCTTCTTAACTTTGCCCTTTTTCTTGAAACTGGTGGTCTTGTTAACCATCAACACTTGATGCTCCTTCCTGATTTCTACCTCCGCCGCTTTTAGCATTGCGAAGAGCTCGGGAATAGTCTTGTCCATCCCTTGCATATTATAGTTCATCACGAAGCTTTTGTAGCTTGGTGGCAGTGATTGAAGACTTCTGTCAATGACACTACCATCAGGAAGATTAACTCCTAGTTGAATCAAGTGATTATTATACCCAGACATTTTGAGTATGTGTTCACTGACAGAACTATTCTCCTCCATCTTACAACTATAGAACTTATTGGAGACTTCATATCTCTCAATCCGGGCATTTGCTTGAAATATTAACTTCAACTCCTGGAACATCTCATATGCTCCATGACGTTCAAAACGTCGTTGAAGACCGGTTCCAAGCCGTAAAGCATGGCACACCGAACTATTGAGTAGTCATCGACTTTGCTCGCCAGACGTTCTTAACATCGTCAGTTGCATCTGCAGAAGGCCTGGCATCCAGCGGTGCTTCCAGGATGTAATTCTTCTGTGCAGCAACGAGGATAATCCTTAGGTTACGGACCCAGTCCGTGTAATTGCTACCATCATCTTTCAACTTAGCTTTCTCAAGGAACGCATTAAAATTCAACGGAACAACAACACAAGCCATCTATCTACAACAAACATAGATAAGCAAAATACTATCAGGTACTAAGTTCATGATAAATTGAAGTTCAATTAATCATATTACTTAAGAACTCCCACTTAGACAGACATCTCTCTAGTCATCTAAGTGATCACGTGATCCGAATCACCTAAACCATGTCCGATCATCACGTGAGATGGAGTAGTTTCAATGCTGAACATCACTATGTTGATCATATCTACTATATGATTCACGTTCGACCTTCGATCTCCGTGTTCGAGGCCATATCTCATATGCTAGGCTCGTCAAGTTTAACCTTAGTATTCGCGTGTGCAACTATTTTGCACCGTTGTATTTGAACGTAGAGCCTATCACACCCGATCATCACGTGGTGTCTCAAAGACGAAGAACTTTCGCATAGCGGTGCATACTCGGGAGAACACTTCTTGATAATTTAGTGAGAGATCATCTTAAAATGCTACCGTCAATCAAAGCAAGATAAGATGCATAAAGGATACACATCACATGCAATCAATATAAGTGATATGATATGGCCATCATTATCTTGTGCTTGTGATCTCCATCTCCGAAGCACCGTCGTGATCACCATCGTCACCGGCGCGACACCTTGATCTCCATCGTAGCATCGTTGTCGTTACACCATCTATTGCTTCTACGACTATCGCTACCGCTTAGTGATAAAGTAAAGCAATTACAAGGGCGTTTGCATTTCATACAATAAAGCGACCACCATATGGCTCCTGCCAGTTGCCGATAACTTCGGTTACAAAACATGATCATCTCATACAATAAAATATAGCATCACGTCTTGACCATATCACATCACACATGCCCTGCAAAAACAAATTAGACGTCCTCTACTTTGTTATTGCAAATTTTACGTGGCTGCTACGGGCTGAGCAAGAACCGTTCTTACCTACGCATCAAAACCACAATGATAGTTCATCAAATTAGTGCTGTTTTAACCTTCGCAAGGACCGGGCGTAGCCACACTCGGTTCAACTAACGTGAGAGAGACAGACACCCGCCAGTCACTTTTAAGCAACGAGTGCTCGTAACGGTGAAATCAGTCTCGCATAAGCGTACGCGTAATGTCGTTCCGGGCCGCTTCATCTCTCAATACCGCCGAACCAAAGTATGACATGCTGGTAAGCAGTATGACTCTGTATCACCCACAACTCACTTGTGTTCTACTCGTGCATATGACATCTACGCATAAAACCTGGCTCGGATGCCACTATTGGGGAACGTAGTAATTTCAAAAAAATTCCTACGCACACGCAAGATCATGGTGATGCATAGCAACGAGAGGGGAGAGTGTTGTCCACGTACCCTCGTAGACCGAAAGCGGAAGCGTTATGACAACGCGGTTGATGTAGTCGTACGTCTTCACGATCCGACCGATCCAAGTACCGAATGTACGGCACCTCCGAGTTCAGCACACGTTCACCTCGATGACGATCCCCGGACTGCGATCCAGCAGGGTGTCGGGGAAGAGTTTCATCAGCACGACGGCGTGGTGACGGTGATGATGTTCTACCGACGCAGGGCTTCACCTAAGCACCGCTACGATATGACCGAGGTGGAATATGGTGGAGGGGGGCACCGCACACGGCTAAGGAACGATCACGAAGATCAACTTGTGTGTCATGGGGTGCCCCCCCTCCGTATATAAAGGGGAGGAGGAGGAGGGGGCCAGCCAAGGGGGTGCCGCGCCCTAGGAGTGGGAAACCTACTCCAAGAAGGTTTGCCCCCTTTCCTAGTCCAAGAAGGAGGGGGAAGGATGGAGTGGGAGAGGGGGAAAGGCAAGGGCCCCCCTTCCTTGTCCTATTTGGACTCAAGGGGAGGGGGCGCTCCTCTTGCCCTGGTCGGCCCCTCTCTCTCTCTCCACTAGGGTCCAACAAGGCCCATTAGTTCCGGGGGGGGGGGGTCCGGTAACCCTCCGGCACTCTGGTTTTCCCTGAAATCTCCCGGAACATTTCCGGTGTCCGAATATAGTCATCCAATATATAAATCTTTATGTCTCAACCATTTTGAGACTCCTCGTCATGTCCGTGATCACATCCGGGATTCCGAACAACCTTCGGTACATCAAAACTCATAAACTCATAATAAAACTGTCATCGTAACGTTAAGCATGCGGACCCTACAGGTTCGAGAACTATGTAGACATGACCTAGAACTATTTCCGGTCAATAACCAATAGCGGAACCTGGATGCTCATATTGGCTCCTATATATTCTACGAAGATCTTTATCGGTCAAAACCGCATAACAACATACGTTGTTCCCTTTGTCATCGGTATGTTACTTGCCCGAGATTCGATCGTCGGTATCCAATACCTAGTTCAATCTCGTTATCGGCAAGTCTCTTTACTCGTTACGTAATGCATCATTCCGTAACTAACTCATTAGCTACATTGCTTGCAAGGCTTATAGTGATGTGCATTACCGAGAGGGCCCAGAGATACCTCTCCGACAATCGGAGTGACAAAACCTAATCTCGAAATACGCCAACTCAACATGTACCTCTGGAGACACCTGTAGAGCTCCTTTATAATCACCCAGTTACGTTGTGATGTTTGGTAGCACACAAAGTGTTCCTCCGGTAAACGGGAGTTGCATAATCTCATATTTGTAGGAACTTTGTATAAGTCATGAAGAAAGCAATAGCAACATACTAAACGATCAAGTGCTTATCTAACGGAATGAGTCAAGTCAATCACATCATTCTCCTAATGATGTGATCCCGTTAATCAAATGACAACACATGTCTATGGTTAGGAAACATAACCATCTTTGATTAATGAGCTAGTCAAGTAGGGGCATACTAGTGACATTATGTTTGTCTATGTATTCACACATGTATCATGTTTCCGGTTAATACAATTATGGCATGAATAATAAACATTTATCATGATATGAGGAAATAAATAATAACTTTATTATTGCCTCTAGGGCATATTTCATTCAGAAATATCGCCTAGCACGATGGGATATAATATGCCGACCCAAGGACCATGGCGGTCTCGGCATTGAGAACCTCGAAAATTAAGAATAAGTGCCTTGTGAGTAAATGGCTATATAGGTTATCAGTAGAGAATGATGGTATGTAGGCACAGATATTACACGACAAATATCTGCAATCGAAAACTCTTGCCCAAGTCACCGTGAGACCGACAGATTCGCCATTCTAGAAGGGGCTTATGAGAACGAAAGATTTGTTCTTTCGTAGGGTCAAATTCATTTTTTGCAATGGGATGACAACAAGATTTTGGGAGGATACGAGGTTAGGAGAGACGCCACTAGCCATACAATACCCCACTCTATATAACATTGCGCAACGTAAGCAGGATTACATGGGCACAGTATTACACTCAGTACCCCTAAATATTCAGTTTAGATGATCGTTAGTTGCGGAGCGTTGGAACTCCTGGATGCACTTGGTACGGAGATTGATGGATGTTTCCGACCAACCTGATTCTTTGCACTGGAAGTTGGCTAGAAATGGAGTGTTCACGGTAAAATCTTTGTGTATGGATCTTATTAATTCTTGCCCAATCCCGAGATCGATACATATTTGGGAGATTAAGGTTCCCTTGCGTATTAAATTTTTTTATGTGGTTTATCCACAAGCAAGTGATCCTGACCAAAGATAACTTGATAAAGCGACGGTGGGTAGGCAGTATACTATGTTGTTTTTGTGATCATGATGAAACAATAGAACACCTATTCATAGATTGCCCTCTCACAAAATTACTTTGGCGAACGATTCATATAGCCTTTAACATTACTCCTCCAATTAGCATTGAATCATTATTTGGGACGTGGCTAGCTGGAGATGACCATACTACTGTGTCTCGTATTCGGATTAGAATATGTGTGCTTATTTGGGCTATATGGAACTGCAGGAATGATATGATTTTTAACAGACAACATATTTTAACCTTCTTGCAGATTATCTTCAGAGCTACGACATGGATCTGTACGTGGTCCTTACTCACTCATACAGACTCCAGGGAGTCGTTGGTTACTGGGTGCAACCAGTGGAAGATGGTAGCACGGGTTTGGATGGCGGTCGCATAACATGATATGAGTCTAGGGATCTTGTCCTTCTATTCATACCAGTTGTGGTACTGAGCTTTTTTATGTCTCTTTGCTCCGCTTGCGAGTTGTAATATTTATACGACTTTGCACTACTTTGAGACTTTTAATAATATGGTTGCATGCATGGTTCAGATGCAGAGACCGGGGGCAAGCCTCGTTTTTCAAAAAAAAAAAAATTAGAGAACTTCTTCTTGGTTCTTAACTTGGATGGTGAGATTTTCTATCTTAATAGCCTTGCTAGTTATAAGAATTAACGAATAGTGTGGTTGGTGATGATTTTAAGTAAGTAATTGTACAAAATTTCCCCCGTGCCGCTCCCACCCGAGCGACTCAAGGATGAAAACTAGAGAGGCGCCGCCGACCCTTCTCTACGCCTCTTCCCGTCGCCGCTGTGGTGGTGGGCCCCTTCCTCAAACGGGGAAGGGGATCCTCTGGTCGCTATGTGCGGTGGAGCTCAATGCTCGGGGTAGCGGCCTCGAATCTGGTGGCGGCGGTGTGGCATGCCTGACCGTGGTGGTCCGCTAATATCCGGACTAATCGTGGCCTTCACCCCGGTTCCACCAAGGCCGCGCAACTCTTGGATCCTGAAGTACACCCCGAATGGCACTAAGGAGATCGCCAAGCTACACAAGTTGGTATGTCTTGTCTTGCTGTGTGAAACGTCTCCCCGTTTTCCTTCTCAAGCCCTGCCATCGCCGCGTCGTGATCATGTGGGAGGGGGCCCTCATTACCTATAGGATGTTGTTAGCCACCCTGTAAGCTCTCGTGTCCCTCTTCTTCCTCCCTCATTCCTTTTCACCCCTCCCAGCAGGCGCATGGCGCGACAAGGGACATGGAGTCGAATTTTTTAGCAGTAGCATATACAAATGGGTCGGGTGAAAACAGAGACCTCATTTACAACGCCTTTGGCGCCCACTGGCGTCCTAGCGCACACGCAAGGCTACTTGGGCCGCGACCCGATAGCGTCCAGGCGTTTGCTCGCGAGCGAACATGTATCATGATAGTTAACCGCTGACCTTTTTCGTTGACAGTTGGCTGTTAATTATTGACATTGCCTTGTTTAAAAAATCCACGAGTTTCTTTAAAAAATCATGGATTTTGAAAGAAGGTCATGAAATTGGAAAAAGTTCACAAATTTGAATTTTTTTCATGAATTTGAAAAAAAGTGCAAAAAAATTCATGAAGTTGAAAATGTTAGCGATTTTGAACATAATTTCTTGAATTCTAAAAATGTTTTTCCGCAAATTTGAGAAATGTTCAAAATCTTCGCAAATTTGATGAAGGTCTCGAATTTTGGGAAAAACTTTGCAGATTTTGAAAATGTCTACAAAGTAGGGAAAAATACGGATTTGAAAATTTCTCACGAATTTGAAATATTGTGTGACTTTCTAAAAATTCATGACAAAAAAATATAAATTTCGAACTATTTTAAAATTTTAAGGATTAAAATTAAAAAATAAATCAAAAAAGGAAAATAAAAAATGGAAATGGAGAAACCAAACAAAAACCAACTAAAAACCACAGGAAAAGCACCCCATGGAAAACCAGTGGGAATAATCGACATGGGCCGGCCCATATATGGCAAAAACACGCGCCGTGGCGCGTGAAGAAGTATGAGACCCAACAACAATATTTGGGCTGCTTGTTCCGGCTAGAACCTAAAACACGCTAGACGAACACTGAGACCTGCCGCCGCTCACCGCCGCCGCCGCCGAAGCCACGCCGGCCGCCTCCATGAAAGGCCGCAGCAGTCACCGCGGGACCGCTCCCACCCCCGCCGCCGCCTCGACTTCCAGCAAGCGCGACCCCGAAGACGAGCCCGTCTCAGACTCCGAGGAATCGGGCGACGAGGAGGTAAAGCCCAAGCCCTCGCCTTTTCCTTAACCGCCACGCGGATCCGCGGAACCCTCACCGGCGGTGCGTTTGATCCGCAGCAGGATGTCTCCTCGTCGTCGGGGTCGGAGTCGGAGTCGGAGAACGACCAGTTAGCGGAGCGGGAGAGGAAGCTGGAGCGGGTGCTCGCTGACGTGCCCTTCGGCGAGCTGCAGCGCGCGCGTGCCGACGGGTCGCTCGCGGCGCGGGGTGTTTCTGCTGCCGCCGCGGCCCAGAAGAAGGCTCGCAGGGAGAGCAGGAAGAGGTCCGGTTCCACGCCGTGCCGGTTCCTAGTTAGGATTATTAGCCAATTTGGGGAATTGAATGCTTGTGCTGATGTGTTCATGTGGTTTTCAACAGGCCCATGGAGATTAGCACGAACGTGCGGCCGCCTAGACTCAGGGAGGTGATCCAGGTTCCCAAGAAGGTCAGTTGCTTGTGCGATTCAGTTCATATTTAGCGCGTTGCTGGGAGGAGTAGAGTTTGATTTGATTGAATTAGTAGTATTTGGTATTTTTGGTAGTGGATAAGTATAGGATAAGCACACGCATAGTTCAGTTAGAGCCTTTGAGAGTTCAGTCTGTCCATTTTATTGTTGTTGCATTGCATGAGCTTGTGCATAGATAGCATCATAGCATGCATGCTGTATGTGTAATTAAGCTGGGTTTTAAAATACAGATTTACATTGGGCATGTCTTGCTGCTTCAATTACATATGCTATTCTCCTTGATAAAATAGCTCGAGAAATGCTGATTTAAGTTTTCGTGAATCAATTGACATTATGCACAGCAAGGTTTACTTTTGTTTGACTCGACTTCCGTGCCAGTTTTGCTGTTTGAATCTCTGGTACATTGGTGGCGAATAGAATCATATTCCACTGGGTTCCTTGTTGCTTAATGCAACTAAATGTTCTTTAGAACAAAAAAATAAATCTGAATGTAGGGAAACAATTGCTTTAAATCTGTCTTTAGCTATCTTAATCTATTTTCATTTTTGGTTGTTTTGCTTATGTTTTAAATTTAGTTTAATCATATAAAGTGATTTAGTACACAAACTTTTGCTATCATATGATGCTTATGTTGAGGATGTTGATTTACACACTGCGCTGTTGGATGTAACTTTACAATAGCTTTATCTTTAGTGAGGCAGTGACAGTACCATATAATATCTCATGAAGTTTGTTGTATTTACTACGTTTTTCTTTCTGTAGGTTGTAAGGGATCCAAGATTTGAACCTGTATATGGAGCTGTTGATAAAGAAGGGTAAGAGTCAAACATAATTATATCATTCGTTGCACGGCATTATTTGTCTTATTCCATTTCTATGCTCAGTATTGTGTGCCCTTTAGCTTGGCATGTTCTATTTTAATCCTGCCAAGATAAGGTGGGCAGATAACTTGTTTATTTGTATAGCTGATTGCTTTCATTCATTTCCATTCCCATGTCTCTTAAACACTCGATGGTTTCATAATCTAGTTTAGGCACATTTTTTGATTGTAGCGTGTTTGACAGTTCGTTCAAACTTGTTGGCATTCAGGTTCAGGAAAAGATACAATTTCTTATTCGATCATGATCTCCCTGCAGAAAAAGAGGTACATTTTATGCCTTTGTCTGTGCAATCCCATCTCACCGATCATTTATTTTGACAAAAATAAATATGTATCCTGCACTGCCTTAATGTACCTCTCCAGAAACTCCAAAAGTCGATTAAGAAATTGAAGGACCCTAATGCCATTGAAGAAGCAAAGAATCAGATTACCTGGATTGTAAGTATTTTATACTTGTTCACAAGTTGACATTTTGTAATAGGTTTTGCCGATTTTTCCTACCAATGTTATTTTGTTGTACTTGGGGGCGAAACATTAAAATATCTAGGTAGGTGTGCAGAGTGCTGACCATTATTATCATAAAAAAATACATACGAATTTTCGTATTTGAATTTCTGAATATTTGACTACTGTGCATTGGACTTCAGCCTCTTTGTGAAACATAATGGCAACTAAGTAGACAGCACGCTATGTGCACGATTTAGACTTATTTTTCAAGCTGTCACATGTCAACTACTTGTATTTTATACGCAAACTTGCGGAGGATTAGCTAATTTCATTTTCAAATGTTGCCAGGCAGAGATGAGGCATGAGCATTGTATAATCAGAAACAGTACAAAACTTAGGAGCCCTTATCAAATAAGCTTATGGTTGCTGCAAGCCTGCAATTTGATATTGTGTTAAGATAGCATACAGCAGGAATGCTTCTTTAATCTTATTTTAAGTTGGACTGTTTTATGTGTATTTTTTAGAACAAATATAAGGTGTGTGATAATTTCAGGACTGGGTTCCTTGTATTGAGCAAAAGCTATCAGGTCTTCCTATTTTATTGATTGGTTGACGGAGCATGTTCTTATCTGCAGGATAAGCAGTTGAGGTCTAATCCCCAGAAGAACGTTGAATCAGAAATTCTGCGAGGTCATATTAAGAAAGAGAGGGAAGCAGCAAAGGCAGGAAAACGACCATATTATCTGAAGAAATGTTGGTTCATCAATCCCGTTCCCTCGTCTCTCCACACCCTCCCTATCTACATACTAAAGTTTATTTCCGTTTCTTGACCAGCTGAAATTCGTGAAAGGAAGTTGATGGATAAGTACAATGAGCTCAAGGTAAGGCACCCAGGGTTCAATTGACTGGTAATTTTCCACACTTATGAGCATCCGCCTTACACTTCAAATTCTGTTGACCATTTACAGGAGGCAGGAAAGCTTGATTCCTTTATGGAGAAGCGACGCAAGAAGAATGCATCCAAAGATCATCGCTTCATGCCATACCGAAGGGATGGGGGTGGTGCATAACAATGCCCCTGCAACGGCTTTTCCGGTGATTCTGGCTAGTCTATTCTCTGCTCACACAGTTGTGCCAGCGCTCTCTACTATCCTGTTGTTGCCCTAGTGTCCCAGATATTTATCAGCAACCATGAGTTGAAGTTAATCCATGGACCGTATATTTGTAGTTGAGCTCTGATTGCTGGTAGCAACAAGCAATTGTAAAACCAAACCATGGATATAATGTTTTGTTTCATCTAATGCTTTAATTACTGCCAGTCTTTCTGTGTAATCAAGGAGTAAAGTAGACTTGCTTGTTGCAACTGAACAATATATTCCTTTTGTTAGTTTCCTTGATGACATACAGCTGGAAGCACCAACTGTCAAACACTTGGCGATGGAGGTGATAATCGCCGCCACGACGCCTGTTGCAGATTGCCCCAACATGGAAACAGATAACTTTAACTACAAACTCAATTCATTTTATATCATCATGATGAAATGCTGAGTAGTAGCAGTTGGCTGAACTCCCATTACTTTTGATTAGAATGAATCCGTCCGGCCAATATGGATCAAGCTGACACAGACAATTGAGATGGATAACTAGAAGCTGCTCAATCATTCAGGCTAGCTATCGTGCTAGTTTTGCTCTGGATGGAAATGCTCTGCATAGATGGATGTTGCTATATCAGACTACCGGACGCATGCTCCATGGCAAGTACGGTGGCTGTTGTCTCTATGACACTACTCCATCTGTTCATAAATATAATTCTTTTAAGAGATTTTAATATGAACTACATACGGATGTATATAGAGACATAGTTTAGTGTGTAGATTCACTCATTTTGCTCCGTATGTAGTCCATATTGAAATATTTAAAAACACTTATACAATATTTAAGAACGGAGGGAGTAGATCCTATCCAGCATCTATGCATCCATGCCAAACCTGATTGCATTATTCAGAAAGCAACCCATTCACTAGAATGGCACACAAAATGATAGGTCAAAGTGATGATTTGCAGTTAGGAGTCTAGTAAGGAGGTAAGAAGGAAAACATCCACCAAATTCCTTCTGTTTTCATGCATGTATAGAGGTAAAAAAAAAGGAGGGGTTCCTTCATTTTCCACGGGACCTAGTTGCGCGACGGCGACGTGTCTTGGATCCTCGCGGAAAGTTCCATGAACGCTTCAATCATCCACGTCGCTATCCTCTTTCATCGTTTGATGCAGTGCGTGTACCACGAGCTTAGTGCAGACGTTGATGGATTTGGTCCGAGAGCGGCATGGTTTCTTCAGTGTAGGTCACTTGAAGGCGAGGAAAGGCCAAAGTAAAAGGGAAAGCACGATTGGTTGGATGGAACGTAACCACACTTGGTTCTGGTTGCTTCATATCTTCTTCACGGGGCGGCGTTTCTGAGACTTTTTCGGAGCCAGCCAACGGAGGATCGTAAAGCTAACAATTCTATCGTCGTGACAGATAATAAGAATAAAAACCTCCCTCTTGGCGTCGCTTTGCTTGCTAGGCCGGGCATCTTCCGAATTAATATTGTGAAACTCCGCAGTCCACAAACCACCCCGACCGATGGTCAGATTCTTTTTGAACATGCCCTTGAATTTGTTCGAGACTTGAGCAAAACTCAGATCGGAGAAGAATGTGGTCCTGTCGATTTTGTTTCTGACGGAAGGCGTGGCACGATTATGTGTCCCGTGTACTTTCGGCGCGTTTCTCCTTTTGCTCAAGTCCCGTACTAGGATCCTGGAAATAGAGGGAATGATGATAGCTCGGAAAGTATTTGCTCTGTTGAGTTGGGCAACGCTGGAAAGTTCGGCTCCATGTGACAAGTTGGATTAGCCAGGGAAACGACGGTGAATCTGCCTTTTTGAACTTACCTAGAATCGTATTTCCCAAGTTTTTTTAAAATTGGAAGTAGACACATTGGTGTTGAATTGAAATTTAGTTTTGAAAACTTTAGAAACTAATTCTCAATCCCGCCTTTCAGACAAAACACCATCCTTCAGTAAGTGCTGAAAACGAAAAACTGCAACATAGCAACGTTCTGATGGGGTCACAATACAATAAGACCCAACAATAAATGGAAATAACAGGTCACTAGGTGATCGGAAATAGCCTGCACTTAAGGAAGGGGTGGCTAACCTCAAGGCAACAACCAACTGTTGTAATATCCTAGGGTTCCAATGCGAGACCCCGCTCCAGGTTATATACTCTGTCCACCCATCGGAGAGAATGGGCCACATGGGCCAAGAGATGTCGGAATACGGAAGCCCAACCAACACTCTCCTTAAAGATGGGTGATAAGTATCCATCATTCTCATTTTGACACAAGCTCGATTACAATCCTTGATAGCCAAACCCTTTGTTGGACAATCATCAACCCGTTGTCATGTACTCACACAGTTGACAGTGATGATTCTAGCATCCAACTTCTCTAATTTGCCGATCTCAATATGCTTTGTCGTATCATGCTGTACTGGATTATTTGCTATGCAAATTGTTGACTTGTTATCACACCATATGTTCAAGTGTCCTGCCTTTAACATCTCTAGCTCACTCAAAAAGTTTCTTACCCATAGCATCCCACTTAATCCTTAATACGTGGCTTTATACTCCCCTTCTGCAGTTGACCTTGATACTATTTTTTTTTTTTGCTTCTCCATGATACCAAGTTCCCTCCAACGAATACACAATAACATGCAGTTGACCTTCTATCATCTAAACAACTTGCCTAGTCAGCATCACTATAACCGTCAACTGTTAGATGTCCATTTGCTTTAAACCATAGCCCTTTTTCTGGAGTTCCTTTTAAACATCTTAGGATTTGGGACATCATCCATATGTACACTTCTTGGTTCATGCATGTATATGCTTACTATGCATGCTAACTGCATATGCAATATTTGGTCTTGTGTAACACGAGTACAACAATCGTCCCACTAGATATCTCTCCTTGTCTAAAAGTTTGCTAGATTGAGCTCTTATTTTGTGATCCTGATCAATGAGTGTTGGAGCCGCATAACATTCCATCATCCCCATATCACCGAGGAGGTCTAAGTTATGCTTGCGTTGTGATAGAACTATTCCGTTCTTTGATCTTGTCACCTCTATTCCAAGAAAGTATCTAAGTTGATCCATTTTTCTTACTTCAAACACTTTGCTTAAACAACTCTTCACCCTTGTTATTTCTGCTTCATCATCTCCTATGATTATAATATCATCCGTGTAGACCGCTAGAATTGTGATCTTCTGATTTGAGTATCTATCAAATACAGTGTGGTCTCCACTACACTGGCCATATCCCATTCCACACACGGCTCTTCTAAATTGACCAAACCAAGCTCTAGGGGACTGTTTTAAGCCCCATGGATACAATATTTTGTTTCATCTACTGCTTTAATTTAATCAATGTCAATCTTTCGGTGTAACCAAGGAGTATAGTACACTTGCTTGTTGCAACTGAACTGCCCATTTCCACAGTAACAAACAAGTGACCTCATCTCATGTCTGTCTTAATTAAACTAACATCTCTTTTGTTCCTTTCCCTGCTGACATACAGCTGGAAGCACCAACTTTCAAACACTTGGCGATGGCCCTGATAATTGCCACCACGACGCCCGTTGCTGACCGTTCCGGCACGTGGAAACAGATAATTTTGATTATCGCTCCAAAGAACTCATTCATTCATATGATGAAATGCTGAGCAGTAACTGAACAGTTGGCCGAACTCCCTTTTGGTTTTAACGAATCAGTCCGGCCAGCAAGCTGACGCAGACAACTCAGATAACTACTCGTACGTAGAACTCTAGAAGTGGCCCAATCATGCAGGCTAGATCATTCAGTCTACTGTATTTTTCTGATAGTGTAGTACTACATAGATGTCAGGCCGGGTCTCACCAGACGCACGCTTAAAGCACAGGCATTCGGTAGGTAGGTGGCTGTTGCATACATGACACTAGATCCTATCCAGAATCTATGCAAAACCGCTGCTTGATTGCATTATTTAGAAAGCAAACTCACCCGCTACATCAACACAAAAAATATGGTAGGTTAAATTGAGGATTTGCAGCTAGGACCATGAAGAACTAGTCTTGTTTCCTGTAGCGGAAAATGAGATCCATCTAGTGGTTTCCAAGAGACGTAATTGCGCGATGGCGAGATAGTTCGGCGTCGTATCATCTATGGTTTCTCCGTCTATGCGCTCTTCCTCTGCCTGCGTCACTTGATGGCAAGGAAAGGCCAAACCGAGGCATGATTAGGTTGGAATATCCTCCCTTCCCTTGTACTAAATCAGCGACACTTAATGTGAAACGGAGAGAGCAAGCACGTGTACCTATTCTTGAGGCAACGCTTGTGAACCCTTTTTTCCTGATAAAACTTTCCAGATGGCCATCGAAGTTGTTGCTGTCGCTTTGCCAGGTAGGCATCTGTAGATTGTAATAGTAATGCCATCGTATGTCAGTCTTGAACTAAGATCTCTATTGTTCATTTCATTACTGACAGACATACATACAGCTGGAAGCACCAACTGTCAGAACACCCGGCGAGGGTCCAACGACGCCCGTTGCAGACCGCTGCAACACATGGAAACGGATGGCCTTAACTATAGTCTATAGCTTCAACCCATTCATGTTTTATCATGAAACTTTGAGTAGCAACAGTCGGTGCAAACTGACGCGGACAGCTCAGATATGAACACAGTACACTAATGAGTAACCAAGTAGTTGCCTAATCATGCACGCAGACTAGTACCCTCCGTAAACTTGTATAAGAGCGTTTAGATCACTACATTAGTAATCTAAACGTTTTTATATTAGTTTATAGAGGGAGTACTTCGTAAGCTTGTAGTACTAGATTCTCATGCGGCTGAACCAAATGCTCTGCATGGATGTCAGATCCGATCACCGGATGCCTGCCTGAAGCATAGATGTCCATGGTAGGTAAGGTGGCTGTTGCCATGTCTGCATGACACTAGCTAGTTCTTATCCAGAATGGCAGAATCTGTGTGCCGATCGAAACCGCTGCTTGATTGCACTGTTTAGAAATTACAAGCAACTCATCCACTAGGACGGTCGTTAATCCATTCCATGGCATAGTCAAACAACTTGCAGCCAGCATCATGAAAAACAATGACATGAGAGGGAAAAACTGGCATTAATTAACTCCTCCATATACACAGGGAAAAGGATAGCCATCTAGAGGCAAAATATCCTGGTTTCTCATGCAACTTTTCATGAACGCTTTTATAACGTGCGTCGATATCGGATTTATTATCTGATGCAAACTGCCCCCCAAAAGTAACAATATGCAAAGAGAGCCTTGGCCGAGTGGTTGGGCATGCGGTTGTGCAGTCTAATGACCCGAGTTCAATTCGTAGAATTGACACGTGATGCGGTTTCCCCCCATTTATTGAGGATCAAGTTTGGTGTGTGGTGGAACCACTCATCAAAAAATATCTTGATACTCATTTATAAAATTCCGAGGACCACGTTTATCTTGGTACTCATACTAAAATGGCTGTATGCATCCCTAGTTGGTGCAGAGGCCGTGGAAGTAAAATTCTCCCCCAAATTTTAAGAGCAAGCCAGAAACAGGCTGGCCCTCGCGTCGCCTCCCCCTGGGCGACACCAGGGATCCCCAAACCCTAGCACCGCAAGCCTCCCCCTCCCCCCTTTTGCCGCCGGCGTGGGCCGCGGTGGCGGCGGGCCCGGTGCTGAAGGCATCTGGGCGGGTGGATGCGGCGAGATCTCATCTGAGGCGACAGGGGCGGCTCCTCTCGTGGGATCCAACGGCGGCGGCTGGGGCGGCGAACCCATGCCGTGCGATGGTGGCCGAAGCGCCATAAGCCGGCGGAGCGTCGGCCCTGCGGTGGACGGCGGCGGTGGCAGTGCCCCATCAGGCGAGGTGGCTGATCTGTGCGAAGATGGTGATGGCGGCGACTGCGGATCCACCGCCCCGATCGGATCCGCCGCGGGATGGTCTTTCGCCGACTGACGGCGCGTGGAGGGACCGGTGAGGAGATGACGGATCTCCTCCGGATTACCGACAACGACATTCGTTTTCGTGGAGAGGCTCCGCTCGGTTCCAGCCAGCCGTGAGATCGGGACGACGTGGCTTCCGGTGAAAATCGCGCCTGACTGCGGTCATGGCGGACAATGGCGGCTTCTCGAACGTCGTTCCCCTCTCGAGGCATCGTTGTTGTAGGTCATGTCAACCTGATCGGGAGGTTCCGGGGAAAATCCCAGATCTGGTCTACCGGATCGGACGATGACGACGTTTTCGATGTCGTTCTTCCTCCTGGAGGCATCGTTTTGGAGCAAGTGCTGGCTGGAAGGGACAAGAGGAGGAGCGGCGTGGCATCTGGCACGTCGACAACGACGAGTCGCAGCGACATGGAGCAGCGGGGTCTCGCCGGTGGGCGTGTGATGATGGATGAGCACAGGATGGTGGCGTTGTCTGGCGTCGTGGTGGAGTTGACGACAGCTAGACCAAGAAGCAAGGTAGATGCAGCAGTACATCACTAAAGATGGATTGGTGGCAGGTGGCTGCGGCGGCCTCATACCCGGCAAGCATCCTGGTTGAGAAGTGCGCCAGACTGGTGGGTGCCCCATACCCGGCGGGGGTCCTGATTGGGACCTCAGGTCTTAAATGTTAGGTTTGGCTGCGAGGTCTGTTTGGTATTAGACCCAGACTATCAACATCCTTTTATCAACTGGATAGAAGTAGCGATAGATGTTGCCTAGATAGTGGTCTTAGACTTACTGTTGTATGACTTTGTAAAGTCTTGCGTGAATAATTAATAAAGTGGCTACATGCATCGTCCAGATGCAGAAGCCGGGGTCCTCCTCCATTTCTAAAAAAAGGTAACAATGTATACGTAACATGAGTACCATGAATTTGTACAAACGCAAACGCTATTCACTTTTGTTGGAAAGCGAAATATGTTCCTCTTCAAAGAAAAAATCCACTTTTTATACAAATACACTATGAATTACTTGAAGGGAATGAGGGGCCAAGGGCATGATTGATTTGTTGGAAGTACACCTGGTCGCTCGATTGCTTCTTGGGCGGCGTTTCCGAGCCTTTTTCTAGAACCCTACACATGATGTCGATCGATGATGGAAGCCACCGGAGGATCTTAAAACTAACAATTCTGTCGCTGTTGGATATAAAAACACTAACATTTTTTGGACAAACAAGATACCAACTTTTTTGCCGTGGCTTTGCCAGCTAGGCGGGCATCTGTAGATTGTTTCTGACGGAAGGCATGGAAAAATTGTGTGTGCCATGTACTTTCGGCGCCGTCCTCCTTTTCTCTTCCTTTTCGCCTGAAAGTCCTGTGTGAAGTATCCTGGAAGTAGAGGGAATGATAACTGCAAAAGAAGGGATCCGTAGCTGCAAAAGAATGATAACTGCCCAAGTCTGAAAAGTTTCAGCTCCCAGACCAAGAGACATCAGACGTAGCCAAGGAAAATGCTCAACGGAAACTAGGTTCATGTGAAATCTACTCCCTTCGCCCCGTAATATAAGAGCGTTTTTGAAACTAGTATATTTAGCGAGAATCATAATTTTAAGTTCTGAAAATATGCTAAAGAAAAACTCTACACACATAGGTATCGAAAGTAAAAAGTTGCTGTGCATTTTCTTTTCTTTGATAAGCACGTGGCCTTTGCATTATCCAATGCACAACAAGATTGTCGTACAAGTTTTGAAATCGCATTATTTATTGCAATTTTTGTTGATAGCTTAGCAGACTTTATTAATTAAGCGAAGATGTTATATCAAATTGAAGAAAATTTAAAAAAAATTACCAGCAAAGAACGTTGGTGGAAAAGAACAATCCTACCACACGGGTCGCTCTTTTCATCTGCTCCCGCGACCTAGGAAGGGTGGAGGCCAATCTACAGCTCCCATGGTGAGACTACACCCCACTATGCCTCCGCTTGTCGCTCTAGCAAGAGGAGGGCGTGGGGACCCTAGTGCTTCTAAAAGGACATCTAGCCCCTAACGAGGGTTTTGATGTTAATGACACTATGTATAAATGACTAACTATTTTTCAAGTGCTTACACAGGACACACTCCCTTCAAAATGTTGATTGACGACCCCCTAAGCTAAAAGAATAAAAGAAGTCGGCATGCCATTTTCTACCGGTGATTTCTCGTTTTGAGCCATAGGTATGCCATACTATTAAGAGGGAATACACTGTCGATAGAAGTGTGGGAACCAAAACCAAATCAAATCCAAAACCACACACACCCTCTCTCTGTGTGTGTGTGTGAGAGAGAGAGAGAGAGAGAGAGACCCTTAAAGATGCCCATCATGGTGCTCTCTGGTGAGCCTCTGAGGTGCCTTAGACCCCCGAGCAGCCTCTCAGACTATATGTTTGCTTCTGTCTCAGGGTCAGAGCTCCGAGGTGTCCCGAAACCTCTGGTCTCTCGACCCTCCAAGTGACCTCTGAGGCATCTTCCACCAAAACCAAAACCCTTTGTTTTCGTTGGGATGCACCTAGAACCGATTCGGAAGCTTCGACATGTTAGACGTTCGAGGCATCTCGGTGCCTCTAAGCTTTCTCGGCCGCGGCATACCATGCATGTTTAAGTGAGATCTATAGATATCCCGTTTCTTCCCGGCGAGGAAGGTGACTACTCCAACACTATCCCCACTATTTTTCCACACCAAAAGATCTTGATATCTTCCTCCCTAGCTTCCATTCCACCTGTACTTTTAGGGAGAGCAATAGGAGACCCCAATCAACAATCCCATAAAAGCAAAACTTGAGTTCGTCGATTCCCCATGAGATCTTTCATGAGTTTTACTGCTCTTGTGTTTGGTAAAAGTGAAAGGTTAGAGAGGTCAACTAGAGGGTGGGGGGAGGGGCGATTGAATAGAAGAGTATGGAATTCTATCTCAACTTCCAATTAGAGGGTATTGTGAAGAAAGTAAGTTCTATAGATATGCAATCTGCGGTGAAAAAACCCTATATGACAAGCAAGCTAATATAGTAGATAAGCAAGAGGAACAAGCTAGATATCAAGAAAACACAAGTAAAGTACAGAAAATTATTAACCACGACAGTCAAAGACGCAGATGTATCCCAAAGTTCACTCTCTTTGGGGAGTGCTAATCTTTGTTGGAGAGGTGCGAAGGCCAAAGCTCCCAAATGCCACATAGTGGCTCACCCTAGTCTCTCTTTGAGTCACCCCAACGGATGAGTCTCAAATCATTTGTGGTTGGCCTTGAAGGAAACCGTCGGACCTTTACAAACTTTCCGAGCACACCACACGCAAGATAGCTTCGGGGCTTGACTCCTACTGCCTAGGAGTCCCAAATCTCAAAGAGTAACAAGTTTGATGGCATACAAGCATGGGGGTCATGAATTTATTTGGTATAAGTGTAGATCAAGTGATTCTCTTCAATCCTCAAAATTTGGCGGATTTTGAGTGGAGGGATGAAGAGAAAACAAGCTTTTAGCTGTTGGAAATATACCCTAGAGGCAATAATAAATGTTATTATTTATTTCCATGTTTGTAATTAATGTTTTTTTGTGCTATAATTGTAATCGTTCTCGAGTTTGTGTATAAACAAGATTCGGAGGAAATCCTAGTTGTATGTGTGGAATAATAAAGACCAAGTAAATCCTAGTCTCGCCTCTATGACTAGCTCATGTATTCTTGATGATCCTATTTTCCTGATCATAAGAGGATGCTCGCAATAATGAGAACACATTTTTGGCAGAATAAGGGTGTTGGACATACCCAACTTAATGATATACTTTGATATCACATCGTCATATTGTTGTGAGTATAATAATGCAAATGTTAACGTATGCCTAATTCCTTCGACAATGAGAGTATTGAGTTCATGTCGTGGTGTACTTTGGGGTTCGTCAAACATAACCCATAGCAGGGTGATTAGAACGTCAACTTTCAAGTGCATCAGAAAAGAGTGCTAAGGGCTTGAAAAGCTCAAGACTGGGATTTGCTCCTGCAACGATGGAGATATATTCTTAGGGCCCTCTTGCTATTAAAGTATCCATCATCGTCCGGCCAGACACAACATGACATGATCACGGGGATGCCATACAGAAACGAGAAGAGGGAATAAAACTGGCAATGAGGATAACTTGGTATAGTGATCAAGAGTTGCTTCATGCGGATGTCAATAAGTCTCGCCTCAGGTTTTGTATAGTATTACGAAGGAACTAGCATAGTGTATAGAAACAAGGGCTCTCTCGAACAACAATTCGTGTGAGCGTAGGGGTCAATATGGATGTTCATGGTTCCACAATTGATCATTGTCCGGAAGGTGTTCCAGGTCATGTCTACACTTTACCAAACCCGCGGGGGCACACGCTTAAGGGTCATTGATCTGTTGAGTTCTAGAAATGTAGGAGCTTACGTGAATTGCACCGAAAAAGTTTTAGGAGAAAATAAAATGTTTCACAGAGAGAACTAAAAGCATTTTGGGAAAACCAGTAATGTTTCAGAGGAAGACCGGAAAAGTTCGATGAGCCAAAAAAGTCCGGAGACCCTAATATGACCACCAGAGGATAACGAAAGGTTCCAGAATTTTTCCGAACCTCCTAGAATATTCCTAGGGCTCCATGGATTAGTCCATGGCAAGGCCGAATGTGGGGGGTAGCCGCATGGGCCCAAAGAGACAAATAGTGGCCCCACTAGGCTTTGTAGCCAAGCCACCTAGTGGCAGCCTAGGGTTGGAGAAGGGGGCGACACCCCTTGGGGCAGTTAGCCCTAGATGGGGGCGCACCCCTTGGGGGAAGCTGACTCCTCTCGAAGTTGGCTCGTCCCGGGCCTCTTATAAATAAAGGGGAGGGAAACCTCCAAACACATATTTATTTGTGTTGTGGTTGCGTCTCTCTCTCTCTCTCTCTCTCTCTCTCTCTCTCTCTCTCTCTCTCTCTCTCTCTCTCCATCTTCCTCCCTCCCCCCCCCCCCGCGCAAGTTGATGCTATCTCCATAGGCATGTAATAAGGTCTCTCCCCTAGCCCTCGTTTCGGTAGTGCCTCTTTGTAGTGTCGAGAGGTGCATAGAGTATGGTGTGTCCACATATATGTTTATCCAATTCTAACCTTTTGTGCAAGTTTATCTTGGTGGCGCGGTCTGCGGACTGGACAACATGGTTGTGCGTGTTGGTCCTCAGGGAGCATGCGATATTTCTGTTCCCTAACTTGTTCGAACGCACCTAGGGCATTCTACATGTCCTCACTAATGCTTCTTCTCCAGGTGGTGATTTTTTATGCAGATCGTTGTTGCTGGCGTTTTTTGGTCTACATCGACGACTTATTAGCTGTGGATTTTACAAGATCCTGGGTTTCAAGAAGTTTACCCCACTAATGCGGAGGCCCAGAGGCGACAACAAGGTTTGCCCATGGCCCAACACCGATGGATTTCGGGGGAAGAAAACTTCAGCACCCTTAAGGACTTGGATGTATTTTCCAGTTTCGGCAAGAGTGTTTTAATAAGGGACTGCGCTACATAATATATGGCAATGTTGAGGATATTTCTTATTGTTAGCGTTTCGGTCAGTTGGGGATTAGAGATTAATCAAAATCGATTGATTAATTAACTTTATAGGTTGACTATTAATTGTTTTTTTTTTGCAAATCCCAGGTCTCCACCACTAAAATATGCTATATTCAACACAAAAACAACATTGGACAAAAGTGTTATCTTGATTACTTTGCTCTGAATCCTTGTATAATGACTAACAAAACAGGACAACACATATTCAATAACAAGGTCCAAAAAAAATTAAACATAGTTCTTTCACACATAGTGATAGGAATAGGCCCAATTTATCGGTAGATTCCCCGTAAATCGCTTGTCAGAGTGATAAATTGGTCCAACCGATAAACAATGATGATATGGCATAATCTTATCGGTCAACCCCTAAGTAGTGATAAATCATTGAATCAACCATTTTTTAAAATAATGATATATGGCCTTTGGTATTTCTGATAAAAAAATAAAGTACATTGCAAACTTACATCAAATCACTCTGAAGTCTGGATTTAACAACTCTCGCTCCCCCAACTGATCTTCAATGTTCCTCCATGCACCCACAAAGAGTTTTAGGTAGATAATACTTGCACAAACTTGACTAACCTAGAAGTTTTGAATAGGTGCATGAGCCGCCCACGACAAGGGCTACTATTTCATTGTTTTTACACACATTGCTTACAACGTGTCTTTCACATTTTTTGATTTTTACAGGGATTAGAAATTGTCATAACTATTGTATGAAAAATAGATGGACAACAATTTATCCAATGTACGTGATTTTCGTTACTTACAAATATAATTTTGTTACATCACAAAAATTGTTTAACCCGAATCCTGGATCTGAATTCCCCTCTCACCAACTAAACAATGACATCGCCTCCCCTCCCCTCGACATCTTATTCGGGCGTTGATAGTTTTAAAAATAAAAATGAGGGCATCAAACAAGATGTTAGAGCATTTCCAACGTTGACCCTCAAACCGCCTGCATCCGTCCGGACTGCGCGATCCGGACGTGTTTTGCCATCCAACGTGGTACCCTATCTGTCCAGACGTCCGTTTTCTTGCAAATCAGAACCAAGCTGGGGGAGGGGGGCTTTGCGGGAGTCCATGCCCACTCAAACCCCCTCCCGGCCCACTTCTCTTCCACTCCGCCCGTGATCTCCTTGCCTTGCATCCGCACAATCCTTGTCCAACCCTACCTCTATACCTCTCC
This sequence comes from Aegilops speltoides, assembly GCA_021437245.1. Taxonomy (NCBI): domain Eukaryota; kingdom Viridiplantae; phylum Streptophyta; class Magnoliopsida; order Poales; family Poaceae; genus Aegilops; species Aegilops speltoides. The sequence continues at coordinate 377,538,692 of CM038145.1, forward strand.
GACTGGCGCCTAGGCATCATAGGTCGCAGACCCCACCAACATCATCGCCGTTCAGCCAGGATCCCTCCATGGCCATGTACCCTTCACCTCACTGCGGACGACTTCCATGGTGGACATCACACCCGGTAGGTGTTCGTGAAAGAATCGAGAAGAGGGGTCTAGACGGGGGGTGATTAGACCCTTAACGAGTAAAAGTGACAGTTTTTTACTTCCTTTAAGTTAAGGCTGAGTTTAGCACATGTTAAAGGGCATCCAATACATCTCAAGCAATCATAACAAGAGTATAGGTAGCGGAAAATGTAAAGCATGCAATTTGCGAGAATGTAAAGGGATGGGATTGGAGTGTGCAAACGTAATGGAGACGCGGAGATTTTTGGCGTGGTTCTAGTAGGTGGTGCTATGTACGTCCACATTGATGGAGACTTCAACTCACGAATGGTAATGGTTGCACGAGTCCACGGAGGGCTCCACCCACGAAGGATCCACGAAGAAGCAATCTTGTCTATCCCACCATGGCCATTGCCCATGAAGGACTTGCCTCACTCGGGTAGATCTTCATGAAGTAGGCGATCTCCTTGCCCTTACAAACTTCTTGGTTCAACTCCACATCCTTTGGAGGCTCCCAAGCGACACCTAACCAATCTAGGAGACACCACTCTCCAAAAGGTAATAGATAGTGTGTTGATGATGAACTCCTTGCTCTTGTGCTTCAAACGATAGTCTCCCCAACACTCAACTCTCTCACACAGATTTGGATATGGTGGAAGGAGGATTTAAGTGGAAAGCAACTTGGGGAAGGCTAGAAATCAAGGTTCAAATGGGTGGAATGGAATCTCTTGATCACAACACATGAGTAGGTGGTTCTCTCTCAAAAAATGAATGGTGGAAGTGTAAGCACGTTCTGATGGCTCTCTTACAAATGGAGAAAGGGGTGGAGGGGTATATATAACCTTCACACAAAATCCAACCGTTACACACTTCCGACTGATCTCGGTGGCACTGATTAGGAAACTCGGTGGCACTGATCTATTCAAAAATATGAACGATAGAATCTTGGTGGGACCGGCTGGAAAAACTCAGTGGGACCGATGTGCTAGGTCGTAGGGCAAACTGTTGGGGAACACAGTAATTTCAATTTTTTTTCATACGATCATGCAAGATCTATCTAGGTTATGCATAGCAACGAGAGGGGAGTGTGTGTCCACGTACCCTAGTAGACCGAAAGCGGAAGCGTTTAAATAAAGCGGTTGATGTAGTCGAACTTCTTTGCGATCCAACCGATCAATTACCGAATGGACGGCACCTCCGTGTTCAGCACACATTCAGCTCGATGATGTCCCTCGTGCTCTTGATCCAGTTGAGGACGAGGGTGAGTTCCGTCAGCACGACAGCGTGGTGACGGTGATAATGATACTACCGACGCAGGGCTTCGCCTAAGCACTACGATGGTATGATCGAGGTGTGTAACTGTGGATGGGGGCACCGCACATGGTTAAGAGAAACTTGAGTGTTCTAGGGTGCCCTCCTGCCCCCGTATATAAAGGAGCAAGGGGGAGGCCTGCCGGCCCTAGGGGCGCGCCCAAGGAGAGGGAGTCCTACTAGGACTACTAGTCCTAGTAGGATTCCATCACAAGGAAGGGAGGGGGAAGGAAGGAGAGGTAGAGGGAGTAGGAAAGGGGGGCGCCGCCCCCGTTCCCTTGTACTGTTCAGCCTCCAGGGGGGGCTGTCCTGGCTGCCCTCCTTTCTCTCCACTAAGGCCCATGGTGGCCCATTAGTTCCCCTGGGGGGTTCAAGTAACCCTCCGACACTTCGGTTTTACACGAAACTTCCCGGACACTTCCGGTGTCTGAATAACATGGTCCAATATGTCAATCTTTATGTATCGACCATTTCGACACTCCTCGTCACGTCCGTGATCTCATCTAGGACTTCGAACAAACTTCGGTCATCAAAAACACATGACTCATAATACATATCGTCATCAAACGTTAAGTGTGCGGACCCTACGGGTTTGAGAAATATGCAGACATGACCAAGACACATTTCCGGTCAATAACCAATAGTGGTACCTGGATGCTCATATTGGCTCCTACATATTCTACGAAGATCTTTATCGGTCAAACCGCATAACAACATACATTGTTCCCTTTGTCATCGGCATGTTACTTGCCCGAGATTCGATCATCGGTATCAGGATACCCAGTTCAATCTCGTTACTGGCAAGTCTCTTTACTCGTTCTGTAATACTTCATCCTGCAACTAACTCATTAGTCACATTGCTTGCAAGGCTTATAGTGATGAGCATTACCGAGAGGGCCCAGAGATACCTCTCTGAAACACAGAGTGACAAATCCTAATCTCGATCTATGCCAACCCAACAAACACCTTCGGAGACACCTGTAGAGCATCTTTATAATCACCCATTTATGTTGTCACGTTTGATCGCACACAAGGTGTTCCTCCGGTATTCAGGAGTTGCATAATCTCATAGTCTGAGGAACATGTATAAGTCATGAAGAAAGCAGTAGCAATAAAACTGTAACGATCATAATGCTAAGCTAACGGATGGGAAATGTCCATCACATCATTCTTCTAATGATGTGATCCCGTTCATCAAATGACAACACATGTCTATGGTTAAGAAACATAACCATCTTTGATTAACGAGCTAGTCTAGTAGAGGCATACTAGGGACACTATGTCTTGTCTATGTATTCACACATGTATTAAGTTTCTGGTTAATACAATTCTAGCATGAATAATAAACATTTATCATGAAATAAGGAAATAACTAATAACTTTATTATTGCCTTCAGTCTCCCACTTGCACTAGAGTCAATAATCTAGATTACATAGTAATGATTCTAACACCCATGGAGTTTTGGTGCTGATCATGTTTTGCTCGTGGAAGAGGCTTAGTCAATGGGTCTGCAACATTCAGATCCGTATGTATCTTGAAAATCTCTATGTCTCCCTCCGACACTTGATGACGGATGGAATTGAAGCATCGCTTGATGTGCTTGGTTCTCTTATGAAATCTGGATTCCTTCGCCAAGGCAATTGCACCAGTATTGTCACAAAAGATTTTCAATGGACCCGATGCACTAGGTATGACACCTAGATCGGATATGAACTCCTTCATTCAAACTCCTTCATTTGCTGCTTCCGAAGCAGCTATGTACTCCGCTTCACACACAGATCCCGCCAAGACGCTTTGCTTTGAACTGCACCAACTGACAGCTCCACCATTCAATAAAAATACGTATCCGGATTGCGACTTAGAGTCATCCGGATCAGTGTCAAAGCTTGCATCGACGTAACCATTTACGACGAGCTCTTTGTCACCTCCATAAACGAGAAACATATCCTTAGTCCTTTTCAGGTATTTCAGGATGTTCTTGACCGCTGCCCACTGCTCCACTCCGGGATTACTTTGGTACCTTCCTGTTATACTTACAACATTGCATACATGATAGAACCTATGGCTGAAGCATAGGGAAGGACTTTCATTTTCTCTCTATCTTCTGAAGTGGTCGTGAAGGAAATATGCCCTAGAGGCAATAATAAAGTTATTATTTATTTCCTTATTTTATGATAAATGTTTATCATTCATGCTAGAATTGTATTAACCGGAAACATGATACATGTGTGAATGAATAAACAAACAACATGTCACTAGTATGCCTCTACTAGACTAGCTTGTTAATCAAAGATGGTTATGTTTCCTAACCATGAACAAAGAGTTGTTATTTGATTAACAAGGTCACATCATTAGTAGAATGATCGATTGACATGACCCATTCCATTAGCTTAGCACACGATCGTTTAGTATGTTGCTACTGCTTTTATCCATGACATATACATGTTCTGTAACTATGAGATTATGCAACTCCGTTTACGGAGGAACACTTTGGTGCTACCAAGCGTCACAACGTAATCGGGTGATTATAAAGGAGTACTACAGGTGTCTCCAAAGGCAGATGTTGGGTTGGCGTATTTGAGATTAGGTTTTGTCACTCCGATTGTCGGAGAGGTATCTCTGGGCCCTCTCGGTAATGCACATCATCAAGCCTTGCAAGCACTACAGCTAATGAGTTAGTTGTGAGATGATGTATTACGGAACGAGTAAAGAGACTTGCCGATAACGAGATTGAACTAGGTATTGGATACCGACGATCGAATCTCGGCAAGTAACATACCGATGACAAAGGAACAACGTATGTTGTTATGCGGTCGACCGATAAAGATCTTCGTAGAATATGTAGGAACCAATATGGGCATCCAGTCCCGCTGTTGGTTATTGACCGAGAATAGTTCTAGGTCATGTCTACATTGTTCTCGAACCGTAGGGTCCGCACGCTTAAGGTTTCGATGCTTATTATGAGTTTATGTATTTTGATGTACCGAAGAAGTTCGAGTCCCGAATGTGATCACGGACATGACGAGGAGTCTCTAAATGGTCGAGACATAAAGATTGATATATTGGAAGCCTATGTTTGGAGTTGAATGGTTCGGGTGAAAACAGAATTTTACGGAGTACCGGGAGGTTACGGAACCCCGGGGTAAATGGGCCTCGGTGGGCCTCGAGGAGAAGAGGAGGGCCGCCGGGGGGTGGCGCCCCCCCCCCAGTCCGAATAGGACAAGGAGGCGGCGCCCTTCCTCTTTCCCCTTCCCCAATCCTATTCCAACTAGGAAGGGGAGTCCTACTCGGTGGGAGTAGGACTCCTCAGCCCCTTGGGCCGGCCGCATCTCCCCCTCCCTCCTTTATATCACGGGGCAGGGGGCACCCTAGGACACACAAGTTTGATCTACGGATCGTTCCTTAGCCGTGTCGGTGCCCCTCCACCATATTCCACCTCGGTCATACCGTCATGAAGCTTAAGCGAAGCCCTGCGCCGTGAAACATCAAGATCGTCCCACGCCGTCGTCTTGTGAAACTCTCCCTCGACACTCGGCTGGATCGGTCTGAGGGCGTCATCGAGCTGTCGTGTGTCAAGAACTCGGGCGCCGAGTAACGGCGCCGGATCGGTCGGATCGCGAGGAGAACGTCGACTACTTCCTCCACGTTGTGATCGCTTCCGCTTCGGGTCTACAAGGGTATGTGGACAACACTCTCCCCTCTCGTTGCGATTCATCACCATGATCTTGTGTGTGCGTAGGAAATTTTTTGAAATTACTACGTTCCCTAACAGTGGCATCTGAGCCTAGGTTTTTATGGTTTGATGTTTTGCACGAGTAGAACACAAGTGAGTTGTGGGCGATACAAGTCATACTACCTACCAGCATGTCATACTTTGGTTCAGCAGTATTGTGAGATGAAGCGGCCCGGACCGACATTACGCGTACGCTTACGCGAGACTGGTTTCACCGCTACGAGCACTCGATGCTTAAAGGTGACTGGCGGGTGTCTGTCTCTCTCACTTTAGTTGAACCGAGTGTGGCTACGCCCGGTCCTTGAGAAGGTTAAAACTAAGTCTATTTGACGAAGTATCGTTGTGGTTTTGATGCGTAGGTGAGATTGGTTCTTGCTTAAGCCCGTAGCAGCCACGTAAAATTTGCAACAACAAAGTAGAGGACGTCTAACTTGTTTTTGCGGGGCATGTTGTGATGTGATATGGTCAAGGCGTGATGCTATATTTTATTGTATGAGATGATCATGTTTTGTAACCGGTTATCGGCAATCGGCTGGAGCCATATGGTTGTCGCTTTATTGTATGAAATGCAAGCATACTGTAATTGCTTTACTTTATCACTAAGCGGTAGCGATAGTCGTAGAAGCAATAGATGGCGTGGCGACAACGATGCTACGATGGAGATCAAGGTGTCGCGCGGTGGCGATGGTGATCATGGCGGTGCTTGAAGATGGAATCACAAGCACAAGATGATGATGGCCATATCATATCACTTATATTGATTGCATGTGATGTTTATCCTTTATGCATCTTATCTTGCTTTGATTGGCGGTATTATTTTAAGATGATCTCTCACTAAATTATCAAGAAGTGTTCTCCCGAGTATGCACTTTGTTGCCAAAGTTAAATCGTGCCCGCACACCACGTGATGATCGGGTGTGATAAGCTCTCGTCCATCTACAACGGGTGCAAGCCAGTTTTGCACACGCGAATACTCAGGTTAAACTTGACGAACCTAGCATATGCAGATATGGCCTCGGAACACGGAGACCGAAAGGTCGAGCGTGAATCATATAGTAGATATGATCAACATAAGATGTTCACCATTGAAAACTACTCCATCTCACGTGATGATCGGTTATGGTTTAGTTGATTTGGATCACGTGATCACTTAGATGACTAGAGAGATGTCTATCTAAGTGGGAGTTCTTAAGTAATATGATTAATTGAACTTAAATTTATCATAAACTTAGTCCCGGTAGTATTTTGCAAATTATGTTGTAAGATCAATAGCTTGCGTTGTTGCTTTCATATGTTTATTTTATATGTTCCTAGAAAATTGTGTTGAAAAATGTTAGTAGCAATGATGCGGATTCGATCCGTGATCGGAGGTTTATCCTCATTGCTGCACGTAAGAATTATGTCCTTAATGCACCGCTAGGTGACGGACCTATTGCAGGAGCGGATGCAAGCGTTATGAGCGTTTGGCTAGCTCAATATGATGACTACTTGATAGTTTAAGTGCACCATGCTTAACAGCTTAGAATCGGGACTTCAAAGATGTTTTGAACATCATGGACCATATGAGATGTTCGAGAATTGAAGTTAATATTTCAAGCAAATACCGAGTTGAGAGATATGAAGTCTCCAACAAGTTCTATAGCTAAAAGATGGAGGAGAATCGCTCAACTAGTGAGCATGTACTCAGATTATGCGGGTACTACAATCGCTTGAATCAAGTGGGAGTTAATCTTCCGGATAAGATAGTGATTGACAGAATTCTCTAGTCACCATCACCAAGTTAGTAGAACTTCGTGATGAACTATAGTATGCAAGGGATGATGAAAATGATTCCGAGTTTTTCATGATGATGAAATCGATAAAGGTAGAAATCAAGAAAGAGCATCAAGTGTTGATGGTTGACAAGATCACTAGTTTCAAGAAAGGGCAAAGGAAAGAAAGGGAACTTCAAGTAGATTGACAAGCAAGTTGTCACTCCCACGAAGAAACCCAAAGCTGAACCAAAGCACAAACCGAAAGTGCTTACCTTCGCAAAGGAAATGGTCCTTTGAAGCGGAACTGCCCTAAATATTTGGTGGATAAGAAGGATGGCAAAGTGAAAAAAGGTATATTTGATATACAGGTGTTTGATGTGTGATTTACTAGTGTTTATAGCAACCCCTCGGTATTTGGTACTGGTTCAGTTGCTAAGAGTAGTAACTCGAAACGGGAGTTGCATAATAAACAGAAACTAGTTAAGGGTGAAGTGACGATGTGTGTTGAAAGTAGTTTCAAGATTGATATGATCATCATCGCACACTCCCTATACTTTCGGGATTAGTGTTGAACCTAAATAAATGTTATTTGGTGTTTGCGTTGAGCATGAATATGATTTGATCATGTTTATTGCAATACGGTTATTCATTTAAGTAAGAGAATAAACTGTTGTTCTGTTTACATGAATAAAACCTTATATGGTTACACACCCAATGAAAATGGTTCATTGGATCTCGATCGTAGTAATACACATATTCATAATATTGAAACCAAAAGATGCAAAGTTAATAATGATAGTGCAACTTATTTGTGGCACTGCCGTTTAGGTCATAATGGTGTAAAGCGCATGAAGAAACTCCATCTTGATGGGATTTTGGAATCACTTGATTATGAATCACTTGATGCTTGCGAACCATGCCTCATGGGCAAGATGACAAAGACTCCGTTCTCCGGAGCAGTGGAGAGAACAACCGACTTATTGGAAATAATACATCTTGGCGTATGCAATCCAAGGCTCGCGGCGGGTATCGTTATTTTCTGACCTTCACAATGATTTGAGCGAATACGGTATATCTACTTGATGAAACATAAGTCTGAAATAGTTGAAAGGTTCAAAGAATTTCAGAGTGAAGTGGAAAAATCATCGTGACAAGAAAATAAGGTTTCTACGATCTGATCACGGAGACAAATATTTGAGTTCTGAGTGTGGTCTTCAATTAAAACAATGTGGAATAGTTTCACAAATTCATGCCACCGAACACCACATCATAATGGTGTGTCGAACGTCATAACCGTACTTTATTGGATATAGTACAATCTATGATGTTTCTTACTGATTTACCAATATCGTTTTGGGATCATGCATTAGAGACAGCTGCATTCACGTTAAATAGGGCACCATCTAAATCCATTGAGGCGACACTATCTGAACTGTGGTTTAGCAAGAAACCAAAGTTGTCGTTTCTTAAAGTTTGGGGCTGCAATGCTTATGTGAAAAAGTTTCATCTGATAAGCTCAAACCCAAATCGAGAAGCGTCTTCATAGAATACCCAAAGGAAACTGTTAGGTACACCTTCCATCACAGATCCTAAAGCAAGATTTTCGTTCTTGAAAATGGATCCTTTCTAGAGAAGGAGTTTCTCTCGAAAGAAGTGAGTGGGAGGAAAGTAGAACTTGATGAGGTAATTGTACCTTCTCCCTTATTGGAAAGTAGTTCATCACGAAATTTGTTCTGTGACTACTACACCAATTAGTGAGGAAGCTAATGATGATGATCACGTAACTTCGATCAAGTTACTACCGAATCTCGTGAGGTAAACAGAGTGAGATCCGCACCGAGTGAATGCGGTAATCCTGTTACGGAAGTCATGTAACTAGACCATGATGAACCTACGAACTATGAGGAAGCGATGATGAGCCCAGATTCATGAAATGGCTTGAGGCCATGAAATCTGAGATGAGATCCATGTATGAGAACAAAGTGTGGACTTTGGTGGAGTTGCCCGATGATCGGCAAGCCATAGAAAATAAATGGATCTTCAAGAGGAAGGCGGATGACGATAGTAGTGTTACTATCTACAAAGCTAGACTTGTCGAAAAAGGTTTTGACAAAGTTCAAGATGTTGAATACAATGAGATTTTCTCACTCGTGTCGATGCTTAAAAGTCTGTCCGAATCATGTTAGCAATTGCCACATTTTATGAAATCTGGCAAATGGATAAACAAAACTGCATTCCTTAATGGAGTTATTAAAGAAGAGTTGTATGTGATGCAACCAAGAGGTTTTGTCGATCCTAAAGGTGTTAACAAAATGTGCATCTATGGACTAGTGCAAGCATCTCGGAGTTGGAATATACGCTTTGATAAGTTGATCAAAGCATATAGTTTTATCTGAGACTTGCGGAGAAGCTTTGTATTTACAAGAAAGTGAGTGGGAGCACTACAAGATTTACGATAAGTATATGTATGACATATTGTGGATCAAAAATAATGTAGAATTATTCGTAAAAGCACAAAGGAGTGTTTGAAAGGAGTTTTTCAAAGGAAGACCTCGGTGAAGCTGCTTACATATTAAGCATCAATATCTAAAGAGATAGATCAAGGCGCTTGATAAGTTTTTCAATGAGAACATACCTTGACAAGATTTTGAAGTAGTTCAAAATGGAACAGTCAAAGAAAGAGTTCTTGCCGTGTTACAAGGTGTGAAGTTGAGTAAGACTCAAAACCCGACCACGGCAGAAGATAGAAAGAGAATGAAAGTCATTCCCTATGCCTTGGCCATAGGTTCTATAAAGTATGCCATCTTTGTGTACCAGATCTGTTGTATACCCTACACTTGAGTTAAGCAAGGAGTACAATGGTGATCTAGGAGTAGATCCGCGAACAGCGGTCAAAATTATCCTTAGTGGAATAAGGATATGTTTCTCGATTATGGAGGTGACAAAAGGTTAGGTAAGTAAAGGGTTACGTCAATGCAAGTTTTGACACCAATCTAGATGACTCTAAGTCTCGGTCTAGATACATATTGAAAGTGGGAGCAATTAGCTAGAGTAGCTACGTGCGAGTATTGTTGACATAGAAATTTGCAAAATACTTACGGATCTGAATATGATGACCGTTGACTAAAATTATCTCACAAGCAAAACATGATCACACCTTAGTACTCTTTGGGTGTTAATCACATAGCGATGCGAACTAGATTACTGACTCTAGTAAACCCTTTGAGTGTTGGTCACATATTGATGTGAACTATGGGTGTTAATCACATGGTGATGTGAACTATTGCTGGTAAATCACATGGCGATGTGAACTAGATTATTGACTCTAGTGCAAGTGGGAGACTGAAGGAAATATGCCCTAGAGGCAATAATAAAGTTATTATTTATTTCCTTATTTCATGATAAATGTTTATCATTCATGCTAGAATTGTATTAACCGGAAACATGATACATGTGTGAATGAATAAACAAACAACATGTCACTAGTATGCCTCTACTAGACTAGCTTGTTAATCAAAGATGGTTATGTTTCCTAACCATGAACAAAGAGTTGTTATTTGATTAACAAGGTCACATCATTAGTAGAATGATCTGATTGACATGACCCATTCCATTAGCTTAGCACACGATCGTTTAGTATGTTGCTACTGCTTTTATCCATGACATATACATGTTCCTGTAACTATGAGATTATGCAACTCCCGTTTACCGGAGGAACACTTTGGTGCTACCAAACGTCACAACGTAATCGGGTGATTATAAAGGAGTACTACGGTGTCTCCAAAGGCAGATGTTGGGTTGGCGTATTTCGAGATTAGGTTTTGTCACTCCGATTGTCGGAGAGGTATCTCTGGGCCCTCTCGGTAATGCACATCACTGAAGCCTTGCAAGCACTACAGCTAATGAGTTAGTTGTGAGATGATGTGGTATTGGATACCGACGATCGAATCTCGGGCAAGTAACATACCGATGACAAAGGGAACAACGTATGTTGTTATGCGGTCTGACCGGTAAAGATCTTCGTAGAATATGTAGGAACCAATATGGGCATCCAGGTCCCGCTGTTGGTTATTGACCGAGAATAGTTCTAGGTCATGTCTACCTTGTTCTCGAACCGTAGGGTCCGCACGCTTAAGGTTTCGATGATAGTTATTATGAGTTTATGTATTTTGATGTACCGAAGAAGTTCGGAGTCCCGAATGTGATCACGGACATGACGAGGAGTCTCGAAATGGTCGAGACATAAAGATTGATATATTGGAAGCCTATGTTTGGAGCTCGGAATGGTTCGGGTGAAAACAGAATTCTGAGTACCGGAGGTTACTGGAACCCCGGGGTAAATGGGCCTCGATGGGCCTCGAGGGAGAAGAGGAGGGCCGACCAGGGGTGGCGCGCCCCCCCCCCAGTCCGAATAGGACAAGGAGGCGGCGCCCCTCTTCCTCTTTCCCCTTCCCCAATCCTATTCCAACTAGGAAGGGAGGAGTCCTACTCCGGTGGGAGTAGGACTCCTCAGCCCCCCCTTGGGCGGCCGCACCTCCCCTCCTCCTTTATATCTGAGGGCAGGGGGCACCCTAGGACACACAAGTTTGATCTACGGATCGTTCCTTAGCCGTGTCGGTGCCCCCTCCACCATATTCCACCTCGGTCATACCGTCGCGAAGCTTAGGCGAAGCCCTCGCAGTGAAACATCAAGATCGTCCCACGCCGTCGTCTTGACAAAACTCTCCCTCGACACTCGGCTGGATCGAGTCTGAGGGCGTCATCGAGCTGTCGTGTGTCAAGAACTGGGGCGCGAATGCGGCGCCGGATCGGTCGGATCGCGAGGAGAGCGTCGACTACTTCCTCCACGTTGTGATCGCTTCCGCTTCGGGTCTACAAGGGTATGTGGACAACACTCTCCCCTCTCGTTGCGATTCATCACCATGATCTTGTGTGTGCGTAGGAAATTTTTTGAAATTACTACGTTCCCTAACAGGTCGGGCATTGAGTCTGACTCATCTTCACACCTTGTAACACAGGCAAGGACCCTTTCTTTGACTTATCCATTTTGAACTTCTTCAAAACTTTATCAAGGTATGTGCTTTGTGAAAGTCCAATTAAGCGTCTTGATATATCATTTCCAATGAACAATATGTCATCGGCAGCTTCACCGAGGTCTTTCATCGAAAAACTTTTATGCAAGTATCCTTTTATGCTATCCAGAAATTCTATATCATTTCCAATCAACAATATGTCATCGACATATAATATTAGAAATGCTACAGAGCTCCCACTCACTTTCTTGTAAATACTGAGGCTTCTCCAAAAGTGCATATAAAACCATATGCTTTGATCACGGTATCAAAGCGTTTATTCAACTCGAGAGGCTTGCACCAGTCCATAAATGGATCGCTGGAGCTTGGACACTTTGTTAGCACCCTTTGGATCGACAAAACCTTCTGGTTGCATCATATACAACTCTGGTTCCAGAAATCCATTCAGGAATGCAGTTTTGACATCCATCTCCCAAATTTCATAATCATAAAATGCGGCAATTGCTAACATGATTTAGACAACTTAAGCGTCGCTACGGGTGAGAAAGTCTCATCATAGTCAACTCCTTGAACTTGTTGAAAACCTTTGGCAACAAGTTGAGCTTTGTAGACAGTAACATTACCGTCAGTGTCAGTCTTATTCTTGAAGATCCATTTATTTTCTATGGCTTGCTGATCATGGGGCAAATCCACCAAAGTCCACAGTTTGTTCTCATACATGGATCCCATCTCAGGTTTCATGGCCTCAAGCCATTTCGCGGAATCTGGGCTCATCATCGCTTCCTCATAGTTTGTAGGTTCACCATGGTCTAGTAACATGACTTCCAGAACAGGGTTACCATACCACTCTAGTGCGGATCTCAGTCTGGAAGACCTACGAGGTTCGGTAGTAACTTGAACTGAAGTTTCACGATCATCATCATTATCTCCTCACTGATTGGTGTAGGAATCACTAGAACTAATTTCCGTGATGAACTACTTTCCAATAAGGGAGCAGGTATAATTACCTCATCAAGTTCTACTGTCCTCCCACTCACTTCTTTCGAGAGAAACTCCTTCTCTAGAAAGGATCCATTCTTAGCAACAAAGATTTTGCCTTCGGATCTGTGATAGAAGGTGTAACCAACAATTTCCTTTGGGTATCCTATGAAGATGCACTTCTCCGATATGGGTTCGAGCTTATCAGGTTGAAGCATTTTCACATAAGCATCGCAACCCCAAACTTTAAGAAACGACAACTTTGGTTTCTTGCCAAACCACAGTTCATAAAGCGTCGTCTCAACAGATCTTGATGGTGCCCTATTTAAAGTGAATGTAGTCGTCTCTAGAGCATAACCCCAAAACGATAGCGGTAAATCAGTAAGAGACACCATAGATTGCACCATATCCAATAAAGTACGGTTACGACGTTCAGACACACCATTTCACTGTGGTGTTCCAGGTGGCGTAAGCTGTGAAACTATTCCACATTTTTAATAATGAAGACCAAACTCGCAACTCAAATATTCTCCTCCACGATCAGATCGTAGAAACTTTTTATCTTGTTACGATAATTTTCCACTTCACTCTGAAATGCTTTGAACTTTTCAAATGTTTCAGACTTATGCTTCGTTAAGTACATATAACCATATCTGCTCAAATCATCTATGAAGGTAAGAATAACGATACCCGCCACGAGCCTCAACACTCATTGGACCGCATACATCGGTATGTATTATTTCCAATAAGTCAGTTGCTCGTTCCATTGTTTCAGAGAATGGAGTTTTAGTCATCTTGCCCATGAGGCACGGTTCGCAAGCACCAAGTGATTCCAAAATCCCATCAACATGGAGTTTCTTCATGCGCTTTACACCCATATGACCTAAACGGCAATGCCACAAATAAGTTGCACTATCATTATCAACTTTGCATCTTTTGGCTTCAATATTATGAACATGTGTATCATCACGATCAAGATTCAACAAAAATAGATCACTCATCAAGGGTGCATGACCATAAAAGATATTACTCATATAAATAGAACAACCATTATTCTTTGATTTAAATGAATAACCGTTTCACATCAAACAAGATCCAGATATAATGTTCATTCTCAACACTGGCACCAAATAATTCAGGTCTAAAACTAACCATGAAGGTAGATGTAGAGGTAGCATGCCGATGGCGATCACATCGACCTTGGAACCATTTCCCACGCGCATCATCACCTCGTCCTTAGCCAATCTTCATTTAATCCATAGCCCTTGTTTTGAGTTGAAAATATAAGCAACAAAACCAGTATCAAATACCCAGGCGCTACTACGAGCATTAGTAAGGTACACATCAATAACATGTATATCAAATATACCTTTCAATTTGCCATCCTTCTTATCCGCCAAATACTTGGGGCAGTTCCGCTTCCAGTGACCAGCCCCTTTGCAGTAGAAGCACTCAGTTTCAGGCTTAGGTCCAGACTTGGGTTTCTTCTCCTGAGCAACAACTTTCTTGCCGTTCTTCTTGAAGTTCCCTTTCTTCCTTTTGCCCTTTTTCTTGAAACTAGTGGTCTTGTTGACCATCAACACTTGATGCTCCTTCTTGATTTCTACCTCCGCAACCTTTAGCATCGGGAAGAGCTCGGGAATAGTCTTGTTCATCCCTTGCATATTATAGTTCATCACGAAGCCTTTATAGCTTGGTGGCAGTGATTGAAGGACTCTATCAATGACACTATCATCAGGAAGATTAACTCCCAGCTGAGTCAAGTGGTTATGGTACCCAGACATTCTGAGTATGTGTTCACTGACAGAACTATTCTCCTCCATTTTGCAGTTGTAAAACTTGTTGGAGACTTCATATCTCTCAACTCGGGCATTTGCTTGAAATATTAACTTCAACTCTTGGAACATCTCATATGCTCCGTGACATTCAAAACGTCTTTGAAGTCTTGATTCTAAGTTGTAAAGCATGGCACACTGAACTATCAAGTAGTCATCAGTAGCGTCTGCAGCAGGCTTAGCACCTAGCGGTGCTTCCGGGACGTAAGTCTTCTGTGTAGCAATGAGGATAATCCTCAAGTTACGGACCCAGTCTATGTAGTTGCTGCCATCATCTTTGAACTTAGCTTTCTCTAGGAACGCATTAAAATTCAAAGGAACGGTAGCACGGGCCATTGATCTACAATAACATAGACATGCAAAATAACTATCAGGACTAAGTTCATGATAAATTAAATTTCAATTAATCATATTACTTAAGAACTCCCACTTAGATGGACATCCCTCTAGTCATCTAAATGATCACGTGATCTAAATCAACTAAACCGTGTCCGATCATCACGTGAGATGGAGTAGTTTTCAATGGTGAACATCACTATGTTGATCATATCTACTATATGATTCACATTCGACCTTTCGGTCTCAGTGTTCAAAGGCCATATCTGCATATGCTAGGCTCGTCAAGTTTAACCCGAGTATTCTGCGTGTGCAAAATTGGATTGCACCCATTGTATGTGAACGTAGAGCTTATCACACCCAATCATCATGTGGTGTCTCGGCACGACAAACTGTAGCAACGGTGCATACTCAGGGAGAACACTTATACCTTGAAATTTAGTAAGGGATCATCTTATAATGCCACCGTCGTACTAAGCAAAATAAGATGCATAAAAGATAAAAATCACATGCAATCATAATATGTGACATGATATGGCCGTCATCGTCTTGTGCTCATGATCTCCATCACCGAAGCATCGTCATGATCTCCATTGTCACCGGCGTGACACCTTGGTCTCCATCGTAGCATCGTTGTCATCTCGCCAACTATTATTTCTGCGACTATCTCTACCAGTTAGTGATAAAGTAAAACAATTAAATGGCGATTGCATTGCATACAATAAAGCGACAACCATATGGCTCCTACTAGTTGCCGATAACTTTGTTACAGAACATGATCATCTCATACAACAATTTATATCACATCATGTCTTGACCATATCACATCACAGCAAGCCCTGCAAAAACAAGTTAGACGTCCTCTACTTTGTTGTTGCAAGTTTTACGTGGCTGCTACGGGCTTCTAGCAAGAACTGTTCTTACCTACGCATCAAAACCACAACGGTTTTTTCAAGTGTGCTGTTTTAACCTTCAACAAGGACCGGTCGTAGTCAAACTCTATTCAACTAAAGTTGGGGAAACAGTCACCCGCCAGCCACCTATGTGCAAAAGCACGTCGGTAGAACCAGTCTCATGAACGCGGTGATGTAATGTCTGTCCGGGCCGCTTCATCCAACAATACTGCCAAATCAAAGTAAGATGTTGGTGGTAAGCAGTATGACTATTATCGCCCACAACTCTTTGTGTTCTACTCGTGCATAAAACATCTACGCCTAGACCTGGCTCGGATGCCACTGTTGGGGAACGCAGTAATTTCAAAAGAAATTCCTACGATCACGCAAGATCTATCTAGGTGATGCATAGCAACGAGAGGGGAGAGTGTGTCCACGTACCCTCGTAGACCGAAAGCAGAAGCATTTCAATAACACGGTTGATGTAGTCGAAATTCTTCGCAATCCAACCGATCAAGTACCGAACGTACGGCACCTCCGTGTTCAGCACACGCTCAGATTGATGACATCCCTCGTGCTCTTGATCCAGTTGAGGACGAAGGTGAGTTAAGTCAGCATGACGGTGTGGTGACGGTGATGATGATGCTACCAATGCAGGGCTTCGCCTAAGCACTACGATGGTATGATTGAGGTGTGTAACCGTGGATGGGGGCACCGCACACGGTTAAGAGAAACTTGTGTGTTCTAGGGTGCCCCCCTGCCCCCATATATAAAGGAGCAAGGGGAGGCCTGCCGGCCCTAGTGGCGCGCCCAAGGAGAGGGAGTCCTACTAGGACTACTAGTCCTAGTAGGATTCCATCACAAGGAAGGGAGGGGGAATGAAGGAGAGGGAGAGTGACTAGGAAAGGGGGGCGCCGCCCCCTTCCCTTGTCCTATTCAGCCTCCAAGGGGGGGGGGCTGCCCTGGCTGCCCTCCTTTCTCTCCACTAAGGCCCATGGTGGCCCATTAGGTCCCCTGTGGGGTTCCGATAACCCCTCCGGCACTCCAATTTTACCCGAAACTTCCCGGAACACTTCTGGTGTCCGAATAACATGGTCCAATATATCAATCTTTATGTCTCGACCATTTTGAGACTCCTCGTCATGTCGGTAATCTCATCTGGGACTCCGAACAAACTTCTGTCATCAAAAACACATAACTCATAATACATATCGTCATCGAACTTTAAGCGTACGGACCCTACGGGTTCGAGAACTATGTAGACATGACCGAGACACATTTCCGGCCAATAACCAATAGCGGAACCTGGATGCTCATATTGGCTCCTACATATTCTACGAAGATCTTTATCGGTCAAACGCATAACAACATATGTTGTTCCCTTTGTCATCGGTATGTTACTTGCCCGGGATTCGATCATCGGTATCATCATACCTAGTTCAATCTCGTTACTGGCAAGTCTCTTTACTCGTTTCATAATACTTCATCCTGCAACTAACGCATTATTCACATTGCTTGCAAGGCTTATAGTGATGAGCATTACCGAGAGGGCCCAGAGATACCTCTCTGAAACACGGAGTGAAAAATCCTAATCTCGATCTATGCCAACCCAACAAACACCTTCGGAGACACCTGTATTCCATCTTTGTAATAACCCATTTACGTTGTGACATTTGATAGCAAACAAGGTGTTCCTACGGTATTCGGGAGTTGCATAATCTCATAGTCTGAGGAACATGTATAAGTCATGAAGAAAGCAGTATCAATGAAACTGTAATGATCATAATGCTAAGCTAACGGACAGGTCATGTCCATCACATAATTCTCCTAATGATGTGATCCCGTTCATCAAATGACAACACATGTCTATGGTTAGGAAACATAACCATCTTTGATTAGCGAGCTAGTTTAGTAGAGGCATACTAGGGACACTATGTTTTGTCTATGTATTCACACATGTATTAAGTTTCCGGTTAATAATATTCTAGCATGAATAATAAACATTTATCATGAAATAAGGAAATAAATAATAACTTTATTATTGCCTCTAGGGCATATTTCCTTCACAAACTTCATCTCGGTGGCGCCGATTGCATCAACTCGGTGAGACCGAAGTGAAGCAATAAGCAACAGAGAATCTGTCAAGCTAACTCGGTGAGACCAAAATAATTACAACAAGTCACAAGGAGTTTGCAAGGCCATCTCGGTGAGACCGAGATCCATATCGGTGTGACCGAACTGTTAGGGTTTCTGACAGTGGCTATGTCAAAAGAAGTCGGTGGCTCCGGGTAGAAGGAATCGGTGAGGCCGAGTTATGAATTTAGGTTTGGACATATTTGGAAGGAGAAAGTGGCTGAGGGTTTTGGAGAAATATCACTAAGCACTTTGAGCAAGTAGACCATTAAGCAACACCTCATCCCCTTTTAATAGTATTGGATTTCCTATGGACTCAATGTGATCTTGGATCACTTAAATAGAAATGAAGAGTATTGAGCTTTTGCCAATCTTTGTCCTTATCATCCTCTTGTCCTTGCCACTCCACTATTGAACTTATCTGAAATATACTCGATAAAACTATTAGTCCAACAAACAATATGTTGACATAATTACCAAAATCATCCAGGGAGCACTTGTGCTTTCAGTTCAGTCAAATGCCATTGAGCTTATTTTCAAACTTCATGTTGTTTTCTAGAGTAAGCACGAGAGCGGGGTGTGGGATCATAAGGATTGATCTAGGGGGGGGGGATAGACACTAACATGGCAAAAGGTACAATTTTTAATCTCTTGAAACTTAGGCAGATTTTAGCACAAGTTAGATAAGAAGCAATACACCCTACACATGCATGTCTAGGGTATGAGCAGCAGAATGTAAACAAGTCCAAGTGCAAGAATGTAGAGAGTAGTGTTTAGGAGATTTTGCAAAGGAAAGGTGACACGAAGATTTTCCCCGTGGTTCTGATAGGTGGTGCTATCTTACATTCATGTTAATGGAGACTTCAATCCCTATGGGATAATGGCTGCGCGAGTCCGTGAAGGGCTCCACCTACAAAGGGTCCATGAAGAATCAACCTTGTCTATTCCACCATGACTTGTGCACACGAAGGACTAGCCTCACTCGGGGTAGATCTTCACCAAGTAGGTGATCTCCTTGCCCTTGTAAACTCCTTGGTTCGCTCCACAAGCATTGGAGGCTCCCAAGTGACACCTAACCAATCTAGGAGACACCACTCTCACACTCTCACACTCAAACACCCCCTCACAGATTTGGCTTTGTGGTAGGAGAGGAATTTGGGTGGAAAACAACATGGAGAGACTAGAGATCAAAGTTCTATGGTTGGAATGGAAAGCATTTGATCTCAACACAAGAATAGGTGGTTCTCTCGTAGAAAGTAGATATGGGAAGAGTAAGCTTCGAACTGGTTGTTCTCTAAGAGTTGGTGGATGGGCGGGACGTATATATAGACATCACCAAAATTCCAACCGTTACACACCTTTGTGCACACTTCGGTGGGACCGGGTGAAACCACTCGGTGAGACCGACATGTAAAAAAGGTTTAAACTTAGGCTTTACGATGAGACCGGATGAAACATCTTGGTGAGACTGAGTCAAGCTGACCTAAGCACTTTTGGTGTCATCGACTGAAACCATTCAGAAATTCCGATTGAATTTCAGTTGACAACAGAAGATTGGCAAGAGCTCTTCGGTGAGACCGAGATGCTAGGGTTTAGGCAGTAGCTATGCCAAGTATATCTCAGTGAGTCCGACTGAATGTGTATCGGTGGGACTGAGATGGACTTTAGGGTTTTGGACATAGTTGTGGGGGAACGTAGTAATTTCAAAAAAATTTCCTACGCACACGCAAGATCATGGTGATGCATAGCAACGAGGGGGGAGAGTGTTGTCTACGTACCCTCGTAGACCCGGCGAAGCGATCTGGCGTAGAGAGGAGTAGTCGTCGTTCTCCTCGCGATCCGACCGATCCGGCGCCGTTACTCGGCGCCCCGAGTTCTTGACACACGTACAGCTCGATGGCGTCCCTCGTACTCGATCCAGCCGAGTGTTGAGGAGAGTTTCACAAGACGACGGCGTGGTGACGATCTTGATGTTTCACCGGCGCGAGGCTTCGCCTAAGCTTGCGACGGTATGACCGAGGTGGAATATGGTGGAGGGGCACCGCACGGCTAAGGAACGATCCGTAGATCAAACTTGTGTGTTCTAGGGTGCCCCCTGCCCCGTATATAAAGGAGGGAGGGGGTGCGGCCGCCGCCCAAGGGCTGCGGAGAGTCCTACTCCCAGGAGTAGGACTCCCCCTCCTAGTTGGAATAGGATTGGGGAGGGAAAGAGGAAGGGGGCGCCCCCCTCCTTGTCCTATTCGGACTGGGGGGAGGCGCGCGGCCACCCTGGCCGGCCCTCCTCTTCTCCTCGAGGCCCACCGAGGCCCATTTACCCCGGGGTTCCGTAACCTCCGGTACTCGGTAAATTCCTGTTTTCACCGGAACCATTCGAACTCCAAACATAGGCCTCCAATATATCAATCTTTATGTCTCGACCATTTGAGACTCCTCGTCATGTCCGTGATCACATCCGGGACTCGAACTTCTTCGGTACATCAAAATACATAAACTCATAATAACATCCATCGAAACCTTAAGCGTGCGGACCCTACGGTTCGAGAACAATGTAGACATGACCTAGAACTATTCTCGGTCAATAACCAACAGCGGGACCTGGATGCCCATATTGGTTCCTACATATTCTCTGAAGATCTTTATCGGTCAGACCGCATAACAACATCGTTGTTCCTTTGTCATCGGTATGTTACTTGCCCGAGATTCGATCGTCGGTATCCAATACCTAGTTCAATCTCGTTACCGGCAAGTCTCTTTACTCGTTCCGTAATACATCATCTCACAACTAACTCATTAGTTGTAGTGCTTGCAAGGCTTCGATGATGTGCATTACCGAGAGGGCCCAGAGATACCTCTCCGAGCAATCGGAGTGACAAAACCTAATCTCGAAATCGCCAACCCAACATCGCCTTTGGAGACACTGTAGTACTCCTTTATAATCACCCGATTCGTTGTGACGTTTGGTAGCACCCAAAGTGTTCCTCCGGCAAACGGGAGTTGCATAATCTCATAGTCATAGGAACATGTATAAGTCATGAAGAAAGCAATAGCAACATACTAAACGATCGGGTGCTAAGCTAACGGAATGGGTCATGTCAATCAGATCATTCAACTAATGATGTGATCCCGTTAATCAAATAACAACTCTTTGTTCATGGTTAGAAAACATAACCATCTTTGATTAACAAGCTAGTCAAGTAGAGGCATACTAGTGACACTCTGTTTGTCTATATATTCACACATGTATTATGTTTCCGGTTAATACAATTCTAGCATGAATAATAGACATTTATCATGAAATAAGGAAATAAATAATAACTTTATTATTGCCTCTAGGGCATATTTCCTTCAATAGTGAAATATGAGAGTGTGGCTGAGGGTTTGGGAGCAATATCTCTAAGCATTAGAGAAGTTAGACCATCATCAAAACCTCATCCCCTTTTAATAGTATTGACTTTCCTTTGTACTACATGGAATTTTGGATCACTTAACCACAGATGTAGAGTCTTGAAGCTTTGCCAACACATGTCCTTAGCATACTGAGGGGTCCACTTCTCATTCCAAAGGTTTGCCTAAGTTAGGCTCTTCCTGAAATATACTTGAGGAAAGCATTAGTCCAACAACATGTATGTTGACATGAATTATCAAAACCACCTAGGTTGTGAATGTGCTTTCACGGGGTACTCGGTGAAGAAGGATGAGTTGTTGTGCAATGCGTGTTTGGCCGTTCTGCGGACTTCGTAGGCCGAAACTCAACGGGCTCGGTCCTTTGGCGGCACGTGCATGGTTCGTTCCATCGTAAAAGCACGTTTTGCCCTACGACATGCACACCATCCATGAGCCGAATGTGAGGTCGTTAGAGCATCGATGGCACACCATCCATAACTCTGTCATAAAGTTTTATGGTGTGGTTGAACGTGTGGAGGCACTATGGCCATTGGGCGCATCCAAGGAGACCATAAGTTTTGTTTCTTGTTGCTCTACATGTTGGTTAATTCATTCATTCACTCAATGTTGGTCTTCACGTTGTATAGCTTGCATGATCTGCCGTGATGTACTACACGACCGTGGGCAGATCATTCACACACATACATTGTTCGATCTAGCTCAATGGACCGCCTGTGTGGGACGACATGTGCCTGCTCTAATTATTCTAGTATCATTAAGATTGAAATCAATGAATGGAAATATTTGTTGAACATCCGCTTATCTCACGGTAGAGATATTTGCATACTATTTATGGATTGAATGTGCTATTTTTTATATAATTACTTTGAATGTTATGGGCTTGGTTTAGTTACACGAATGAAATATCGTCAGTTTTTTGTAAATTATATCCGAACTTTGCTGAATTTCGTCGTGTTTGATGTAACTCGTCCGGCTTAAAATGCATATAGATACAGTTGGATGACCGACTCCGGCATCACTGTCTGTGGACGGATCCGGTGTCCGAATTAGGGGTCGGCGTTGGAGATGCCCTTGCCCTTTCTATTCAACGGATGACATAGGGTGAAGCTGCAGGTGCAGGACTACTCAACACACCTTCATGGTGCAAGCGTGTTTCAGTGGGGCCCCAATGGCATTGGGAATTTTGTTTTGCCAGAGTCCTGGCCATATCTATTTTCATCAGTTCGAATGCATGGGTTTACTTGCCAGATAATATTTTCTCGAATACGATATCAGATGTTTTAGATTATCCAGTATTAGTTTTGAACCTTACTCACAAATCCACGAGTGCCAATCAATTTTTTTATTGTGCCTTCCTTGTTCCATTTTATCACGTTCAACAAAAGGCAAAAATTATGTAATGGATAGGGATACGATGTGACCATATACTTGATGCGTATTAACAGTCGTGTTTTCTTTCTTCACCAGTTGACCCCCCTCTCCCTATGTGCCGTCACCTTCCATCGCTCCTTCCCTATCGGATTATGGGTTCCGGCAACCCTTGAAAGGTTCGAACTCTGGGGTGCGTGCGGAGATCTCAACCTATCCAGGCTGCCTACTCGCAATCCTCCTAAGCCTAGCGCGTCGGGCTCAAAGGGACAAAGAGACACAGCAGTTTATCCTGGTCCGGGCCACCATGCGGTGTAATACCCTACTCCAGCGTTTTGGTGGATTGCCTTGAACGGTTGGGGATGAACTAGTACAGTGGATGAACTAACCTCAGGAGGTGAGGTGTTCCTAAGCTTGAGGGAGATGGTGAGGTGGTTGGGTGAGAGTGGATCTCTTCCCCCCGATGCGAACTAGATCAGGTTGATCCCCTTCTATGATGGTGGCTAAGTCCTATTTATAGTGGCCTCGGTCCTCTTCCCAAACATTGGTGGGAAGGGATCCCACAACGACCAGATTTGAAGGGGGACAAGTAGTACACCCTATCCTGACTAAAGTGGTCTTCACCTGCGAAAATCCTCTGGTCGTGACGCTGCGGTGGGCTCAGTGATGACCTCCGTCCTGCCGTCCTGGCGGTCTTGGCCTTGTTGCACCAGAATGGAAACCTTTGGCTAATTCCTCGGGACTCCGTGCCTGTGGCTTGCCTCCCTTGCACCAAAGAGGAAACTGGCGCTCTTCGCCCGCTGGCGCCACCTGGGCTTGGTCATCATGGCTCACCTTAGCCGAGCCTCGTGAGGTGCACCTTGCATAGAACTCTCCACCCCTCGGGAGCCAGCCTGAGGAGGCCGATCCCCTCGGTGGTCTTGGTGTCGTCCGCCTCGCGAGTCTTGGCCCCTCGCGAGGGTCTTGAGTCGTTGATGCTGAAGCTGGGCCATACCAGGCCGTTGACGGAGCCACATGGTGGGCTGCAGGCAGGCAAGTCTGGATACCCCCATATCTAGAACGCCGACAGTAGCCCCCCGACCCAAGGCGTGCTCGGACTTGGCTTCCAGGCGAAGCCAAAGGGCAAGTGCAGAGCGTTTTGGGCCCTAACCGCATGTGGCCTTGATGACGCGTGGCGATTGATGGGACGTGGGCGTCTCCACTTCCCCATGCTGCCTCGGCAACTATTCGATTTGATGGAACGATGCGGCATGCAGAAGATCATCATGGCGCGAGGTCGTGGAGGCCAGCGGTTGGCCTTCCTTGGCTATAAATGTGGGGGAGGGGCAGAGCCCCCTCGCTCATCTCTCCTTCGTCTTCTTGTCGCCCGTTTCTTGTCCTTCTCCACCTTACTCCCATGGCGCCGATCAGGAGGTTCTCGGCGGCCGAAAAGGGTAAGGCCCCTGAGGAGGGGCCTGGTCCTCTTCCTCCGAAGAAGTGGCTCCGCCTTCCTCACGACGCCATCATGGGACGAGAGGTGACCAGGCCTTAGCAATCGAGGCCTCCGTCTGGCTTCCCCCTTCCCATGTACGCCCGTGCCCGGGATGAAGACGTGCGCCATCGGGCTGTCCCCAGTGATGGAGGATGGGACGCCATTGCCTTGCCGACCGTGCCACGGACTCATGCCGAGGGCAGCTCGCGAGAGTTTGTGGTGTGGGCGGTGATACTGCCCGATTCATGGATCCGGCTCCCGAGGTTCTTCGCCAACGAGCTGGCTCCGAGGGGGCGCTTGAGTTGTGGCTGCAGCACGCTGGGTGCTGCAGCCTAGCCACCGGAGCTGAGGTCGAGGTGGTGCCCCCGGAGACGTCTTCATGACCCGCAGATGGGGTGAGGTCGCTCGAGCCTGCCGCGCCGAGGGATCCCTCGCGATTCACTTCGAATACGATGGCGCATCGACCTTGTTCTTCAAGGTCTTCGACGAGGAGAGGGCAGACGACTGGAGTGCTACCCCGGAGGAAGCAACCCGCAGGATGCAGCCGTGGGCGCTGGACCTGCTTCCATCCCCTTTGGCGCCTCCTCCAGCAGTAGCGACGACTCCTGGGAATCCAGTGACTCTCCTGAGCCCAACGAGTCTCCGGAGTCCAGCGATGATAGCTATGTGCCGCCAAGCTCCCGTCGTGGCTGGAGCGCAGCGGCGGCTGCCGTTCCGCATCGTCGGTGATGTTCGATGGCCCGATAGTAGCCTTCCTTCTTTTGCTTCCCTCCATGGAATCAGAACCAGCCCCCGCGGGGTTTGTAAGGAAAGATGTGTGTTTAATACCAGCGTTGCTTTCTTAATTTTATGATGAGGTCACGGATCCCAGTTCGGCACGATTCCCCCCTTTTCTTTCCCTTAGGCAGTGTGACGCTCTACGCCGACGGGACCCAGTCCCCAGGCAGGCTTCAACCGTCGCTAGTATGCCAGGTCGCGATGCTATGGTCAAGGCTAGGAGGTGAGCGGCCTGAGGTCTCATGAGAGCCCATGAGACACGATGCTCACGAGGTCCCCCTTGGCGTGAAAGCAGCCGCCCAAGGAACGAAAAAGGGGAGTGAAGCCGCCAGAGTGGGACTGCGAGGTTGGGGCGAGCGGGATATGAGACTGGTATCACAGTGCATGCGACTTATCTTTCCGTAGTCTTGTTGCGATCCACTGGGGGTGCCCGCTCTTGCGTCCGCGGTGGTGTCATTAGGCGTGGCTCGCAACGACCACCCTCTCGCCTCGCTTGCCTTGGTGCTCTACGTCCTCGGGTCCCGGCCCTCGAGCTCGCTCAGCCGCCGCTAGTATGCCAGGTCGCGATGCCGTGGTCAAGGCCAAGGGGTGAGGGCCGGAGAGCCAGTAGGAGCTCCCGAGACGCGATGCTCGGGACACCCCCCCTTTAGCATGCAAGCGACTCGCGAGGTAAGGTGGCGGTCGTCCGAACCGGCCCGTGAATCATCGTCAGGTGAACCTGCATGTTAGATGACAGGAGTGTCACGAACCCCTGCGGGGCAGACTGTCCGCCCCAGGGCCCCTGGCGAAAGACGAAGGCACCAAGGACCTGGTGAGGTGGCGTGCATGAGGCGGGTCGCGAGCCAGAGCTCGGTCCTTGGGTTTGTCAGCGTTACAGTAACGGACCCGAGCACAAGAGCCGTGTCGATGTGAGTAGCCATATAGCGAGGCAAGCGAGGGGCAAGCCAGCAAATGTAGGGAGACCGCGCGGCGGTTAAGGCCCGAGGTCGTGAAGTGATGATTATAGATAAGCTCATGAAAGATGGTTAGACAATCCTGGTGAATGCAAAACGATACACGCCGCAGGGACTGACCCGTACGGCTTGGGGATGATGCAGCCCGCGGGGCACCCCCAACTAAACGAACTTGGAGAGATGTCACCTGATACCGTTGCTGAGAGGTGTCAGGGTAGCAGAAGACGCGTGCTGCTAGAGTCGTTCCTCACGAGCCGCCTTGGCCCCAAACCTCGAGAGGCCCAGGGGGCCAGGGAGGCTCCTGAAGATGCACCTCCATCTCCGCCAGGGTCGCCCGGTGCCTGGCCTCGCGAGCCGCCAGGGCGTCCCTTGTGCAGCACTAGAATGCCACAATTGCGCCTGGTAGGCCGAAAGACATGCAGACGTAGCTGTGGCGTGGACCCTCGCATCGGCTGACACGAGACGGCGAGAAGAGCTGTCAAGATGCGACCCTGTTGAGCCCTGGGATGTCGATGCAGACGTGAAACTCCTTACCCTCGCCAGGGCAGTGAGTCGCGCCTTGCGGTGGGCGGTGATCGCCTTGTAGAACCCCTGCCTCTTGAATCTCCTCGATTGCCTTGACGTTTTTCCCTCATGATGCTGGCTAGGTCTAAGGCCCTCCCGAGGAGAGCCCCCGAGCCCAGCTTGAGACGGACGTCGGGCGCGCCTCCCTATGCGATAGTGTAGGATCGAAAGTATGTCTAGAGGGGGGGTGATTAGACTACTTGACAATATAAAAATTCTGCCTTTTGACAAAGAACAGTTTTTGGCAGATTCACGATTATGATCAAGTCAAGCATCACCCTACACATGCAATTCTAGAGTATAGGCAGCGGAAAGTAAATTGCACATGTAGTAAAGAGAGGTGGAGAAGAGCAAACGCAATTTTGGAGACGCGGTGATTTTTCTCGTGGTTCCGATAGGTGGTGCTATCGTACTTCCACGTTGATGGAGACTTCAACCCACGGAGGGTAACGGCTGCGAGAGTCCACGGAGGGCTCCACCCATGAAGGATCCACGAAGAAGCAACCTTGTCTATTCCATCATGGCCTCACGCCCACGGAGGCTAGCCTTACTCGGGGTAGATCTTCACGAGTAGGCGATCTCCTTGCCCTTACAAACTTCTTGGTTCAACTCCACATCTCGATGAGGAGGCTCCCAAGTGACACCTAACCAATCTAGGAGGCACCACCCTCCAAAAGGTAATAGATGTTGTAGATGATGATGAACTCCTTGCTCTTGTGCTTCAAATGATAATCTCCCCAACACTCAACTCTCCTCACTGATTTGGCTGTGGTGGAAGAAACGATTGAGTGGAAAGCAACTTGGGAAGGCTAGAGATCAAGCTTCATATGGTGGGAGTGGAGCAACTTGATCTCAACACAAGGGTAGGTAGTTCTCTTCTCAGAAATGTAAGGTAGGAGTGGTAGTTCTTTCGATGGCTCTCTCCACGAATGAAGAGGGGTGGAGGGTATAAATAGCCTCCACACAATATCCAACCGTTACACACATTTGAGCAATCTCGGTGGGACCGAAGTGGACAACTCGGTGAGACCGATAGTTCAAATAATGTGAGCGTTAGGATTTTCAGTGGGACCGAAAATACAATCTCGGTTAGTCCGATTAGTGCAATGACAAGAGCATGCCAATTTGGTGGGACCGACTTCATCATCTCGGTGACACCGATTTGATGATGAAGATTCTGAAGCTTGGCAACTCAAGTTTCGGTGAGACCGAGTTCGAATCGGAAAATCCGAGTTTGCTAGGGTTTGGCTTATGGCTGAGGTGGTTCATCTCGGTGTGGTGAGTTTGGAAAATCGGTGGGACCGAGACTACTTATGAGTGTATATGGCGGTGAAAGTTGCGATAGTTTAGGAGATGTATCACTAAGCACTTGAGCAACGGATCATCATCATAACCTCATCCCTTTTAATAGTATTGGCTTTTCCTATGGACTCAATGTGATCTTGGATCACTAAACCAAAAATGGAGTCTTGAGCTTTTGCCAATGCTTGCCTTAGCATTTTGAGGGGTCCACTTCTTGATCCTTGCCATACCCATATCAATGAACTCTCTGAAATGATTCTCAAGTAACTATTAGTTCAATGATATATATGTTGTTATTAATTACCAAAACCACCCGGGATTAGTTGCACTTTCAATCTCCCCTTTTGGTAATTGATGACAACATATAGATCAAAGCTTCAACAAAGGATATAATCAATGAATAATATAAATCGCTTTGAGAAGTATGTGATAAGCAAGAGCTCCCCCTAAATTTGTGCATTATTTAAGATTTGCGTTTGAATGCAAATGCACAATCGATTAGGATCATGGGTCACTCTTCCATGTCACATACATCTTGGTGGAGCGCACAAAATGATAAGAATGAATAGCATGCACCCAATCACCAAGACATGAGTAAATGGTCATACAAGATAGGAATAGCATATGATAAGCATTAAGCACACATTAAAGCATAAATGCGACCAAGCACTCATTAAGGTAGAATCAAACGTAGTATCAAACACACTGAATGTTTTGTAAACCAAAAGTATCTCAAAGAAACCGCAAAAGAACGAAAGAGCAAAAGCGCAAAGACAACAGCACTCTCTCTCTCGAAGTCCTATGATCTATACAATTTCTCCCCTTTGGCAACAAGTTACCAAAAGTTCGAAAAAGCATAGAGCTAAGCATCACTTTGGGGACTCTGCGGCGGCTCCGTCTGGTTGATGTCGAAGTGGATATGACAACATCGGCGAAGACTTTAGCTGATGTCTGTCTTTGGAGGAGTGGTCACTTTGGAGCTAGAGTTGGAGTAATTCTTTGGGCTGTGGGAGGTCTTTGAAGCTGTAGTCTGGTGTCATCCTTTGGAATAGCAGTGATCGGGGTCTGTGGGAACCGGAGCGATCTGTTGATAAGCATCTGGACTAAGTCATCCTGCATCTCACGTATAAGCTCTTCCTTCTCCGCTTTGCTTCCTCAATGTCGCCTCAAGCTTGTTGGCGGTCACTTGTACTTGATCGACTTCACGTCCAGGCGTGGATCTTGTCCTCAACAATCCTCTCTAAGCTCTCTTGAGGCTGTACAATGCTGGCGAGCGTTGTTCAATCCTTTGAGTAGCTTCAAGTATTTGCTCTCCGAAGCTCTTTGGTTTAGGCTGCTGCTGCTCTTTGCTTCCTTGTCGACTTTGGCTTTCTTAGCAACGATCTTGGCTTGACCTTCAACAGATGTCGATCCTCCTCATCCATCACAACAACATTGTCTTCATGCTCTGGCTGCAACGGTAAATGTGCTCTATCCAACAAGAATGTGCCCGTGCCAAACTTGGCATTGATAAGCATCTGAATCTGGGCAAATCCACATGACCTTTTACGTCACCGCAGTCCTCTTAATGGTTTCTACCATCAAGTCCATCACCTTGAAAGGTGCTTTCTCATCAAGTATGTGCAGCATGTTGATAGAGTATCCTCACGATCATGCGATGATCTCCAAATTTGGGCATCAAGGTATGCCTCAAAATGGTATTTGTGGTAGGTAAGCCTGCACGGAGATAGTAGATCGAGCGAGCTTCCAGATTCCCAAATCCTTTCTGGAATCTCTTTGTACATGTTCTTCATGGATTCATGATTCTTCTTTGGAATCCCATATACATCTATGTCATCTTCTCGTTGCCTTTGGAGCATTCAAATTTCTGCCCATTCTTCAACGAAGAAGAAAATCTTTGGCCTTCAGTCATCCATATAATCTTCCCATCGGGGTAGAAGTGAGTGTGGCATAGAATTGCATTATCATCTCATCGTTCCAACTGGTCAATTTCGACCTACAAAGTCTGCAACTCCACATGCGGTGAAGCTTTCATGCACATGTGGAAAGAAATCTCTGTGTTCTTCACTGTCAATGTATTTCCAAATAACATATCTTGTGTGCTGCGACTATGGGCTTCTTGTCCATCAAGCACGGTCTCATAGAAGTCCTGCTGCTCTCGGTGTGAAATCTGGGATCTCTGGCGGTTCTTCTCCTCACGGCATATGGGTCAGTTTGTCTCCATAGCCCGAGACCTCTATCTTTCCTTGCCTTCATATCCTCGGCTTGAGGATGAGCATCATTATGTAGTGGCAGTTTTGGACGAAGTTTCAAAAAACTGGTCCTTCATCATCGACACACCGGTGGCACATCATCCTTGTTCTTTTGAGATATTGGAATGTTTCGACTATCTTCTTGGGCTTGGCGGCGAGGCTTTCTTTGGAGCTGCCTTAGTTGGAGCAGATTGCTTGGGCTTTGATGTGGCTCCGGCCTTAATGGCATCACCCATGAACTTTGGCTTCTGAGGAGGAGGCTGGGGTGCTTCCTCATCCTCATCTTCTTCTGCTGCATCATGCACTATCCTCTTTCTCTTGGAAGTTTTCTTTACTTTGCTTGCAGCTGCCTCTCCCAAATTCACCTTCTTGGCAGCAGTTGATCGCTTGACTTTCTTGGTGCCCTTCTTAGTTTGTTGACCTTGTGGCTCTTTGGCAACAACCTTCCTTTTGGGCTTTGAGGTCACCTCTTCCTCAAAAACAAAATCGAATCTTCATCATCTGAATTTCTCTTCTTTCTAGCTCTGGTGGCTGCAGGAGGCAAGCCACTTGGTGTACTCCTCTCACCATCATCGGATGAGCTGCTAGGATCG
This sequence comes from Aegilops speltoides, assembly GCA_021437245.1. Taxonomy (NCBI): domain Eukaryota; kingdom Viridiplantae; phylum Streptophyta; class Magnoliopsida; order Poales; family Poaceae; genus Aegilops; species Aegilops speltoides. Next base: position 377,569,492 of record CM038145.1, read on the forward strand.
GGACTAGTGCACCGCCTCGGAATGTCTCGCAATGGGTGTCTCGACCTGTTACATTTATCACCGGCATCGACATGGTGACAACCTGTGAATAGATAAGGCGTGGGCGAGAGAAGAAGAGTCATCACAAAATGCGAAGTTTTGCAAACAAATGAGTTCAAATTCTAGTATTAGGTTTTCACGAAGACATTTCGTCGAGACCGAGTTTAAGATTCGTGAATCCGAAGTGTTAAGCAGAGCTTTCACACCACTTTCGGTTTGACGAAGTGGGTTCGATCTGCCGAAAACACTAGGGTTTCACAGAATCCTCATTTCGGTCACACCGATTTTGCACAACTTCGGTTGGACCGAAGGGTGCGGTCAATAGCCATAGGCCAAATCGGTCATACCGAAAATGTAAAATCGGTCTCACCGAGATGTGTTCGGCGGAAACCTAACCTAAAACTTTTACTCGAATCTAGTTCAAACGAACTAATCGATGTCAGGAGGATTTCAATCGTGGCAAGATTCTAGGCAATCCAAGCGTGCATTGAATCGGAGATGGGAGCACGAGTGGGATCAAAACTCACCCTAACTTGGTGGAGTTTTTCTCGGCGGCAACGGCGCGAGAAGATGTCCGTTGGCGGCGGAGACCTGCGGCGAGGGCGCCTGACGGCACGGCGACGATCCGGAGACCAAGGCGGCGGCAAGCAAGGGTGTGGGCGAAAGCGTTTGAAGGAGAAATCAACTCGCGGCCCTCGGAGTATATATACCCCTTTGTTGTCGGTGGGACCGAGTTGTAAAACTTCGGTGGCACCGAGATGGATAACTGCTAAGCGATTATGCACTTGATCACGCCGAAAATCACAACTCGGTTTCACCGAGGTGAAAACCTAGATCGATCTAAATGCTTTTGGTTCGACCGAGTTTGAGTGAGTTGGTCTGACCGAAATCAATTAGAAGGTTTTGGAAATTAGCCCTTGACGGATCGGTGGCTCCGAGTGCTCCTCACCCGGAGGGTCCGAAAATGACTTGTTCAAAATTTGTGATGTAAGCATGAATAGAATTTGAGACAAGAAAGCATAGATAGCTAGGGAGGTACTTAGGCATTCTTGTCCATCCATTTGGTCGAAAAACTCAAAACGACCAAAACAACAAATGGATGTCTTCGAATGGATAAAATCATGCATCCAACATGCTCACACAATAAGATAGCAAATGAAATATGTGTCAAACATGCACAACAAAAACTCTAGCAACTAACACACAATTTGTCGATGACTAGGTCATCTTTATATGAGTATATTGACTTAGGAGCCAAATGAGAACATTTGATCATAGGTCATACTCATCGTTTAAGCACAAGTGGGGCTACCACTTTTACATAAAGCATTGATGTGTGTTCACATCATTTGAAGATGCTTTAGCTCAATTTTTAGAGCAAAGCTCCCCCTAGATGTGAGAACCCCTTTTAAAGGGTCAAACTAACCTTGGGTTGTCGTAGAAGACTTCATGTAGATGTTGAAGATGTGGATGCTCAATGTTGATGAAGATCATCAAGAGTTGGGAGCTATCCTTTGGATTCGGGCACTTTCAATACCTACATGGGTTAGTCCCACAAGGAACAAACAAGGATATCCATGGACATAGATTGAAGTACACAATAGATTATGTCCATGAAAGCAATGATTACCTTGTCCCTTGACTTACCAATAAGAGGGTTTGTGACTCCATGAACTAGTGCACGATGTGGAAGTTGATTGCACAAGTTTTGCCAAAGTGAATGTGAGTGAAGTATGTTGGCGGAGTCACCCTCAAGAACTTTCTAGTTCTTCTTCTTCGGGATCCACATCATCTTGATGGGAATCCTTGGGGTTGTAGTTGAGCTTGACGAAGTAGAACTTGACGTTTCCTTGGGAACCCACTTGACCATGGCTTGAGGTGCTTCAACAAATGCATCAATCTCCTCTTGAAGCTTGTCCTTGCCTTTTAGCTTGTGGTCTTGTGGTGGAAGGTCATCTTGAGCTTGTTCCACCTTGGAAGAAGTAGGATCATACTTCTCCTTTTGAGGAACAAACTGTGGAGTAGGATATTGACCTTCTTCCCATTCAACACCTTCGGCGTTGAATTTTCGCTCAAAACTAATTCCTTGATTCTTCCGGTGCCTTCCTTGCTTGCGAATAATTTCCTCAAAGTTCTTGCTTCCGGCAAGGCTCTTGTAGACACCTTTCTCTATGATCCCTTTCAATAAACTATTTTCTTGCTCAAGTGTAACTTGGCTTGAAACATTGTTAGTGGAATCAAGAGAACTACTAGAAGCAACAACATTGGATTTAGCATGGTTATTGTTACTACTAGAAGAAGAATTTTTCTTATGCTTGTCATGCTTAGTTTTAATGGGTGGCAAGAAATTAGACAAGAGAAGTCGTTTGGCAAGATATGAAGAACTCTTCTTTCAAGATCGTCATTGATTGCTTTTAGAAACTCATGTTCTTGCTCTAGAGTGAGCTTCTCGAGCGTAGCTTCTCATGAGATCTTAGGAGCTCTCTATGATCTTCTTGAGTTGTTTCATGAGCTAACTTAAGAGTGTTTAGTTCTTTAGTTAGGCGCTCAATCTCCTTCATAGCATTGTCATTCGACTCTTCTCGACTATAAAGACTACTAGCATGTTCATCGTTACTAGGCTCCTTTGGATTTATCAAGCAAGAGCTCATCTTCACCAAGCAAGTCATCCTCATCACTATTGAAGTCAATGAATTCAGGGTGTGATACCTTGGGGCCTTTAGCCATGAAGCATCTTCCAATTCCCTCATTTGGTGAATCAAATAAGTCGTAGGAGTTGGAGTTGGAGGATCTGAGAGCAAGACCGGCAACACCTTCATCTTGGATGTAGTCGGAGTTGGAGTGATAGCTTCCTTCGGATTGATTGTCCGAGTCGGGCCGGAGACCCATTCACCTACATGAGCTTGATGTTTTCTTCTTGTGTAGCTCCTTGATGACTTGTCTTTCCTCTCCGAATCCTTGCTTCTCCGAGAGGGTCTTCGTTCATAACGATCATCTCTGCTCCTTCTCTCTTTCCGAGGTGACTCATCTCTTGAGCTTCTTCTTCTTGGAGATTCTTATCTTCTTTTGTGGGGAGCCGTACACTCATTTGAGTAGTGTCCGGGTCTTCCACAATTGTAGCAGTTTCGATCACGACTAGAAGATCTCTTTTCATCATATGATCTAGACTTCGAGCTTCTATCTTTGCCTCTATTCTTGTAGAATTTGTTGAAGTTCTTGACCATTAAGCTTATCTCTTCATTGGAAACTAACTTGTCACTTGAGGTTGTGGGAGCATCACTTGTAGCTTTGTAAGCACCACTTGACTTGTTGTGAAGCTCTTCCTTATCCTTAAGTGTCATCTCATGAGCAACAATTCTTCCAATGACTTTGGTTGGCTTGAGATTCTTGTAGTTTGGCATCATTTGGATCAAAGTGCACACGGTGTCATACTTTCCATCCAAAGCTCTGAGAATCTTCTTGATGATGAATCGGTCGGTCATTTCTTCGCTTCCTAAGCCGGCAATCTCATTTGTGATGAGAGCAAGCCTAGAGTACATTTCAGCGACTCCTTCACCATCCTTCATCTTGAACTTGTCAAGTTGACCTTGAAGAATATCTAGCTTTGACTCTTTCACGGACTCGGTACCTTCGTGCATTTCAAGCTTGAGCTCCTCGGGACACAAGGCATTGAAGAGAATGTCACAAGCTTGAGCATTGTTTTGCAACATCCGCAATTCTTCCGTTGTAGCTTCGCGATCCGGAACTTTTCCTTCCTCGAAGAATTCACCTTGCATACCAACACAAATAATGCCCCATGCGGCTGGGTTATGACCAAGAATATGCATTTTCATTTTATGCTTCCAACTAGCAAAATTTGTACCATCAAAGTAAGGACCTCTCGAAAATTACCCTCACTAGGCGCCATACTCTCCTAGGTTGTGAAACCAAGCTTATGGAGTCAATGCAATGGAAACCAATACAATGGAGACCAAAGCTCGATACCACTTGTAGGATCGAAAGTATGTCTAGAGGGGGTGATTAGACTACTTGACAATATAAAATTCTGCCTTTTGACAAAGAACAGTTTTTGGCGATTCACGATTATGATCAAGTCAAGCATCACCCTACACATGCAATTCTAGAGTATAGGCAGCGAAAAGTAAATTGCACATGTAGTAAAGAGAGGTGGAGAAGAGCAAACGCAATTTTGGAGACGCGTGATTTTTCTCGTGGTTACGATAGGTGGTGCTATCGTATTTCCACGTTGATGGAGACTTCAACCCATGGAGGGTAACGGCCGAGAGTCCACGAAGGGCTCCACCCATGAAGGATCCACGAAGAAGCAACCTTGTCTATTCCATCATGGCCTCGCCCACGGAGGCTAGCCTTACTCGGGGTAGATCTTCACGAAGTAGGCGATCTCCTTGCCCTTACAAACTTCTTGGTTCAACTCCACATCTCGATGACGGAGGCTCCCAGCGACACCTAACCAATCTAGGAGGCACCACCCTCCAAAAGGTAATAGATGTTGTAGATGATGATGAACTCCTTGCTCTTGTGCTTCAAATGATAATCTCCCCAACACTCAACTCTCCTCACCGATTTGGCTGTGGTGGAAGAAAGATTGAGTGGAAAGCAACTTGGGAAGGCTAGAGATCAAGCTTCATATGGTGGGAGTGGAGCAACTTGATCTCAACACAAGGGTAGGTAGTTCTCTTCTCGAAAATGTAAGGTAGGAGTGGTAGTTCTTTCGATGGCTCTCTCCACGAATGAAGAGGGGTGGAGGGTATAAATAGCCTCCACACAAAACCCAACCGTTACACACATTTGAGCAATCTCGGTGGGACCGAAGTGGACAACTCGGTGAGACCGATAGTTCAAATAATGTGAACATTGGGATTTTCGGTGGGACCGAAAATACAATCTCGGTTAGTCCGATTCGTGCAATGACAAGAGCATGCCAATTTCGGTGGGACCGACTTCATCATCTCGGTGACACCGATTTGATGATGAAGGTTTCTGAAGCTTGGCAACTCAAGTTTCGGTGAGACCGAGTTGAGAATCGAAAATCCGAGTTTGCTAGGGTTTGGCTTATGGTGAGGTGGTTCATCTCGGTGTGGTGAGTTTGGAAAATCGGTGGGACCGAGACTACTTATGAGTGTATATGGCGGTGAAAGTTGCTGATAGTTTAGGAGATGTATCACTAAGCACTTGAGCAACCAGATCATCATCATAACCTCATCCCTTTTAATAGTATTGGCTTTTCCTATGGACTCAATGTGATCTTGGATCACTAAACCAAAAATGGAGTCTTGAGCTTTTGCCAATGCTTGCCTTAGCATTTTGAGGGTCCACTTCTTGATCCTTGCCATACCCATATCACTGAACTCTCTGAAATGATTCTCAAGTAACTATTAGTTCAATGATATATATGTTGTTATTAATTACCAAAACCACCCGGGGATTAGTTGCACTTTCAGATAGGTGAAGGCGGCCCATCCGGGGACACTAGGCTCAGCGCGGCGTCCTCGGGCGATGCTTCCTCGCGAGATCCCTGACCCAACTTTAGCTTCTTCATCTTGGGGGCGACCTCAGGAGGGAGGACACCGCCCTCATCTTCAGGGTTCTCGACTGCCGTAGCCTGGTAGGCGCGCTCGAGAAAGCACACCGCGTCTTTTTCCTGGATGCGACCGTAATGACGCCGCCGCTTCCTGGCGTCTTGAGGACGTTGTAGCCGTGGTGCGTCGCTGCCATGAACTTGGCCAGTGCTGGGTACCCTAGGATGGCGTTGTACGGCAGGCGAATGTCGGTGACGTCAAAGTCGATGAGCTCGATGTGGTAGTTGTTGCACTCGCCGAAGGTGACAGGGAGGCGGACCTGCCCTATCGGGTGTGTGGAACCGTCGGTCATTTTGAGAATGGCTTGGTTGGCTAAAGCTGGTAGTACGACACTTGGAGCCTGTCGAACGTTTGAACAGATAGGACGTTGAGTCCCGCTCCACCATCGATGAGAGTCTTGATGACGACCACGTTGCTGATGATGGGTGAGTAGAGCATGGGGAGCGCGCCGGCAGTGCCCGCGCACTTGAGCTGATCTGAGGAGCTGAAGGTGATGGCGCATTTGGACCACCTAATTGGGCAAGTTGCTTCGGGCTTGGGGAGCGCCGCATTCACCTCGTGCGCGAACTGCTTGAAGATGCAGTGAGAAGCTGGGGCCTACGAGCCGCCCAGGACGCAGGCAATGGCTCGAGGCTCCTGGAAGCCCCCAGCCCCGTCGTCCTGGTGATGATCTTCATTCCTCCTTGGTGGTGGAGGCAGTGGAGGAAGACCGGCTTTGCCCTGAGGGCGATCCTCACGAGGCTGCTCCCTCCAGGCGCCCTCGCGAGGTTGGCCCTGCCAACGGTCCTCCCGAGGATGGTCGCGCCACTCCTGGCGATGGTCGCGTCCGTCCTAGCGTCCTCCACCTCGGCCACCTCCGCAACCGTGGCTTTGATTGTTGCGCTCGGGGCGCCGACCGAGGCACCCGTCACGGAGGGCCCTGAGCTCCTGGCAGTCGTTGGTGTTGTGGCTGTGGACGTTGTGGAAGACGCAGAACGGTCAGTTGCTCTTGGATGACTCAGGGTGGTCGCAGCCGTGCTTCATCTCTGGCTCGTCCACGAGCACGGCCGGCCCTTTGCGCTTTATGTCCTTGGCCTTGGCCTTCTTGTCTTCTAGGTCAGCATCGGGGAGCTCGAGGAGGGAGAGGCGCCCCTCCTCAGCCCTTGCACACTTGTTCGCCATATTGAACATCTCCAGGGCTGTGCAGAACTCCTCGTGGATGGCGAGCTCCTCCTTCATCTTGACGTCGCGGACGCCATCAGCGAATGCTGAAATGATGGCCTCGTCCAACACCTTGGGGATCTTGAGGCGAACGTTGTTAAGGCGCTGGATGTACTTCTGCAGGGTCTCTCCTGGCTGCTGCTTGATGCGTCGCAGGTCACCCACGGCCGGCGGACGGTCGCGAGTGCCCTGGAAATTGGCGATGAAGCGGCCGCGCATATCCTCCCAGGAAGAGACCGACCCGACGGGGAGATTCAGGAGCCAAGAATGCGTGCCATCTTTGAGAGCCATGGGGAACCAGTTCGCCATGATCTTTTCGTCACCACTGGCCGCCGTAGGGCTGTAGGAACTCGGCGGGGTCGGCGGTGCCGTCGTAGCGTGGAGGCAGGTCAGGTTTGAACTTGCTCGGCCAGATGAGGTTGCGAAGCTCCGAGGTGAACGCGCGACACCCTGTTGTGGCCACGGGGGGCCGCCGAGGAGGTGGAGCTTGGTCCTGGTGCTCGCGCGCTGCCACCTCCTGTGGCGGCACGCGGGCTTGCCGTGGGGGTGCTGGAAGCACGCGTGCTTCTCCTTGAGGCCGCTGCTCCACCTGGCAGCTCACCTCTTCCCATGCAGGAGCCTGGCGCGGCGGGCCGCGCCGTGGTGCCACTCGCCTTGGCTCGATGATGACGCCCTGGGCTGGAGGTGGTAGAGGAGCCCCGTGAGCCACGTCGCCCGCGATAGGAGGCTGCTGAGGCAGTGAGCGGGCGGTGCAGTGGAGCCCCCAGCCGCGCTGACGAGCTCAGTGATCTGCTCGAGCCACTCCTCATAGAAGTCGTCGACCGAGCGGTATTGAAGGAGCTCCCGCGCCATGAGCAGAGCAGCCTGCGCGTTAGCCGGGCCGTGACGCGTGTGGGAGGATGAAGCTGTCGAGGTCAGTGATGGAGTGGCGGTGCGTCCGTCGCGGCGCACCGATGGGTGCAGCGAAGAAACTTGCTGCTCATGGCCGCCAGGGCCCGTGGCGACGTTGGCCACTGGAGACGGAGCACAACCATCGCCCACCGGAGCCGTCTGAGCAACGCGGGCGGCAACTGTGGCCCGATGCTCGGCGCGAGCCCGGCGTGCGTCAGCCATGGAGGTGTCTGAGTGATGGTGGATCGATCAACGGAAGAGAAGATCCGACACACCCCTACCAGGCGCTCCAAATGTCGGATTACGGGTTCCGCAAACCCTTGAAAGGTTCGAACTCTGGGGTGCGTGGGGAGATCTCAACCTACCCAGCCTGCCTACTCGCAATCCTCCTAAGCCTAGCGCGTCGGGCTCGAAGAGACACATCAGTTTATCCTGGTTCGGGCCACCTTGCGGTGTAATACCCTACTCCAGTGTTTTGGTGGATTGCCTCGAAGGGCTGGGGATGAACTAGTACAGTGGATGAACTGGCCTCGGGAGGTGAAGTGTTCTTGAGCTCGAGGGAGCTGGTGAGGTGGTCGGGTGAGAGTGGATCTCTTATCCCGATGCGAACTAGATGAGGTCGATCCCCTTCTATGGAGGTGGCTAAGTCCTATTTATAGTGGCTTTGGTCTTCTTCCCAAACGTTGGCGGGAAGGGATCCCACAACTGCCAGATTTGAAGGGGAACAAGTAGTACATCCTATCCTGACTAAAGTGGTCTTCGCCTGCGAAAAGCCTTTGGTCGTGACGTTGCGGTGGGCTCGATGATGACCTCCGTTCTGCCGTCCTGGCGGTCTTGGTCTTGTTGCAATAGAATGGAAACCTTTGGCTGATTCCTCGGGACTCCGCACCTGTGGCTTGCCTCCCTTGCACCGAAGAGGAAACTGGCGCTCTGCGCCCGCTGGCGCCCACCTGACGCCCGCCTGGCCTTGGTCGTCATGGCTCACATCAACTGAGCCTCGTGAGGTGCACCTTGCATAGAACTCCCCGCCCCTCGGGAGCCAGCCTGAGGAGGCCAATCCCCTCGGGGGTCTTGGTGTCGTCCGCCTCGCGAGGGTCTTGAGTTATTGATGCTGAAGCTGGGCCGTATCAGGCCGTTGATGGAGCCACGTGGTGGACCGCAGGCAGACAAGTCTGGATACCCCCATATCCAGAACGCCGACACCCCCCTCCCCTTCCCCTCCTTATTGCATCCCCTCTCATCACGTCACCTTCGTCATGCAATCTATTTTAGGGCAGCCACCGGGGCGCTCATTACAGGAGCAGAAATCCTATTCTATGTTACTTCTGTGTAATTGTCTGAGATTTATTCTCCTGATCGGTTGATGGTTTCGTTAATTCAAAGCTGGACCGGGTTGAGCCTTTTTTTCTAAAAAATCAAAAAGTAAATTGTCCAATGGCCAATTTCTCCTTGCAAAAAGGAAAAAGAAAAGGATCGTTAGACAAAGAACAAAGTAGACATTTTGCTTTGCTCGACAGTAACAATTCAGGCACACACTAGCAGTCAGTCGATTTCAACGGCCAGTAGGAGACGGAAGGTGAACTGGGTGAATCATCGTCTTCCCGACAGCGACTCGCACCGAGGAGCGATGGGCGGCAGACAAGCACGAAACCACCTCGCGACACGCGGCTATCACCACCGAGCACCGAGTGGGGAAAAAAGGGAGAAATCTTGTGCGCCGCCCCTCTCCCCTCCCCCCACGGGCAAGAACAAAACCAACTTTCCCTTGCGGCTGCGCACGGTCGTCTTCCACAACCTCCACTCCCTTGGCGCAGCCGCTACCCCGTTTCCGCTCCCTGCCTCAGCACCAGCCTAACCCGGCAGACGCCAAGATCAAGCAACCGAGCGCATAAAGCAAGCTCAGGAGCCGGAACCTTCTTCGATCGATCAGCCACAGTCGGGCGGAACAAGAATCAGTTCGATCCGGCCGGTGCAAGAACTTGCTGGGACTGGGACAGGCGAGGGCGACGACGACGACGACGACGACGCCGGGGGTTCTCCGCTTTCCGACGGCAAGCGAGGTGGCAGTGGCACCGGAGGGATGGGCCTTTCGGCGGTGAGGCGTAACCCGCCGCTCTTCTCCAAGTCGCCGGCGTCCCTGCTGCTGCTCTCCAAGCTGCTCACCCTCTACTGTTGAGCGCCCGGCGGGCGGCTGTTTCCTTCTTCTCGGTCGAGTCATCCATCCATGGGCGCCGTGGGGTCGTCGGCGAGGCGGGGCGGGGGCACCGCGCTGGGGGACCTGCCGGAGAACTGCGTCGCCGAGGTGATGCTCAGGCTGAACCCGACGGAGATCTGCGGGATGGCGCGGCTCAGCCGCACCTTCCGCGGCGCCGCGTCCGGGGACGCCGTCTGGGAGGCCAAGCTGCCGCGCAACTACGCGCGCCTCCTCGCCGCCGCCGGCGGTGGCGACGAGGAAGCCGCCGCGTTGGAGGCGGAGGCTATCCCAAAGAAGGAGGTATATGCGCGGCTCTCCCGCCGCAACGCCCTCGACGGCGGCACCAAGGTGCGTACTTTGTCCCATGTTTGCGGTGAACATCGCCACTGTATCTGTTAAAAATATCGAAACTTTCCCCGCAATTTGTTTTAAAATTTATGACAAAACCTTGTGCAAATTAGTATGCCTAATAAAACCGCGGGAATTTGAGTTTTGTTTTGGGGTATTGTTTGTGTTAATAAAGGTGCAGGAATACGAGTTTATTTTGGGGTGAAGTTTGTGTTAATAAAGTGCAGGAATTTGAGTCTAAAATAAGGTTTACGGAGAAGTCTGATTAGTTTCAAACGCCGATTTTGAAGATGAACTTGTTTGATTAGTTTATCCTGTTTTCCTTGAATTACTGTTTGCTAATCATGCTAATTTGTTATTGCTACTGCAAATGAAATTCAGTATTTGGTTCATGTGCAGGAGTTCTGGCTCGACAAGGCTGGTGGAGGCACCTGCATGACAATCTATTCGAGGGCGCTTTCGATCACCGGCATCGATGACAGGAGATACTGGAACTTCATTCCAAATGATGAATCAAGGTGCTTTCATCAAAACCAAATACCACAGCTTATAGTCGGCCTCACTAATAGAAACTTCATGCCATGGCTTCTTTCTTTTTTGTTTGTGGATGAGTATCTGAACTCCTGGTGCGTATCGCCGAAGCTGAGCAGCACTTCCCGCTATTCGTATGTTTAGCCACTTATGAACTCCAAATGGTGCAAACTACATCAACACTCCCTGTGTTCAACTCATGTTACAAGTTGCAACTGACAGTTAGTTAGCTTGTCTTGATAATAAAAGCAAAAGAAGGCGGGATTGTGAACAACACACTACTTCCACATGTCACCAACTACAACTAGGGGTGTGATTATCTGCAGTGGCCCCTGAAATGTATGCCAGTTGGAACATGATAAGCAGTAGTTGTTTCTTATGATGCATTGGTGCCTTTCATGTGAGATAATTGAGCATGTTTGCTTTGTTAATCATGCCTTCCATGTGAGATAATTGAGCATGTTTGCTTTACCGGCATACGACAACGCATATCCATTTCAAATACGGTACATGTGTGTGTGTGTGTGTATGTGCTTGTAAGTTGTGCTTTCTCAACTGTATATGGTTATAGAGCCAAACATTTGGCAGATAAGAGAAGTCCTGATAAGCATGCTGCTTTTTCTGCAGGTTCCGTTCGGTTGCTTATCTCTCCCAAATCTGGTGGTTTGAAGTCAGAGGGGAGGTTGAGTTCTGCTTCCCAGAAGGTACATACAGCCTGTTCTTCCGAATTCATCTCGGCAGGCCTTTCAAGCGGCTCGGTCGCCGGGTTTACAGTGCCGAGCACATCCATGGGTGGGATGTGAAGCCGGTGCGCTTCCAGCTATCGACTTCGGACGGGCAGCAGGCCCAGTCCAAGTGTTACCTAACTGATCCAGGCGTCTGGATCTATCATCATGTCGGCGATTTCGTCGTGAAGGACTCGAACGGGCCACTGAATATCCAGTTTGCAATGGTTCAGATAGATTGCACACACACAAAAGGAGGCCTGTGTATGGATTCAGTGGTTATAAAACCCAAATGCCTTGCGCGGAAAAAGGGACCTGGGAGTTATGAGTAGTTTTAGTGAGCAGATTAAGCTCGATATCTATAGAAACAATATGGTTTTGCTTACTTCCTCCGTCTGTGTGCGCTTGCGGCTGTCGGTGTTTTTTCAATCCTGTAATGTAAATGTAATTGGAGGGGTGAGTGATTTTTTATTTCCTCTTATCCCTATATAGGAGCATCAAGCATGTCACACCTTGTAAATTGTGAATTTAGTGACAGATATACATGTTTGCATTTGCTATGTTCTGTGGTACCTGATCCTTGTGTTCCAAACCTTGGTTGAATCAAATTACTCTCAACTTCCTTTTTATTTTCAACTTACTCCCTCAACTACCTTGTGGCCTGCAAATAGAGAAATCTTGAGGTTTCTGGTCCAACAAATCAAACAACAATACAAGAAATGTTTCAAGATTTGAAACTCTACAAATCATATATGATATATACCTAAATAGTTTATCTCCACTAACTCAATTGTCTTAACATGCAATTATGTCGACTCAGTATGCCACCATGTATGTCCCACTAAATTTAATTCTGCTAACATGTAACTATGTCAACTCACCATGACACTATGATTGCATCCAATTCCTGCAGCAACGCACGGGGTATTTTCTCTAGTTTTCTTAAAGCCTCATTAAAAGCAAAGAGGTCATGAACAGCAAAACAAAAACACGGGTGGAAAATTGTTTGTTGGGGACATGTCATTCCATTGGGGCGTGTGGATGGGGATGGGGTGTGCTCATGACAACATAGCCATTGCACAAAGGACGGCCTGTTCTGGTGCTAAACACCTGTTGCTGACACTGAGGATGCCAACCGGATGAGATCATGCGTGACAGCGAACCCAGATAAGATTTGTGATGTTGGTTGCATGACACCACCTCCACACTTTACAACTTTATTCAACTAACCAGAGAATGATGATTAATCAGGGAAAGAACAAGTTAAACTTTTTAAAAGATGAGATGCCAACAGGAACATCTATCAGCACTGGAATCTAGACCGGATGGAGTGGATCAGTGTCAGCACTGGATCATGCTCCATGATTCATTAACTACTGTATTAATCAGTACCATTTGCAGTCTACCACCATTTGTTTAAGCAACCAATGACACTGAGATCCAATGCTAATTCCAGGATCCAAGATATTAATATGGGTGTGCATCCTTTGTTGTGTTGTGCCCCTGCTGCAACATCACTCAGAGAAGAGAAGGATGGCAAATTCTCCACTGAGAAGATGCAGAGATCCAGATTCCACTAAAACTCTTCTTGCTGAACAAATGGACTCACAGTAGGAATGGGTTCCTGTTCTAGATTAGGATATTTGTGTTCCAATTTCATCTGGCATCTGCTAATAAAATACTCCCTCTATAAACTAATATAAGAGCGTCTAGATCACTAATTTAGTAATCTAAATGCTCTTATATTAGTTTACGGAGGGAGTAGATGATTGTCCAACTTCTGGCTGAAAGAACCATGCCCACAAAGATAGAAAAATAGGGCCACGCAATATTAATAGATTGTAGGCGATTTGGGGCTCACATGAACTCTGCTAAGTTCCTTTTTTCCTTCCAGAAAATTTCAAAAATATTATTTAAAGAACACGATGGAGATGGTTGCCGGGTATTATGTGAAATCAACATGTGTCATTCTGTGGCCCGAGTAAAAATAAAAATAAAGCCAGAGGCATATAAGTTATTTTTAACCCTTCATGCCTGACGTCGTATGGTAGATCACAAACGAAATCATATTGACAAAACTTTGCGAAAACATACTCCCTCTATATCACTAAAACTTCTTATATTGGTTTACTGAGGGAGTAGTTCATTCCATTATAAATTTTAGAAGTGGGGTTTGTTTCCGAATTTTCAGAAACCTCGCAAAACATGTGTCTGAACTTTCCAAAGTAAAGATAGACACATCCTATATATAATTTACAATCTTGCTTCAGACTTTACACAGTGGGCTGGTGTAAAGAGGGTGCAATACATAGCAAACCACATCATCTACTTAACTGCTCCTGCTCGGTTGCTTTCTCGGAAAATTGCAAACCATATAACCCACTGCCCGCACATATTTATCATTACCTTAATGACAAAACTAAGTTGGGGGACATCAAACATGGCATGATCCAAAATACAATTTTCTTAAAGCACGGTAGACCATCGAGTATTTTATAGTATAATAGGCTATAGAAGAGCAAGATTGTCCATTATCATGATGAGGCGACGAGGCCAAAACATCCACAACCATCGCAAGTTAACCGAATACCTCCTCATTGCAGACTGGGCATGCCTGAATGAAAATAAAGGTGCATATCAGAAAAAGAATCAGATAATCCTCTGAATATCAAACAACAGAGGATTGTACACCAAGATATCAGACAACAGAGAATTTTGATATGGAGTCCAGATAATGTCTGCTTTTGTCGAGCGACATAGAAGGTTAATATTAACATACAGCATCTATTCATAGAGGACAAAACACTTACATTTTAATTGTAGTATATCAAAATAAAATCGAATAATATTTAGAGAAGAAAAAAATAACTGAGTTTTACCTTGTTAATCTTAAGCCAGCGAGTTATGCAACCTGCATGGTAACAATGGCTGCAGGGCAATCTTATCAACTTCTGTAGGCTTTTATAGTTCGATTTGCAGATCACACATCTGCATGGGGGTATCACACGATTATAGGTTCATCTTAGGGTTACAAAATGATGATCGATTCAGAGTAAAACTAACTGTCACGTACTCATCGGTATTCTTTTTGCAGGAGAAGAAGTTGCATTTGTTCCTAAAAGGCTCCAGGTAGCTTATCAGGTCATCAGATAATCCTCTGGATTGAGTTCCTACTTCTTCACCAATTGCTTGTAGTTGCTACAAAACAACAAAACAATAGTGAAAAGTTGCTCAGAAATGATACTTTTATGTGCTACAAGATGTCAATCAAAGCGTGTCTCTTTATGTCCAATTGTTTTTAATGTCAAATCATGGGAACAAAGTAGTAGTAGTAGTAGTATAACACAACCTTAAACCTTTTGTATGGGAGCAGGTAGTATATATAAGTGAACTACATTGGCACAATATGTGTTCAGAAAATTGTTTGTTCTCTCAAAACCGTCAAAGAACGTTTGTTCGGCAAAAGCAAAACAGCATACCTCGTATGACATATTATCCGGGTCGACATTATCTTCTGTCGCCACCTGCATATACAGATTGTCATCAACTCATCATTCTGTGACCCCCTTCAAGAAAATTCAGTGCACACATTTGGAATCCCTTTCCAAGGAATGTGCTGATGATCCCAATGAGGCAACCAAAGGAAACAAAAGAGTAGAGAAGCAACAAACCTGAGCTGCATTATTGGCAGGCCTATACTCAACAGCTGGTGATGATGGTTCCAAGGACACGCTGCCTGAAAACAATGCACCATCAACATGTAGCACGCGTGAGCATTAGTAGATTACAGCTAATGAATCCACCTCAAACAATGCAAAAGATGCTCGGAGATTGGGAGCAGTGGTACTATATTATTACCGGCAAATTCCCTTGTAGCGAGCGAATCCTCCTCCTCTTGCAGTTGCTTAGCCAAAGCCTCGTCTGATTCGCACCAGGCCTCGATCTTGTGGGTCTCCGAGGAGAGATGGACAGCGTAGGTATTCGGAGCTGCCATTGCTGAACCGTGACGCTCCCCTGCAGCAATTTGTAGGTGATGAACACTGATATTAATCAATCAATGCAACACTGCAGATAGTAAAAAACCCTGTTCTGACTATCATCCTAACTGAAGGAGCATTCGGAATTGCATTAGGAACTGATAATTGCCGTGTATTATTCCTCTTTCCATTTCTAGACCGACTAGGAACCAAATTTCAGCAATTACTGGTGCTCTGGAGGAAGTACAAAATCACACTCTCCAAATAAATACAGCTTAAGTTGTACTCTTAAACATAGCAGCCAGGACTTTTCTTGTACCTAAAAGAGCCCGAATTTCCAAAGAAGAACAGTAAAATCCAATCTTGATATTCTTATTATTATCGCCAAATAAGCACTATTTTATCAATCTCGACCCCTTTAACATCGCACACAATATATTTCCCGGCTCAATCCTGATCTGATGACATGTTAGAGACGCCGCTCCAAGAACAGAAGGGGAAAAGGGGCAGAATCTAGAGTATATCCGGGCAATCTTCTGCTGGGCGGAGAAGGGGACGAAAGGGAGGGACAGGGACACGATTGCCACGGATCAAGAACAAAATTCACCCAGCGATTCTCGGCGATCGAGGAATATGCGTACCTTGCCTGCTGCCGCCTCTGAGTTGAGCGCAAGAACAGAGAGTGACGGCGCCGCCTCTGCCGCCCAGCCTCCGCCTCCGCCTTCCGCCTTCCCTGTCCCTCTCAGCCGAGCCAGCCGTGCGCTATTGTGCTACGGGCGAAAGCTTTATGCTACCGACGTGGTCGCGGTTGCTCCGAAGTCAAAGTGATGGAGACTACCTACTGGCTATGCCCCTTCTCTTCTCTTCTTTTTTTGGTTTGTCTTGATTTGCATTCCCTCCTTCCTTTGTGTCCCTGCTCCTGTCTTGGCAACGAAATCTTTTCATTCTTGTTTCCATTCAAATCAAACTGCAGATGCCAGATTTTGTTGAGGGTAATCTTGATTTCCATAATGATCCGAGAAAATGACGTGGCACAGATAGAACGTAAGATTACAATGCCATATTCATCTGGATCATGTATGGTTGAATCTACAAAAAATAAATAAAAAAAATTGCCGGGTCTTTTTTTTCCTGTTTACGTCAGGAGATAGGATGACCTATGGTGAATGCCGGAGCCATAGTTCGAGATGCGACGCTTGCGTGAGCACTTATGTTTTCCTTTTGTGTAATATCTTTTGGTTGTGATCATGGTTGTAAGTTGTAAGAGCAGATATAGTAGGGTCGTCATATTGCATCGATAGCAATAATAACCACCGTGTGACGATCACGGTCAAGATGGACGATCTAGCAGAGAGAAAAACCCTGGAGTATAGCCCGAGCTCACGGACAGATGCGTCATCCAAAAAGCCAAGTTAGTATACCAAAAAAGGCACATCATGATTTCATTCCGTAGGAATACTACAACATCTAGAAGGAGCATATTTCAGTACCTACACATGGTGGCATGCAGATCCTTGTGAGGACTTACCCTAAGTAAAACCCACCCCGGTTAAACCGAGTCCAAAAACGCCAACAGTGACGTCTAGAGCAGTTGCTCGGCGCCTCGAGCCCCGGCACACACCGGCAAACACACGTGTCGCACATGCGGATAGGTCCCACGGCCACGTGTGCGCCACATCCCCGACCACGCATTTAACGTGGGTACACGATATGGTGTGTGGCCTACCATAGGAGCAACGCTTGGGTGAGCATTTATGTTTTTCTTTCGAGTAATATCTTTCATAGTTCAAAAAGAAATTATATAGTACAATCGTCATATCTCGCCGATAGCCATAATAACACCATGGTTCGAGATGCAGCGCTTGCGTGAGCATTTATGTTTTTCTTTTGAGTTATATATTTTGGTTGTTATCATGGTTGTAAGTTGTAAAAGCAACTATAACAGTCGTCACATCGCGTTGATAGACATAATAACTGCCGTGTGACAATCATTGACGATCTCAATTCAAAATGGGCGGTCTAGCAGAGTCCCTGCCGGCATAATAAAAACCAAGGTATACCCCGAATCGGCAGATGGGCTAGCCCAAATGCCATGTCCATATACGATAAAGGCACATCGGAATTTAATTCCCCTCAAGAATACTACAACATCGAGAAGGATATTATTCCAGTACCTACACATGGTGGCGTGCAGATCCTTGTGAACACTTGCCCTAAGTAAATCCCACCCCAGTTAAATTGAGTCCAAAAACGTCAGCAGTGACGTCTAAAGTGAGTGATCGGTGTCCTGAGCACCGGCACCATGTGTCGTGTACGCGGACGGATCCCATGGCCATGGGTGTGCCACATCCCCGACCGTGCATTTAATGCGGGTACATGCTATGGTGCACAACCTACCACTGGTCTGCATATCACACACCTTCATCATTACGTTTACAGGCGGTGCTGGCGTCTTGGGATAATAAAGTACCTTATCGGTTAGGTGAGAGCGACGGTGCAAAGCTCCTTTTTGACTAAAAGACAACGGCTCCTCGAGTCATATCAGGGTTGACAATGACAGATGGGACCCACATGACATGATAGACTGTCGGGAGCACTTGAGTACCTAACGACTACAACACTAGGTTATCCCTGCAAAACCGAAGACAAAGGAGACTATGCAAGGCGGGCGCCCACCATTCTTTGGAATGTCCATACGTACAGGTGTGCCACTGTGGTACTCCCGAACCTATATAAGGGGAGGGTCATGGCCATTTCTAGAGGATCGAACAAGAAAGCCACAACACAACACATCACAAGCAACACGAGATCCAAGAGCACTAGTTAGAGGAGATAGGAAGAAGTACCGGTGCTCGGGCAACATGAGTATGTACCCTGAGCACCCCATTTAGCCACCATGATCACCGTACTTAGTCCTCCAAACATTTTTATTGCATCTCATATACATATCAAGCCAACCAAGAACAGGAGTAGGGTGTTACGCTATAGCCGGCAGTTTGAAACTGTAGAAATCTTTGTGTCTCTCTTACAGCTTACTCGAAGAAACACAAAGCGTTTTATCACTTGGCCGAACACACAAATATAGGGTATCGTCAATCCCTAACGTCTTGAGTATACACTCCGACAGTCGCCCCATACGCCCACCAGCTTGCGTAATATATAGAGGCCACTCCAAATCGAGCCCGCTAGCCTCCATATTTGGAGGCTAGGTTTGTTGATATGGAACGGCCTCCAAAAGTAACCTCTAGCGCAGGGGGGAGTTTCAGCCCAGCCTCTTCCTCCCGTCCGGAGCCCGGTTAATGGTGCTTTCGTATGACTGTTGCTTCCACCCTTACTAATGACGTGACCATGTTCCCATCAGGAAGAGCGCCAATAAATGGCCACCACCATGTTTCGCACTCGTTTTCCACCCCCGTGCGTGCCAAATATGGCTTTGTTTCCCGTCGAAGCGTGCCCATTCGACGGTATATAAAACGGACCACTCCGGTCGACGACGCCACTCAACCATCTGCCCTCTTTGCCAACACCGGTTTGCCCTTCTACATTCCCCTTCCACGACGTTGTCACACTCATCCCCATCTACAATATCATGGCAGTTGCACCCTCTTCATGGACTTTTCCCTAGCGAGACTGAAGAGGACCACATCAAGAGAGAGTTTTGTGAGTGGGCGTGTAACTACTCCCAGTGGGTCGAGGAGGACACATCCATAAGGTTGAATCAGCCCTCGGTTTGGGGGCCTCCCCGCCGCTCTCCGCCACTTTGTCTGAATGTTAGCAGCCACCTTGGCAGAAATGGACGTTCCCCTCACGCTTGGCTTAAAAAATATGACCACATATGTGTTCGTCGACCGGGTGGCCGCGAAAGTCGCCACAACCGAAGCCTCCCCGCCAGTGAGGTCACTTCCAAGTGGAGGAAGAGCCCACAGGCGAAATTATAGAAAAGAATAGTAGTTTAAATGGTTGTTCAAATCTTTGTCATCGTTGTTGGATTTGTTGGAGATATGCCCTAGAGGCAATCATGTATGATGATATTCCCTATGTGTTTATGAATAAAGATAGTCCTTGGACATTATCTGTGATGTGTATCAGCAAGTATGTGACTTGTTTGTGGGACTATGCAATATGCATTGTGTGATGACTGTCCTAAAAAGTGTTGGGGAACGTAGTAATTTCAAAATTTTCCTACGCACACGCAAGATCATGGTGATGCATAGCAACGAGTTGTCCACGTACCCTCGTAGACCATAAGCGGAAGCGTTATGACAACGCGGTTGATGTAGTCGTACGTCTTCACGATCCGACCGATCCAAGCACCGAACGTACGGCACCTCCGAGTTCAGCACACGTTCAGCTCGATGACGATCCCCGGACTCCGATCCAGTAGGGTGTCGAGGATGAGTTCCGTCAGCACGACGGTGTGGTGACTATGATGATGTTCTACCGACGCAGGGCTTCGCCTAAGCACCGCAACGATATGACCGAGGTGGCATATGGTGGAGGGGGGCACCGCACACGGCTAAGGAACGATCACGAAGATCAACTTGTGTGTCATGGGGTGCCCCCTGCCCCCGTATATAAAGGAGCCAAGGGGGAGGGGGTGGCCGGCCAAGGAGGGGCGCGCCAAGGGGAGTCCTACTCCCACCGCGAGTAGGACTCCTTTCCTAGTCCAACTAGGAGAAGGGGGAAAGGAGGGGAGTGGAGAAGGAAGGGAGAGGGGGGCCGCGCCCCAAACCCCTTGTCCAATTTGGACTGGGCTTGGGAGGGGCGCGCGCCACCTCCTGGCTCCTTCCCACTAAGGCCCATTAAGACCCAATACTCTTCCCCGTATTCCCGTAACTCCCCGGTACTCCGAAAAATACCCGAATCACTCGGAACCTTTCCATGTCCGAATATAGTCGTCCAATATATCAATCTTTACGTCTCGACCATTTAGAGACTCCTCGTCATGTCCCTGATCTCATCCTGGACCCCGAACTCCTTCGGTACATCAAAACTCATAAACTCATAATAAAACTGTCATCGAAACCTTAAGCGTGCGGACCCTATGGGTTCGAGAACAATGTAGGCATGACCTAGAACTATTCTCGGTCAATAACCAATAGCGGAACCTGGATGCTCATATTGGCTCCCACATATTCTACAAAGATCTTTATCGGTCAAACCGCATAACAACATACGTTGTTCCCTTTGTCATCGGTATGTTACTTGCCCGAGATTCGATCGTCGGTATCTAATACCTAGTTCAATCTCGTTACGGCAAGTCTCTTTACTCGTTATGTAATGCATCATTCTTGTAACTAACTCATTAGTTACATTGCTTGCAAGGCTTATAGTGATATGCATTACCGAGAGGGCCCAGAGATACCTCTCTGACAATAGGAGTGACAAATCCTAATCTCGAAATACGCCAACCCAACATGTACCTTTGGAGACACCTATAGAGCTCCTTTATAATCACCCAGTTACGTTGTGACGTTTGGTAGCACACAAAGTGTTCCTCCAGTAAACGGGAGTTGCATAATCTCATAGTCATAGGAACATGTATAAGTCATGAAGAAAGCAATAGCAATATACTAAATGATCGTGTGCTAAGCTAACGGAATGGGTCATGTCAATCACATCATTCTCCTAATGATGTGATCCCGTTAATCAAATGACAACACATGTCTATGGTTAGGGAACATAACCATCTTTGATCAACAAGCTAGTCAAGTAGAGGCATACTAGTGACACTCTGTTTGTCTATGTATTCACACATGTATTATGTTTCCGGTTAATACAATTCTAGCATGAATAATAAACATTTATCATGATATAAGGAAATAAATAATAACTTTATTATTGCCTCTAGGGCATATTTCCTTCAGTCTCCCACTTGCACTAGAGTCAATAATCTAGTTTACATCACCATGTGATTTAACACCAATATTCACATCTGTATGTGATTAATACCAATAGTTCACATCGTCATGTGATCAATGTCGTGGTTCTAAGTCTGACAGTAGAGTGGGGGGGTAGGTATGGAGAGACAAGGTCCTAGCTATGGAGAGGTTGTAAACACAAGAGATGTACGAGTTCAGGCCCTTCTCGGAGGAAGTAAAAGCCCTACGTCTCGGAGCCCTGAGGCGGTCGAGTGGATTATGTGTATATGTGTTACAGGGTGCGAACCCTTCACTTTGTGGAGGGGGTGGCTTATATAGAGTGCGCCAGACCCCGCCATTTCATGTAATGAAGGGTTTAAGGTACATTAAGTGCAGGCATCGTAACGCCCACATAAAGTGTCTTAACTACCATAAAGTCTACTTAATTCTTGACCGTTGCGGATAGAGTGCCTCTTGGCCTTCTGGTGGTCGAGTGAGTCTTCATGGTCGAGTCCTTCAAGTCAGTCGAGTGGGTTCCTCGTAGGTCGACTGGAAGGTGATCTCTTCTAAGGGTGTCCTTGGGTAGGGTACTTAGATCAGGTCTATGACCCTACCCTAGGTACATGAATCCATCATTAGCCCCCGAATGGATTGAGGCTTGAGTGAGGAAGGAGTTGATGCTGTTTCCGATTGACTTCTGCATACTGGTCATGCGTTGTTTTGGATTAAGAACTTCTTTATTGATAACGAGCAACTTTTCTTCAGTCGACTCGATCCATTCTTGTCTTTCGTCGAGTGATCTTTTGGACTTTGCCGATTCCCGAGCGACGGATCGCAGGTAATCCCGCGTCTGGCAGACCGATCTGCCGTTCGCGGATTCTATGGGATACGAAATTTGGGGAAGCGCGCGAAGCGGGGCGGACCGCGGCGCTCGGATGGGATAGGGCATAGACGCCTCGATCCCCGTGCCGCTTTTTCCGCCACGTATCACGTCAATGCAACTGTTTCGGGATATGATTAGATCGACCGGGCCCACCTATCATCCACTCGGAAGAGATCTTATAAATGCGCCCGGCGTGGTTTTTTGAATAGTACTCCAGCATTCCCTCTCTGCTCTCTTCGTCTCCGCCCAACGCGTCCGCTCTCGCCCCTGCACAACTTCTCCTCGCGCATCTCACCGGCAGCCATGGTCAAGGAGAAGACGGCGGCGCTGGAACGCGTGAAGAAGGCGTCGGTGTCGGAGAAGGCGAAGGGGAGATCCACCAGTCGCAGCGCGTCTTCGTCTAGATCTCGCCTGCCGAAAGGCTGGGTCCAGGGAGATTGGATCTGGTCGACCATCACGGAGACGGATCTCCTCGACATGGCCAACGACGGGCTGATCCCCCACGAAGCCGCAAGGCTTCCGGGGAAAGAGTGGCAGCCCCAGCCGGAAGAGGGTCAGTGCGTGCTTTTAGCCACCCATGTCGACCGCGGATTTTCTTTGCCACCGAGTGTTTTCTTCCATGGTTTTTTGAAATTCTTTGGAGCCCAACTCCACCACTTCACCCCGGACTCTATCGCCTATCTTGCTACGTTTGTGTCCATGTGTGAGAATTTTCTGGGCTGTCGACCGCACTGGGGCTTATTCAAGCACATATTCACGTGTCGCTCCCAGACCGTGAAGAAGGCGAGCCCAGGCGATGAGAAAACCCAAGTTGTCCAAATGTGTGGAGGACTGGGGATCCAGGTGAGGAACAAGAGCACCTTCCCAGCCATGACATTTCCCGAGTCGGTCAGAGGCTGGCAGTCGACCTGGTTTTACTGCCGGAATGAGCCGACGTCGGGGCAGTCGAGTGGACTCCCTCAATTCACCATGGACCGAGTGAACAAGCCCTCCTCTCTGAAGGTGATTCCGGAGGAGAAAGCCGACGTGAAGATGCTGATGGAGCGCGTAGTTCAGTTGGTCCGAGACGGAGGATCGGCATGGACCTTTTGGAGGTTTTTCTTAGACGGCGATCCAGCCCCTTCGATTCGGAGCCATTGCATGTGGTTGTATCATGGAATCAAGACGAGACTCGGATCCACCGGAATCGGTCGACGACGCCACGGTGGAAAGGTGGATGGCCGCGGTCACTGGGAACAAGGATAATCCCCGTGGATCCAGAAGGATTCCTCCACTCGACCATCACAGCGTTCCAGACAAGGTATGTTTGCTCCACCTTCCATTGTATTCTCGTCATATTTATTTCTGTTTGCTCCGCAAATCGGTCGATTGATCTTTGTCTTGATGTCTATCAGGCCCTCACCGAGCTGTACTCAATGCCCAATGGAGCACAGGCTCCGACTGAAGAGGAAGAAGCGAGCGGGGGCGAGAGCCAGGATGAGTGGGACTCGAATGCCGCTGAGGATGATGATGATGATGATGACGATGAGGAGGACGAAGATGAGGAGGAGGAGGAGGTCGCACCATCGCGCTCGGAAAGGCGGTCGAAACTTGTCCATGACCCTGCGACTGAACGTGGCAAGGGGGTTGCGACTGTTGCACAGTCGACCAAGCGCCCTCGGACCACTTCTCCGGCGCCGACTGAAAAGGCGTCTAAGCAGCCCAGGGCGGCCCCGTCAAAGCCGACCAAGCTCCTGCCGAAGATGAAGGTGTCCATCCCCACCATATCAGGGTAATCATGCTGCTTAAGTCTTCTTGTTTTGTGCGAGTTTTATCTCTGGTTGACGCTTGAGTTAGTCGACTGATTCTTTGGAATTGCAGTGCTGCTACTTCTGAGACCTCAGGCAAGGTTGACGACCACGAGATGGAGGACGCAGCAACCTCAAACCCTGGTACTATACTCTCAATTCTGTTTTTAGTCGACTGACTCGTGATCTCTAATTCTGATTCTTTTCTGTAGTCTCATCCAATGTCGTTATCACTCTTCCTGATGATGATGACGAGGAGGAACCGTTGAAGCATAGGAGGAGCAGGAAAGCGTCCGCTGGCAGGGTGGCCCAAGATGTGACGGCGCCCGAGACTCTGGTCGCAGAGGAGGAGAACACCACTCGACACACCGTGTCCTTCGCGGTGCCGTTGACGAGTGCTCATCCCACTTCGTCGAGTGCCGCACAACCTTCTCTCTTCACGACGCACCACGTCCCGGAGGACCAAGCCAGCGCTGCTAAGGAAGCGATACGCCAAGCAGGGGTGATGATGGAGCAGGTGAAGGCCATCCGGGACGCAAGTCAAGCAGCTTACGACGCCAGCTCCGCCCTTCAAAGCAATGTTCAGGTCAGTCGACCATCGCTTGTTCTGTTAGGATATGCTATCAAAAAACTTCTCTTTCCGGAATCCATAGCAGTCACCCACTGGGTGTGTTGATTAAAACTCCGTGTTAGCGGGGCATCGCCGAGTGCACCCGCCGGGTGTAGTCCCATAGGCTAAGGTCGATCACCGGCGATGGCCTTAGGCTTTATAAGTAAAGTGTTTCCGTCATTCGACTAAGGCGAATGGATTTCTCAAACCGGTGGGGGCACGCTGAGTGTGTTGATTAAAACTCCGTGTTAGCGGGGGCACGCTGAGTGCACCCGCTGGGTGTAGTCCCCAAGGCTAGGGTCGATCACGGCGATGGCCTTAGGCTTTATAAGTAAAGTCTTTCCGTCATTCGACTGAGGCGAATGGATTTCTCAAACCGATGGGGGCACGCTGAGTGCACCCACTGGGTGTAGTCCCGAGATCGTGGTCGATCGCCGCGCCGATCGATTACGATCAAGAATACGTCTGGTTTTTTTTGGGGGTCGACTGGTCGACTCTGTCTTTTAGTAGAACTAGTGGGGGCACGCTGAGTGCACCCACTGGGTGTAGTCCCCGAGACTACGGTCGAATGTTTGTATTCGGCTGTAGTCTTAGAAACGCATGATTTTCTCTTATCCATTCGGAAGTGAATTATCTTTGATATTTTGTCAATTGGTTCTTCGCAGAAATCCTGTGACCTTGCGGCTCGTTATACCGAGCTGGAGCACAAGCACATTCAGCTCGAACTGGATCTGAAGCTGGTTCAGGAGAATCTGACGAAGGCGAAGGAGGAGACCAAAGGTATGTTCGGTGAGACCTCGACGACTCCTTTTTTCCTTCATTTGCTTCAAAATCTGACCTTGCTGTAACTTGCAGGCAAGGTGAAGGAGGCCCAGAAGAAAAAAGACCTTGAGCTGGCTGAGAAGATCAAGCTTGCTGACAAGAAGCTAGCTTCAGTCACCAAGCTCGAAGAAGAGAATACTAATCTAAATGCTGCTCTTGGGATTGCCAACAATGAAGTCAGTCGATTGAAGACTGACAAAACTGCCCTGACCGACAAGATCAATCAGTTGACTGGGAAGAAAAAATGATCTGGAGGCCTTCCTGAGTGGACTTGCCAAGAAGTTGTTCCTTATGCTCGAAGGTAACCCTTTATACTCGATAATCATTTTCAACCGTGACCTTTCCATTCGACCACTGTCTTGACTTAGTGATTGTCCTTGCAGAATTTTGCCGAAACTTTGAAGAAGAGACTAGCCAGCTGGAACCAAACCTTGACCCCATCAATTCTCCAGTGAATGATGAAGTTGCCATGAATGTCTTCCGACTGGAGTCCCGTGTTGCAGCTGTCGTGGACTATCTTGCAAGGTTGAAGGTCGCCACTTCTCGCATCAACTCGACGCTTTGGCCCAGGGCGACACTCCAGAACGACCTCGAGTCGCTGATGGCTCGACTGAACGTGGTCCCTGATCGAGTGCAGGAGTGGAAAAAGTCCTCGGCTCGGTGCAGTGCAGATGTTGCTCTGTGTCTGGCCCGAGTCCACTGCAAAGATGCGCGAGAAGACAAGCTGGCGGCTCTCCGGGTGGCCAACACCAAGAAACACGACTTCAGGTCCTTCATGGAGACCTTCATCGCTGCTGCCACTCGGATCACAGACGGAATCGACCTTGACGAGTTCGTTGCACCTTCCAGCCCTCCACAGGAGGGGTAAAAAACTTCTTTTAAGCTCGACACTTTAAATTTGCCTCGGTATGCCGAGTGGAGTTGTAACCGATAACCTCAACAAGCTTAGCGCCTGAGCACTTTCGGTTCCTTTAGGTATCGACCGGAACTTGGATTTGATGTTTGAGTATGATTGCTTTTGGCTCGAAATGTCTTTTGCAGGTTCAAAGCAAGACGCTCACTGCAGTCGACTTGTTCCTTAATCCACTTAAGCGAGCGCTGGGCTGCAGCTAAGCCTCCGAGTGAGAGGTTTGCTCTTCACTCGGTAGGATTTTTAAATCTTAGGCGAGCACTGGGCTGCAGCTAAGCCCCCCGAGTGAGAGGTTCGCTCTTCACTCGGTAGGATTTTTAAATCTTAGGCGAGCACTGGGCTGCAGCTAAGCCCCCGAGTGAGAGGTTCGCTCTTCACTCGGTAGGATTTTTAAATCTTAGGCGAGCACTGGGCTGCAACTAAGCCTCCGAGTGAGAGGTTTGCTCTTCACTCGGTAGGATTTTTAAATCTTAGGCGAGCACTGGGCTGCAGCTAAGCCCCCGAGTGAGAGGTTTGCTCTCCACTCGGTAGGATTTTTAAATCTTAGGCGAGCACTGGGCTGCAGCTAAGCCCCCGAGTGAGAGGTTTGCTCTCCACTCGGTAGGATTTTCACGTTGTACTTGTGGCGAAGCTCAGAGGAGAGGGCCGCAACCGACCTGCACCTCGTCCTCCTTACGAGCGCACATTGTACTTATGGCGTAGCTCAGAGGAGAGGGTCGCAGTCGACCTGCACCTCGTCCTCCTTGCGAGCGTACATTGTACTTATGGCGTAGCTCAGAGGAGAGGGTCGCAGTCGACTTGCACCTCGTCCTCCTTGTGAGCGTACGTTGTGAAGGAAATATGCCCTAGAGGCAATAATAAAGTTATTATTTATTTCCTCATATCATGATAAATGTTTATTATTCATGCTAGAATTGTATTAACTGGAAACATAATACATGTGCGAATATATAGACAAACAGAGTGTCACTAGTATGCCTCTACTTGACTAGCTTGTTAATCAAAGATGGTTATGTTTCCTAACCATGAACAAGGAGTTGTTATTTGATTAACAAGGTCACATCATTAGTTGAATGATCTGATTGACATGACCCATTCCGTTAGCTTAGCACCCGATCGTTTAGTATGTTGCTATTGCTTCCTTCTTGACTTATACATGTTCCTATGACTATAAGATTATGCAACTCCCGTTTACCGGAGGAACACTTGTGTGCTACCAAACGTCACAACGTAACTGGGTGATTATAAAGGTGCTCTACAGGTGTCTCCGAAGGTACTTGTTGAGTTGGCGTATTTCGAGATTAGGATTTTGTCACTCCGAATGTCGGAGAGGTATCTCTGGGCCCTCTCGGTAATACACATCACTTAAGCCTTGCAAGCATTTCAACTAATGAGTTAGTTGTGAGATGATGTATTACGGAACGAGTAAAGAGACTTGCCGGTAACGAGATTGAACTAGGTATTGGATACCGACGATCGAATCTCGGGCAAGTAACATGCCGATGACAAAGGGAACAAAGTATGTTGTTATGCGGTTTTGACCGATAAAGATCTTCGTAGAATATGTAGGAACCAATATGGGCATCCAGGTCCCGCTATTGGTTATTGACCGAGAATGGTTTTAGGTCATGTCTACATAAATCTCGAACCCGTAGGGTCCGCACGCTTAACGTTTCGTTGACGATATAGTATTATTTGAGTTATGCATGTTGGTAACCGAATGTTGTTCGGAGTCCCGGATGAGATCATGGACATGACGAGGAACTCCAGAATGGTCCGGAGATAAAGTTTGATATATGGGATAATAGTGTTTGATCCCCGGAAGGGTTCCGGAATTCACCGGAAGAGGTTCCGGATGTTTCCCGAAATGTTTGGGTACGAGAACACGTTATTTGGGCCAAAGGGAAAGCCCACAAGGTTTTGGAAAGCGCAAAAGGAAGTTTTATGGAGTCCAGGCCACTGGCGTCTGGGTCCAGACGCCGGAACCTGGCGTCGCCCTGAGTCCGAGAAGGACTCTTGCCTTTCGGTGGAACCGACTTTGTGGAGGCTTTACTCCAAGTTTCACCCCAAGGCTCAATATATAAATAGAGGGTAGGGCTAGCACCAAAGACACATCAAGAAACACCAAGCCGTGTGCGGCAACCCCGCCCCTCTAGTTTAGCCTCCGTCATAGTTTCCGTAGTGCTTAGGCGAAGCCTGCGGAGATTGTTCTTCACCAACACCGCTCCCACGCCATCGTGCTGCCGAACTCATCTACTACTTCCGTCTTGCTGGATCGAGAAGGCGAGGACGTCATCGAGCTGAACGTGTGTAGAACTTCGGAGGTGCCGTGCGTTCGGTGCTTGGATCGGTCGGATCGTGAAGACGTCGACTACATCAACCGCGTTGATAAACGCTTCGCTTAGCGATCTTCAAGGGTATGAATATACACTCCCTTCTCGTTGCTATACATCACCATGATCTTGCGTGTGCGTAGGAAATTTTTGAAATTACTGCGTTCCCCAACAAAGGCATCCGAGCCTAGGTTTTATGGTTTGATGTTATATGCACGAGTAGAACACAAGTGAGTTGTGGGCGATATAAGTCATACTTGCTTACCAAAGATGTCATACTTTGGTTCGACAAGATTGTTGGATGAAGAGGCCGGACCGACCTTACGCCAGACGCTTACGCGAGACTGGTTTTACCGCCGTGCTTTGCACACGGTGACTAGCGGTGTCGGTTTCTCCAACTTTAGTTGAACCGAGTGTGGCTACGCCCGTCCTTGCAAAGGTTAAAACAACATCAACTTGACAAACTATCGTTGTGGTTTTGATGCGTAGGTGAGATTGGTTCTTGCTTAAGCCCGTAGCAGCCACGTAAAACTTGCAACAACAAAGTAGAGGACGTCTAACTTGTTTTTGCAGGGCATGTTGTGATGTGATATGGCCAAGACATGATGCTATATTTTATTGTATGAGATGATCATGTTTTGTAACCGGTTATCGGCAATCGGCGAGAGCCATATGGTTGTCGCTTTATTGTATGAAATGCAACGCATACTGTAATTGCTTTACTTTATCACTAAGCGGTAGCGATAGTCGAGAAGCAATAGATGGCGTAACGACAACGATGCTACGATGGAGATCAAGGTGTCGCGCCGGTGACGATGGTGATCATGATGGTGCTTGGAGATGGAGATCACAAGCACAAGATGATGATGGCCATATCATATCACTTATATTGATTGCATGTGATGTTTATCTTTTATGCATCTTATCTTTCTTTGATTGACGGTAGCATTTTAAGATGATCTCTCACTAAAATTATCAAGAAGTGTTCTCCCTGAGTATGCACCGTTGCCAAAGTTCGTCGTGCCTGCACACCACGTGATGATCGGGTGTGATAAGCTCTCGTCCATCTACAACGGGTGCAAGCCAGTTTTGCACACGCAGAATACTCAGGTTAAACTTGACGAGCCTAGCATATGCAGATATGGCCTCGGAACACGGAGACCGAAAGGTCGAGCGTGAATAATATAGTAGATATGATCAACATAAGATGTTCACCATTGAAAACTACTCCATCTCACGTGATGATCGGTTATGGTTTAGTTGATTTGGATCACGTGATCACTTAGATGACTAGAGAGATGTCTGTCTAAGTGGGAGTTCTTAAGTAATATGATTAATTGAACTAAAATTTATCATGAACTTAGTACCTGATAGTTTCTTGCTTGTCTATGTTGATTGTAGATAGATGGCCCGTGTTGTTGTTCCGTTGAATTTTAATGCGTTCCTTGAGAAAGCTAAGTTGAAAGATGATGGTAGCAACTACGCCGGATCGGGTCCGTAACGAGGATTATCCTCATTGCTGCACGTAAAAATTACGTCCCGGAAGCACCGCTGGGTGCCAGGCCTGCTTCTGATGCAACTGACGACGTTAAGAACGTCTGGCAGAGCAAAGCTGATGACTACTCGATAGTTCAATGTGCCATGCTTTACGGCTTAGAACCGGGACTTCAACGACGTTTTGAACGTCATGGAGCATATGAGATGTTCCAGGAGTTGAAGTTAATATTCCAGAAGAATGCCCGGATTGAGAGATATGAAGTCTCCAATAAGTTCTATAGCTGCAAGATGGAGGAGAATAGTTACGTCGGTGAGCACATACTCAAGATGTCCGGGTATTGTAATCACTTGATTCAACTGGGAGTTACTCTTCCGGATGATAGCGTCATTGACAGAATTCTCCAATCACTTCCACCAAGCTACAAGAGCTTCGTGATGAACTAAAAGATGCAAGGGATGGATAAGACGATTCCCGAGCTCTTTGCAATGCTAAAGGCTGCGGAGGTAGAAATCAAGAAGGAGCATCAAGTGTTGATGGTTAACAAGACCACTAGTTTCAAGAAAAAGGGCAAAGGGAAGAAGAAGCAGAACTTCAATAAGAACAGCAAACAAGTTGCTGCTCAAGAGAAGAAACCCAAATCTGGACCTAAGCCCTGGCGGAGTGCTTCTACCGCAAGCGATCGGTCATCGAAGCGGAACTGCCCCAAGTATTTGGCGGATAAGAAGGATGGCAAGGTGAACAAAGGTATATGTGATATACATGTTATTGATGTGTACCTTACTAGAGCTTGCAGAGCACTGGTATTTGATATCGGTTACATTGCTAATATTTGCAACTCAAAGCAGGACTACGGATTGCTTAACACTTGCAAAGGACGAGGTGACGATGCGCGTGGGAAATGGTTCCCAAGTCGATGTGATCGCGGTCGACACGCTACCTCTACATCTACCTTCGGATTAGTATTAGACCTAAATAATTGTTATTTGGTGCCAGCGTTGAGCATGAACATTATATCTGGATCTTGTTTGATGCGAGACGGTTATTCATTTAAATCGAGAATAATGGTTGTTCTATTTATATGAGTAATATCTTTTATGGTCATGCACCCTTGAAGAGTGGTCTATTTTGATGAATCTCGATAGTAGTGATACACATATTCATAGTGTTGAAACCAAAAGATGCAGAGTTGATAATGATAGTGCAACTTATTTGTGGCAATCGCCGCTTAGGTCATATTGGTGTAAAGCGCATGAAGAAACTCCATCTTGATGGACTTTTGGAACCTCTTGATTATGAATCACTTGGTACTTGCGAACCGTGCCTCATGGGCAAGATGACCAAAACGCCGTTCTCCGGTACTATGGAGAGAGCAACAGATTTGTTGGAAATCATACATACAGATGTATGTGGTCCGATGAATGTTGAGGCTCGTGGCGGATATCTATATTTTCTCACCTTCACAGATGATTTAAGTAGATATGGGTATATCTACTTAATGAAGCATAAGTCTGAAACATTTGAAAAGTTCAAAGAATTTCAGAGTGAAGTTGAAAATCATCGTAACAAGAAAATAAAGTTTCTACGATCTGATCGTGGAGGAGAATATTTGAGTTACGAGTTTGGTCTACACTTAAAACAATGTGGAATAGTTTCAGCAACTCACGCCACCCGAACACCACAAATAAATGGTGTGTCCGAACGTCGTAATCGTACTTTACTTGATATGGTGCGATCTATGATGTCTCTTACAGATTTACCGCTATCGTTTTGGGGTTATGCTTTAGAGACGGCCACATTCACGTTAAATAGGGCACCATCAAAATCCGTTGAGACGACACCTTATGAACTATGGTTTGGCAAGAAACCAAAATTGTCATTTCTTAAAGTTTGGGGCTGCGATGCTTATGTGAAAAAGCTTCAACCTGATAAGCTCGAACCCAAATCGGATAAATGTGTCTTCATAGGATACCCAAAGGAGACAGTTGGGTACACCTTCTATCACAGATCCGAAGGCAAGACATTCGTTGCTAAGAATGGATCCTTTCTAGAGAAGGAGTTTCTCTCGAAAGAAGTGAGTGGGAGGAAAGTAGAACTTGATGAGGTAATTGTACCTACTCCCTTGTTGGAAAATAATACATCACAGGAACCGGTTTCTGTGACGTCAAAACCAACTAGTGAGGAAGTTGATGATGATGATCATAGAACTTGAGATCAAGTTATTACGTAACCTCGTGGTCGAACAGAGTAAGATCCGCACTGAGTGGTACGGTAATCCTATTCGGAAGTCATGCTACTAGATCATGATGAACCTACGAACTATGAAGAAGCGATGGTGAGCCCAGATTCGCAAAATGGCTTGAAGCCATGAAATCGAGATGGGATCCATGTATGAGAACAAAGTATGGACTTTGGTTGACTTGCTCGAGGGTCGGCAAGCAATTGAGAATAAATGGATCTTCAAGAAGAAGACCGACGCGACGGTAATGTTATCGTCTACAAAGCTCGACTTGTTGCAAAAGGTTTTCGACAAGTTCAAGGGGTTGACTACGATGAGACCTTCTCACCCGTAGCGATGCTTAAGTCTGTCCGAATCATGTTAGCAATTGCCGCATTTTATGATTATGAAATTTGGCAAATGGATGTAAAAACTGCATTCCTGAATGGATTTCTGGAAGAAGAGTTGTATATGATGCAACCAGAAGGTTTTATCGATCCAAAAGGAGCTAACAAAGTGTGCAAGCTCCAGCGATCCATTTATGGACTGGTGCAAGCCTCTCGGAGTTGGAATAAACGTTTTGATAGTGTGATCAAAGCATTTGGTTTTATACAGACTTTTGGAGAAGCCTGTATTTACAAGAAAGTGAGTGGGAGCTCAGAGCATTTCTAATATTATATGTGGATGACATATTATTGATTGGAAATGATATAGAATTTCTGGATAGCATAAAGGGATACTTGAATAAAAGTTTTTCAATGAAAGACCTCGGTGAAGCTGCTTACATATTGGGCACTAAGATCTATAGAAATAGATCAAGACGTTTAATTGGACGTTCACAAAGCACATACCTTGACAAAGTTTTGAAGAAGTTCAAAATGGATCAAGCAAAGAAAGGGTTCTTGCCTGTATTGCAAGGTGTGAAGTTGAGTAAGACTCAAAGCCCGACCACTGCAGAAGATAGAGAAAAAATGAAAAGTGTTCCTTATGCTTCAGCCATAGGCTCTATCATGTATGCAATGCTGTGTACCAGACCTGATGTGTGCCTTGCTATAAGTCTAGCAGGGAGGTACCAAAGTAATCCAGAGTGGATCATCGACAGCGGTCAAGAACATCTGAAATACCGAAAAGGACTAAGGATATGTTTCTCGTATATGGAGGTGACAAAGAGCTCATCGTAAATGGTTACGTTGATGCAAGCTTTGACACTGATCCGGACGATTCTAAATCACAAACCGGATACGTGTTTACATTAAATGGTGGAGCTGTCAGTTGGTGCAGTTCAAAGCAAAGCGTCGTGGCGGGATCTACGTGTGAAGCGGAATACATAGTTGCTTCGGAAGCAGCCAATGAAGGAGTCTGGATGAAGGAGTTCATATCCGATCTAGGTGTCATAACTAGTGCATCGGGTCCAATGAAAATCTTTTGTGACAATACTGGAGCAATTGCCTTAGCGAAGGAATCCAGATTTCACAAGAGAACCAAGCACATCAAGAGACGCTTCAATTCCATCCGGGATCTAGTCCAGGTGGGAGACATAGAGATTTGCAAGATACATACGGATCTGAATGTTGCGACCCGCTGACTAAGCCTCTTCCACGAGCAAAACATGATCAACACCAAGACTCCATGGGTGTTAGAATCATTATTGTGTAATCTAGATTATTGACTCTAGTGCAAGTGGGAGATCAAGGAAATATGCCCTAGAGGCAATAATAAAGTTATTATTTATTTCCTCATATCATGATAAATGTTTATTATTCATGCTCGAATTGTATTAACCGGAAACATAATACATGTGTGAATATATAGACAAACAGTGTCACTAGTATGCCTCTACTTGACTAGCTTGTTAATCAAAGATGGTTATGTTTCCTAACCATGAACAAGGAGTTGTTATTTGATTAACAAGGTCACATCATTAGTTGAATGATCTGATTGACATGACCCATTCCGTTAGCTTAGCACCCGATCGCTTAGTATGTTGCTATTGCTTCCTTCATGACTTATACATGTTCCTATGACTATGAGATTATGCAACCCCGTTTACGGAGGAACACTTTGTGTGCTACCAAACGTCACAACGAATCGGATGATTATAAAGGTGCTCTCTGGTGTCTCCGAAGGTACTTGTTGAGTTGGCGATTTCGAGATTAGGATTTTGTCACTCCGAATGTCGGAGAGGTATCTCTGGCCCTCTCGGTAATACACATCACTTAAGCCTTGCAAGCATTTCAACTAATGAGTTAGTTGTGAGATGATGTATTACGGAACGAGTAAAGAGACTTGCGTAACGAGATTGAACTAGGTATTGGATACCGACGATCGAATCTCGGGCAAGTAACATGCCGATGACAAAGGAACAAAGTATGTTGTTATGCGGTTTGACCGATAAAGATCTTCGTAGAATATGTAGGAACCAATATGGGCATCCAGGTCCCGCTATTGGTTATTGACCGAGAATGGTTTTAGGTCATGTCTACATAGTTCTCGAACCCGTAGGGTCCGCAGCTTAACGTTTAGCTGATTTATATAGTATTATATGAGTTATGCATGTTGGTAACCGAATGTTGTTCGAGTCCCTGATGAGATCATGGACATGACGAGGAACTCCTAATGGTCCGGAGATAAAGTTTGATATATGGGATAATAGTGTTTGATCCCGGAAGGGTTCCGAATTCACCGAAGAGGTTCCGGATGTTTCCAAATGTTTGGGTACGAGAACATGTTATTTGGGCCAAAGGGAAAGCCCACAAGGTTTTGGAAAGCGCAAAAGGAAGTTTTATGAGTCCGAGGCGACGCCAGGTCCTGGCGTCAGGTCCAGACGCCGAACCCTGGCGTCTCGCCCCGAGTCCGAGAAGGACTCTTGCCTTCGGGTGAAACCGACTTTGTGGAGGCTTTACTCCAAGTTTCACCCCAAGGCTCAACATATAAATAGAGGGTAGGGCTAGCACCAAAGACACATCAAGAAACACCAAGCCGTGTGCCGCAACCCCGCCCCTCTAGTTTAGCCTCCGTCATAGTTTTCAGTAGTGCTTAGGCGAAGCCTGCGGAGATTGTTCTTCACCAACACCGCCACCACGCCGTCGTGCTGCGGAACTCATCTACTACTTCACCGCCTTGCTGGATCGAGAAGGCGAGGACGCCATCGAGCTGAACGTGTGTAGAACTTCGGAGGTGCCGTGCGTTCGGTGCTTGGATCGGTCGGATCGTGAAGACGTCGACTACATCAACGCGTTGATAAACGCTTCGCTTAGCGATCTTCAAGGGTATGAAGATACACTCCCCTTCTCGTTGCTATACATCACCATGATCTTGCGTGTGCGTAGGAAATTTTTTGAAATTACTGCGTTCCCCAACACGTTGTACTTATGGCGTAGCTGAGAGGAGAGGGTCATAGTCGACCTGCACCTCGTCCTCCTTGCGAGCGTACGTTGTACTTATGGCGTAGCTCAGAGGAGAGGGTCGCAGTCGACCTGCACCTCGTCCTCCTTGCGAGCGTACGTTGTACTTAGGCGAGCACTGGGCTGCAGCTAAACCCCCGAGTGAGAAGTCTGGCTTACCACTCGGTAGGATTTTTATAACTTAGGCGAGTACTTGGACTGCAGCTAAGCCTCCGAGTGGAAGTCTGGCTTACCACTCGGTAGGATTTTTATAACTTAGGCGAGTACTTGGACTGCAGCTAAGCCTCCGAGTGGAAGTCTGGCTTACCACTCGGTAGGATTTTTATTTAATCTTAGGCGAAACGGATTCGCAGCTAAGCCTCCGAGTGGGAGTCTGGCTCACCACTCGGTAAGGATTTTTACAAACTTAGGCGAAACGGATTCGCGGCTAAGTCACCCACTGAGGGGAAAATTTTAGTGGACAAAATAAAGAGTGACAAAAATTATGGAGGAATTATGACACTATTATTTCGAAATCCATGAACTACAGAAATACTTTATTACAACTCATCCGAGTGAAAACTTTAAGTGTAAAATGGGCGGAGTAGATCCGCGTTCCAAGCTCGGGGCTCTTCGATATTGTGTTCGACGTTGTAAAGACGGTATGCCCCGTTGTGGAGAACCTTAGTGACGATGAAGGGTCCTTCCCAAGAAGGAGCGAGCTTGTGTTGTTTCTGCTGATCCACTCGGAGAACTAGATCTCCTTCCTGGAAGGCTCGACCTCTCACATTTCTGGCGTGAAAGCGACGCAAGTCTTGTTGGTAGATGGTCGATCGGATCAAAGCCATCTCCCTTTCTTCCTCTAGAAGGTCGACTGCATCCTGACGCGCTTGCTCAACTTTTGCTTCGTTGTAGAGTTCAACTCGGGGAGCGTTGTGAAGAAGGTCGCCGGCAGGACTGCTTCAGCTCCGTAGACCAAGAAAATGGAGTTCTTCGATTGACCGATTGGGTGTGGTCTGCAATCCCCAGAGCACCGAGGAAGTTCATCGACCCATGCTCCAGCCGCATGCTTGAGATCACGCATCAGCCGGGGTTTCAAACCCTTGAGGATCAGGCCATTGGCTCGCTCTGCTTGTCCATTCGACTGCGGATGGGCGACTGAAGCGTAGTCGACTCTTGTGCCTTGAGAGTTATAGAAATCCCTGAATTCTTCCGAGTCAAAGTTCGACCCATTATCCGTAATGATGCTGTGCGGGACTCCATATCTGAATGTCAGTTCCCTGATGAAGCTAACAGCGGTACCGGCGTCAAGGTTCTTGATTGGCCTAGCCTCAATCCACTTGGTGAACTTGTCGACTGCTACCAGTACATGCGTGAAGCCACTTCGACCTGTTCTCAAGGGACCGACCATGTCCAACCCCCATACTGCGAAAGGCCAGACGAGTGGAATGGTCTTCAGAGCCGACGCAGGCTTGTGTGACATATTTGAATAGAACTGACATCCTTCGCACTTGTCTACTATTTCCTTCGCCATCTCATTCGCCCTTGGCCAGTAAAATCCGGCTCGGTATGCTTTGGCCACGATGGTCCGAGAGGACGCATGGTGACCACAGGTCCCCAAGTGGATACCATTGAGAATTCGACCTTCTTCTGGCGTTATGCATTTTTGACCAACTCTAGTCGCGCTCTCTCTATACAACTGTCCTTTGAAAACGGTAAAGGCTTTGGATCGACGGACGATCTGCCGAGCCTCTTCCTCATCCTCTGGGAGATCTTTTCTCAAGATATACGCGATATAGGGAATTGTCCAGTCGGGTGTGACCACTAAGACCTCCATGACCAAGTCGACCACTGCTGGGACTTCAACCTCAGTCGGATCTGTGGCACTCTTGGACTGTGGAGCTTCTTCGGTAAAAGGATCATCTTTGACTGACGGAGTGTGTATATGCTCCAAGAACACACCACTCGAATGGCTTCTCTCTTGGAACCTATCTTTGCGGATCATCTGCTGCTGATTTTTCAATCGGGTATGTGATGGAGCTCTAACCCTCAAACTTCTTTTCCAGCTTCCTCATCTGCATTGCAAGATCCAATCATGGCTGGGCTTCTCATGTCCCACTCCTTCATCACTTGGTCGACCACTAAATCTGAATCGCCATAGACCATCGAGCGACGGACGCCGAGTGAGATGGCCATGCGTAATCCGTATAAGAGGGCCTCATACTCGCCTCATTGTTGGAGGAATCAAAGTGAATCTGGAGCACATATCCGAGCTTATCTCCTCCGGGAAACCAGACAACCCCAAAGACCGAACCACTCAACATCTTAGAGCCATCAAAGAACATGGTCCAATGCTCCGAGTGAACTTCACCGGCTGCTGCTGCTCAATCCACTCGACGAGGAAATCTGCTATTGCTTGGGACTTAATGGCTTTTGCCTCAAACTTGATATCAAGGGAAGAAGTTCAATCGCCCATTTCGCCACTCGACCAGTTGCATCTCTCACAGCAAAATCTCGATAGTGGAGCGTCACGACGATCGTTATGGAATGATCGAGAAATAATGAGCAACCTTCTTCGTGGTCATGTATATTCCATACACAAGCTTCGATAATGAGGGTATCTCTGCTGGATGGAGTCAAGACTTCGACAAATAATACATCGGGCGCTGAACTTTGAAGGCTTTTCCTTCCTCTTCCCGCCGACCGTAAGCACTGCATCGACGACTTGTCCTGTGGCTGCAATATAAAGGAACAGAGGCTCTTTGCTGATTGGAGCAGCAAGCACCGGCTGGGTGGAGAGCGAGCTTTTAGCTCGACAAACGCCTGCATCGACTTCGAGTCCACTCAAACTTGTCGCGCTTTCTTCATCGATCGGTAAAGAGGCAATGCCTTTTCACCGAAGTCGTGAGATGAATCGACTTAATGCGCCAAGCATCCAAGAAGCTCGACATCGTGCACTCGCATGTATGCTTTCATTCGGAGAATAGTGCCGATCTTCTCTCGATTAGCATTGATTCCTCGCCGAAACGAAAACCGAGTAACTTTCCACCAGAACCCGAATGTGCACTTTGATGGATTGAGCTTGATATCATACCTTCGAGGTTGGCAAATGTTTCGCAAGGTCACGAGCAGGTCGGAACCTTTTCGTGACTTGACGACGATATCATCCAGATACGCTTCCACATTCCGACCGATTTGAGTGGCGTACACTTCAATCATTCGCATAAATGTGGCTCCGGCATTCTTGAGGCCGAATGGCATGGTGATATAGCAAAAGCACCAATGGAGTGATGAAAGCTGTTTTATCTCGTCGGGTCCATACTGACCGATCCGATGATACCCGGAATAGGCGCCTAGAAAAGACAATCTTCGCACCCCGCGGTCGAGTCAACAATTTGATCTATGCGAGGAGAGAAAATGATCTTTCGGCAGGCCGATTGATGTGCTTGAAATCAATGCACATTTGGAGCGATTTGTCCTTCTTGGGAACCATGACGACATTAGCGAGCCACTCGGAGTGGTATATCTCTGATAAATCCTGCCGCCAACAATGAGCCACTTCCTCACCAATAGCCTTTCTCTTACGGACGGTGGACCGCCAAGATGCTCTTTGACCGGTTTTGCTGATGAGTCGACTCTAAGGCGATGCTCAGCCATCCCCAGAACACCGCATGTCATCCGCTTCCATGCAAAATGTCCCAGCTCTCACGGAGGAACCGGATGAGCGCTTCTTCCTATTTCGGTCGAGTGTTGTGGAGATTTGGGTCGGGCTGCATTGGGGTCGGTCGGTGAATGTGAACAGGCTTCATCTCACCGCACGATCAAATGCGATTCTGTGGCGGTTTCTTGGATCGCAGCAAATCACTCGGATCTGCGCTTTGCTTATACTCTTCAAACTCGACCATTGCCACTTGGGAATCGCAATCTTGAGCCCTTCCGAAAGCACTCTTACGCTTTTTCCGATCACCAAGGCGGTGATCACCCTTTGGGGCCGGGCATCTTCGCTTTGAGGTACACGTAACATGGTCGAGCCTTGAACCGTGCATAAGCTGGTCTCCCCAAAATGGCGTGGTACGCACTCTGAAAATCCACGACCTCAAACGTCAACTTTTCCTTGCGAAAATGTTTTGAATCACCAAACACCACGTCCAAAGCTATTTGGCCGAGTGACTCGGCTTTCTTCCCTGGTATAACTCTGTGGAAGCTCATGTTAATGGTGCTCAGTCGGGACATCGGAATGCCCATTCATTTCAGTGTGTCTGCATACAACAAGTTCAGCCCGCTACCACCGCCCATCAAGACTTTCGTCGGTCGAGTGCCTTCGATAACCGGATCGACCACCAAAGCTTGCCTCCCAGGGGTGGCAATATGAGTCGGGTGATCAGATTGGTCGAATGTGATGGGTGTTTGGGACCATCTCATATAACTTGGTTTTGCTGGGGCAACCATGTTCACCTCACGATTAATGATCTTCAGTCGGCTCTTGCTTTCCACATCCGCGAAGATCATCAGAGTGGAGTTGACATGCGGATATCCTTCCTCACTGTCCTCTTTGTCTTCGGCCTTGTCCGACTCCTTTTCCTTGTCCTTAGACTGTTTTCCTTGAAACTGCTGGATCAGGAGTCGACATTGGCGAGTGGTATGCTTTGGGTAAATGATATTGCCCTCTTCATCTTTCTTCGTGTGGATGTGACACGGCATATCCATCACGCTGCTCCTTCCTTATCCTTTACCTTCTTAGGGTTCCGTGATCCTTTTGGTTTCCCTTAATCTTTCCACGAGTCACGGCGAGCCTCTCCAGAGCTGCTGGTTCAGCCTTCCGCTTCGCTTCCGATCGAGTTTCTTCTCCGATCGACTCGGCTTGTACTTGCCACTTGGTCGGTCTTCTTCTTCGCCGTTGGCATTTGGTAGCAATCTCCATCATCCGACTCGTGGTCATGTCTTCGGTTCGACCAAATTTCAAACTCAATTCTTCGTTTTGACGCCATCCTTGAAGGCGCAGATCGCTCGATGATCCGACACATTCTCCACAAGATGGTGCAAAGTGATCCATCTCTGAATATACTCTCGAGAGTCTCATTGGTCTTCGCACACAAACTTGCAGCTCCTAATCCAGCTGGTCGCTTGCAAGTTCCTTCAAACGTTCGACGAACACTCGAATGAGATCTTCCCAAGTGTAAATGCTGTTAGGAGGTAATCGATTCAACCACGCCCGCGTAACCTTCCAACATGAGGGCAAATGCTTCATGGCCACCTCGTCATTCCCGCCACCAATCTGAACCGCCACTCGGTAGTCCTCAAGCCAAGTTTCGTGCTTAGACTCACCAAAGAACTTGTCGACTCTGCTGCCAACCTGAAATTGGGGGATCATCTGCGGCTCGATAGCCCTCGCTGAAACATTCCGACCGTAAACATGCACTCGATCGCTTGGGCGATCTCGGTCGGGTCCGCCTTGATGGGCTCTGTTCCGGTCGACCAAGCCTTGCACGATAATGGATCGCGCGTCAAAGCCTGGTTCTCTGGGGTCGACTGGAACTCTTCGCCCCACACTGAACTGACGCCTGTCATCCTGCTGCCGAGGAGCGTAAGACCCACCCCTCGGAGGGGAAGCGGGCACTCGACGCTTGTCATCTCGGTCGTGTCGGTCTCCATACTGGTCTTGCCGATTCTCGCGCCCTTCTCGCCGCGGAGGCGATCTGGGACTGTGAGC
The DNA here is from genome assembly GCA_021437245.1 of Aegilops speltoides. NCBI lineage: Eukaryota > Viridiplantae > Streptophyta > Magnoliopsida > Poales > Poaceae > Aegilops > Aegilops speltoides. Next base: position 377,611,009 of record CM038145.1, read on the forward strand.
CGACAAAACCGTATTCGCAGCGATGGATCGACTGTGAATTCTATTGCGCGATTGCGACACGGCTGAATTCTGGTCCCCTGCTGCCCGGAGCAAATCCCTGATTTGCATCAATCCTCTGCCAGCCTCTGACTGAGAGGGCTGGATGGACTCTGCTATACGGGTCGCAGCTGCTAAATTCTGGATTGGGTTCGATATACCTGAGTCGGCGGGAAGAGTTGACGTCGATTGGCGTCAGGAACTCGTTGCCGCGCGCGCTCGTCGAGTGCTCGCTGAAGATTCTCCAAGCGAGCGCGTTCGGCCAAATTGGCCAAACGTGCCTCCTCCAAGGCGCGAGCCTCGTGAGTTTCTCCTGCGATGGGAGTATGCAGGGCATCCATGTTCCTGTGGCAAAGTTCCTCTCTTTGCGGAGAGTCGAGTGGCTCGGGCTGGTACTCCTCGTGGTCACGTGCGGGGTCGTCTCCGCCGCCTGCCCCGCCCTCATGGGCAAAGCCAGGGGGACTGCAAGGTCCGTTGACCATCAGGATTTCCGCCACCGGATCACTGCTGTCGCATTCGGATGCGCTCTCTGAGCCGGTCGATGATCGAACAGGCCGTAGAGATTCGCTGGGCTCGATTGCATAACTTGGTGGTGGCCGTCTGGCGAGCCACCGCGTGCCTCACCCACCGCTGAAGCCTCGACCGACCAGAGCGCTTGCGCTGGCGGGAGACCGGGTGGGTGGTCGATAGGGGAGTCGACCGATACGGGGTCGACAGTTGTCCCAGCAGAACGCCGCGGACACATGCGCGAAAATGCGTCGCCCCGCGGACGGGGAGTGCATCAACGTCGAGTGGAGCCTCCTGGAACCAGGCGGAGTCGTCGGCGACGAAGGTGAGAGCGCCGAGACGGATCTCGCGACCCTCGACCAAAACTCCAGCAGTCATCATGATGAAAGTACTCGAAAGAATCGCAACTTCTCCACAAAATCGCTAAAACACCGGCCCCACGGTGGCGCCAACCGTCGTGGTTCTAAGTCCGACAAGAGAGTGGGGGTAGGTATGGAGAGGCAAGGTCCTAGCTATGGAGAGGTTGTAAACACAAGCGATGTACGAGTTCAGCCCTTCTCGGAGGAAGTAAAGCCCCACGCCTCGAGCCCCGAGGCGGTCGAGTGGATTATGTGTATATGTGTTACAGGGTGCGAACCCTTCGCCTGTGGAGGGGGTGGCTTATATAGAGTGCGCCAGACCCCGCCATTACGTAATGAAGGGTTTAAGGTACATTAAGTGCAGGCGTTCTCGTAACGCCCACATAAAGTGTCTTAACTACCATAAAGTCTACTTAATTCTTGACTGCTTGCGAAAGACATAGTGCCTCTTGGCCTTCTGGTGGTCGAGTGAGTCTTCATGGGCGAGTCCTTCAAGTCAGTCGAGTGGATTCCTCGTAGGTCGACTAGAAGGTGATCTCTTCTAAGTGTGTCCTTGGGTAGGGTACTTAGATCAGGTCTATGACCCTACCCTAGGTACATGAATCCATCAATCAACACCCAAAGGGTTTTGCTAGAGTCAATAATCTAGTTCACATCGCTATGTGATTAACACCCAAAGAGTACTAAGGTATGATCATGTTTTGCTTGTGAGAGAAGTTTAGTCAACGGTCTGCATACATTCAGAGCCGTATGTATTTTGCAAATATTCTATGTCTACAATGCTCTGCACGGAGCTACTCTAGCTAATTGCTCCCACTCTCAATATGTATCCAGATTGAGACTTAGAGTCATCTGTATCGGTGTAAAAGCTTGTATCATTGTAACTTTTACGACGAGCTCTTTTATCACTTCCATTATCGAGAAATATTTTCTTAGTCCTCACTAAGGATATTCTTGACCGTTGTCCAGTGATCTACTCTTAGATCAAAATTGTACTCCCTTGCCAAACTCAGAGCAAGGTATACAATAGGTCTGGTACACAGCATAGCATACTTTATAGAACCTATGACTGAGGCATAGGGAATGACTTTTCATTCTCTTTCTATTTTCTGCCATAGTCGGGTTTTGTGTCTTACTCAACTTCATACCTTGCAATACAGGCAAGAACTCTTTCTTTGACTGTTCCATTTTGAACTACTTCAAAATTTTATCAAGGTATGTACTCATTGAAAAACTTATCAAGCGTCTTGATCTATCTATATAGATCTTTATGCTCAATGTGTAAGAAGCTTCACCGAGGTCTTTCTTTGAAAAACTCCTTTCAAACACTCCTTTATGCTTTCCAGAAATTCTATATCATTTCCAAACAACAATATGTCATCTACATATAGTATTTAGAAATGCTACAGAGCTCCCACTCACTTTCTTGTAAATACAGGCTTCTCCAAAAGTCTGTATAAAACCATACGCTTTGATCAACTCATCAAAGCGTATATTCCAAATCTCATTGTAGTCAACACCTTGAACTTGTCAAAAACCCTTTTTGCGACAAGTCGAGCTTTGTAGATAGTAACACTACAAGATCCATTTATACAATATGGCTTGCCGATCATCGGGCAACTCCACCAAAGTCCACACTTTGTTCTCATACATTAATTCTATCTTAGATTTCATGGCCTCCAGCCATTTTGCGGAATCTGGGCTCATCATTGCTTCCTCATAGTTCGTAGGTTTATCATGGTCTAGTAACATGACTTTCAGAATAGGATTACCGCACCACTCTGGTGCGGACCGTACTCTGGAAGACCTACAAAGTTCTGTAGTAACTTTATCTGAAGTTTCATGACCATCATCATTAGCTTCCTCACTAATTGGTGTAGGAATCACTGGAACTGATTTCAGTGATGAACTATTTTCCAATTCGGGAGAAGGTACAGTTACCTCATCAAGTTCTACTTTTCTCCCACCCACTTCTTTCAAGAGAAACTCCTTCTCTAGAAAGGATCCATTTTTAGCAACGAATATCTTGCCTTCGGATCTGTGATAGAAGGTGTACCCAACAGTTTCCTTTGGGTATTCTATGAAGACGCACTTCTCCGATTTGCGTTTGAGCTTATCAGGATGAAACTTTTTCACATAAGCATCGCAGCCCCAAACTTTAAGAAACGACAACTTGGGTTTCTTGCTAAACCACAGTTCATATGGTGTCGTCTCAATGGATTTTAGATGGTGCCCTTTTAAACGTGAATGCAGCTGTCTCTAATGCATAACCCCAAAACGATAGTGGTAAACCGATAAGAGACATCATAGATCGCACCATATCTAGTAAAGTACGATTACGACGTTCGGACACACCACTACATTGTGTTGTTCCAGGTGGCGTGAGTTGCGAAACGATTTCACTCAAATGAAGACCAAACTCGTAACTCAAATATTCGTCTCCACGATCAGATCGTAGAAACTTTATTTTTCTTGTTACGATGATTTTCCACTTCACTCTGAAATTTTTTGAACTTTTCAAATGTTTCAGACTTATGTTTCGTCAAGTAGATATACCCATATCTGCTCAAATCATCTATGAAGGTCAGAAAATAACGATACACGCCGCGAGCCTTAACACTCATCGGATCACATACATCGGTATGTATTATTTCCAATAAGTCAGTAGCTCGTTCCATTGTTCTGGAGAACGGAGTTTAGTCATCTTGCCCAAAAGGCACGGTTCGCAAGCATCAAATGATTCATAACCAAGTGATTCCGAAAATCCATCTTTATGGAGTTTCTTCATGCACTTTACACCGATATGACCCGAACGACAGTGCCACAAATAAGATGCACTATCATTATTAACTTTGCATCTTTTGGCATCAATATTATGAATATGTGTATCACTATGATCGAGATCCAACAAACTACTTTCATTGGGTGTATGACCATTGAAGGTTTTTATTCATGTAAACAGAACAACAATTATTCTCTGACTTTAAATGAATAACCGTATCGCAATAAACATGATCAAATCATATTCATGCTCAACGCAAAACGCTAAATAACATTTATTTAGGTTTAACACTAATCTCGAAAGTATAGGGAGTGTGTGATGATGATCATATTAATCTTGGAACTACTTCCAACACTCATCATCACTTCCCCTTCAACTAGTCTCTGTTTATTCTCAGAACTCTGTTTCGAGTTACTAATCTTTAGCAACCGAACAAGTATCAAATACTGTGGGCTACTATAAACACTAGTAAGGCATACATCAATAACTCAGTATATCAAATATACCCTTATTCACTTTGCCGTCCTTCTTATCCACCAAATATTCAGGCATTTCCGCTTCGGGACCATTTCTTTTGCGATGTAAGCACTCGGTTTGAGGCTTTGGTCCAGCTTTGGTCTTCTTCACGGGAGTGACAACTTGTTTGCCATTCTACTTGAAGTTTCCTTTCTTTCCCTTTGCCCTTTTCTTGAAACTAGTGATCTTTGTCAATCATCAACACTTGATGCTCTTTCTTGATTTCTACCTTCATCGATTTCAACATCACGAAGAGCTCGGGAATCATTTACGTCATCCCTTGCATACTATAGTTCATCACGAAGTTCTAGTAACTTAGTGATGGTGACTAGAGAATTCTGCCAATCACTATCTTATCTGGAAGATTAACTCCCACTTGATTCAAGCGATTGAAGTACACAGACAATCTGAGCACATGCCCACTAGTTGAGCGATTCCCCTCCATCTTTTAGCTATAGAACTTGTTGGAGACTTCATATCTCTCAACTCGGGTATTTGCTTGAAATATCAACTTCAATTTTTGGAACATCTCATATGGTCCATGACGTTCAAAACGTCCTTGAAGTCCCGATTCTAAGCCGTTAAGCATGGTGCACTAAACTATCAAGTAGTCATCATATTGAGCTAGCCAAACGTTCATAACGACTGCATTTGCTCCTGCAATAGGTCTGTCACCTAGCGGTGCATTAAGGACATAATTCTTCTGTGCAGCAATGAGGATAAACCTCGGATCACGGATCCAATCCGCATCATTGCTACTAACATCTTTCAACACAATTTTCTCTAGGAACATATCAAAATAAACATATGAAAGCAACAACGCAAGCTATTGATTTACAACATAATTTGTAAAATACTACCAGGACTAAGTTCATGATAAATTTAAGTTCAATTAATCATATTACTTAAGAACTCCCACTTAGATAGACATCCTCTAATCCTCTAAGTGATTCGTGATCCATATCAACTACACCATGTCCGATCGTCACGTGAGATGGAGTAGTTTCAGCAGTGAAAATCAATATGTTGATCATATCTACTATATGATTCACGCTCGACCTTCGGTCTCGTGTTCGAGGACATATCTGTTATATGCTAGGCTCGTCAAGTTTAACTTTGAGTATTCGCGTGTCCAACTGTTTTGCACCGTTGTATTTGAGCGTAGAGCCTATCGCACCCGATCATCACGTGGTGTCTCAAAGACGAAGAACTTTCGCAGCGGTGCATACTCGGGAGAACACTTCTTAATAATTTTAGTGAGAGATCATTTTAAAATGCTACCGTCAATCAAAGCAAGATAAGATGCATAAAGGATAAACATCACATGCAATCAATATAAGTGATATGATATGTCCATCATCATCTTGTGCTTGTGATCTCCATCTCAAAGCACCGTCGTGATCACCATCGTCACCGTAGCGACACCTTCATCTCCATCGTAGCATCGTTGTCGTTCGCCATCTATTGCTTCTCGACTATCGCTACCGCTTAGTGATAAAGTAAAGCAATTACAGGGCGTTTGCATTTCATACAATAAAGCGACAATCATATGGCTCCTGCCAGTTGCTGATAACTTCGGTTACAAAACATGATCATCTCATACAATAAAATATGGCATCACGTCTCGACCATATCACATCACAACATGCCCTAAAAAAACAAGTTAGACGTCCTCTACTTTGTTGTTGCAAATTTTACGTGGCTGCTACGGGCTGAGCAAGAACCGTTCTTACCTACGCATCAAAACCACAACGATAGTTCGTCAAGTTAGTGCTGTTTTAACCTTCGCAAGGACCGGGCATAGCCACACTTGGTTCAACTAAAGTTGGAGAAACAGACACCCGCTAGTCACCTGTGTGCAAAGCCCGGCGGTAAAACCAGTCTCGCGTAAGCGTACGCGTAATGTCGGTCCATGCCGCTTCATCCAACAATACCGCTGAACCAAAGTATGACATCTTTGGTAAGCGATGACTTGTATCGCCCACAACTCACTTGTGTTCTACTCGTGCATATAACATCAACGCATAAAACCTAGGCTCGGTTGCCACTGTTGGGGAATGTAGTAATTTCAAAATTTTCCTACACACACCCAAGATCATGGTGATTTATAGCAACGAGAGGGGAGAGTGTTGTCCACGTACCCTCGTAGACCGTAAGCGGAAGCGTTATGACAATGCGGTTGATGTAGTCGTACGTCTTCACGATCCGACCGATCCAAGCACTCGAGCGTCGGCACCTCCGAGTTCAGCACACGTTCAGCTCGATGGCGATCCCGGACTCCGATCCAGCGGTGTCGGGATGAGTTCCATCGGCCTGACGACGTGGTGGCGATGATGATGTTCTCTCGACGCAGGCTTCGCCTAAGCACCGCAACGATATGACCGAGGTGGAATATGGTGGAGGGGGACACCGCACACGGCTAAGGAACGATCACGAAGATCAACTTGTGTGTCATGGGGTGCCCCCTGCCCCCGTATATAAAGGAGCCAAGGGGGAGGGGGTGGCCGGCCAAGGAGGGGTGCGCCAAGGGGAGTCCTACTCCCACCGGGAGTAGGACTCCTTCTTTCCTAGTCCAACTAGGAGAAGGGGGGAAAGGAGGGGAGTGGAGAAGGAATGGAGAGGGGGGCCGCGCCCCAAACCCCTTGTCCAATTCGGACTGGGCTTGGGAGGGGCGCGCGCCACCTCGTGGCTCCTTCCCACTAAGGTCCATTAAGGCCCAATACTGTTCCCCGTATTCCCGTAACTCCCCGGTACTCCAAAAAATACCCGAATCACTCGGAACCTTTCCGATGTCCGAATATAGTTGTCCAATATATCGATCTTTACGTCTCGACTATTTCGAGACTCCTCATCATGTCCCTGATCTCATCCGGGACTCCAAACTCCTTCGGTACATCAAAACTCATAAACTCATAGTCATCGAAACCTTAAGCGTGCTGACCCTATGGGTTCGAGAACAATGTAGGCATGACCTAGAACTATTCTCGGTCAATAACCAATAGCGGAACCTGGATGCTCATATTGGCTCTCACATATTCTACGAAGATCTTTATCGGTCAAACCGCATAACAACATACGTTGTTCCCTTTGTCATCGGTATGTTACTTGCCCGAGATTCGATCGTCGGTATCTAATACCTAGTTCAGCCTCATTACCGGCAAGTCTCTTTACTCGTTATGTAATGCATCATTCCGTAACTAACTCATTAGTTACATTGCTTGCAAGGCTTATAGTGATGTGCATTACCGAGAGGGCCCAGAGATACCTCTCCGACAATCGGAGTGACAAATCCTAATCTCGAAATACGCCAACCCAACATGTACCTTTGGAGACACCTGTAGAGCTCCTTTATAAGCACCCGATTCGTTATGACGTTTGGTAGCACACAAAGTGTTCCTCCGGTAAACGGGAGTTGCATAATCTCACAGTCATAGGAACATGTATAAGTCATGAAGAAAGCAATAGCAATATACTAAATGATCGTGTGCTAAGCTAACGGAATGGGTCATGTCAATCACATCATTCTCCTAATGATGTGATCCCGTTAATCAAATGACAACACATGTCTATGGTTAGGAAACATAACCATCTTTGATCAACAAGCTAGTCAAGTAGAGGCATACTAGTGACACTCTGTTTGTCTATGTATTCACACATGTATTATGTTTTCGGTTAATACAATTCTAGCATGAATAATAAACATTTATCATGATATAAGGAAATAAATAATAACTTTATTATTGCCTCTAGGGCATATTTCCTTCAAAAAGTCCCTAGTCGAAAGGGTTGTGTGGACGCGCAGCTGACTAGACTAGCATATGACACGGTGGATGACTCGGTCTCACTAGCCATGGAGCATTGAATGCTAACCGGATAATATGGACTCGGAAGGATCTGATCGGATTTGATGTAGTCGGATCCGAGCCGAGATAAGGTCCGAGTTGAAGGAAATATGCCCTAGAGGCAATAATGAGTTATTATTTATTTCCTCATATCATGATAAATGTTTATTATTCATGCTAGAATTGTATTAACCGGAAACATAATACATGTGTGAATATATAGACAAACAGAGTGTCACTAGTATGCCTCTACTTGACTAGCTTGTTAATCAAAGATGGTTATGTTTCCTAACCATGAACAAGGAGTTGTTATTTGATTAACAAGGTCACATCATTAGTTGAATGATCTAATTGACATGACCCATTCCGTTAGCTTAGCACATGATCGTTTAGTATGTTGCTATTGCTTCCTTCATGAATTATACATGTTCCTATGACTATGAGATTATGCAACTCCCGTTTACCGGAGGAACACTTTGTGTGCTACCAAACGTCACAACATAAATGGGTGATTATAAAGGTGCTCTACAGGTGTCTCCGAAGGTACTTGTTGAGTTGGCGTATTTCGAGATTAGGATTTATCACTCCGAATGTCGGAGAGGTATCTCTGGGCCCTCTCGGTAATACACATCACTTAAGCCTTGCAAGCATTTCAACTAATGAGTTAGTTGTGAGATGATGTATTACGGAACGAGTAAAGAGACTTGCCGGTAACGAGATTGAACTAGGTATTGATACCGACGATCGAATCTCGCAAGTAACATACCGATGACAAAGGAACAACGATGTTGTCAGGCGGTTCGACCGATAAAGATCTTTGTAGAATATGTAGGAACCAATATGGGCATCCAGTGTCCCGCTTATTGGTTATTGACCGAGACATGTCTCGGTCATGTCTACATTGTTCTCGAACCGTAGGGTCCGCACGCTTAAGGTTTTGATGATGCTTATATTATGAGTTTATGTGTTTTCATGTACCAAGGTTGTTCGAGTCCCTGATATGATCACGGACATGAAGAGGAGTCTCAAATGGTCGAGACATAAAGATTGATATATTGGACGGATATATTTGGACACCGGAAAGGTTCCGAGAAGTTTGAGCTCCGGAGGTTACCGAAACCCCGGGAGGTATATGGGCCTTATTGGGCCCATGTAGGAGGAAGAGAGAAGGAGCAGGGGGGCGCGCCCCAAGCCCAATCCGACTGGGGAGGGGGCCCCCCCTTCCTTTCTCCTTCCCCTCTCTTCCTTCCTACTACTAGTACTACTTCCTAATACTAGTACTCCTTCCTTCCCTCCAAATAAGATAAGGAAAGAGAAACCTACTTGGAGTAGGTTTCCCCCCCATGGCGCCCCCTTGAGGCCGGCCACCTCCTCCCTCCTCCTTTATATACGGGGTAGGGGCACCCTAGGACACACAAGTTGATCATTGATCGCCTTGGCGTGTGCGGTGCCCCCTCCACGATATTACACCTCGATCATATTGTAGCGGTGCTTAGGCGAAGCCTGCGATAGGAGAACATCAAGATCGCCACCACGCCGTCGTCTTGACGGAACTCCCCTCGAGCCTCTACTGGATTGGAGATCGAGGTGCGCCATCGAGCTGTACGCGTGTCAAGAACTCGGAGGTGCCGGAGTAACGGTGCTTGGATCGTTGGACCGGAGGACGACGACTACTTCCTCTACGCTATGCGTCACGCTTCCGCTTTTGTCTACAAGGGTACGTGACAACACTCTCCCTCTCGCTTCTATGCATCACCATGATCTTGCGTGTGCGTAGGAATTTTTTGAAATTACTACGCTCCCCAACAAAGGCATCCGAGCCTAGATTTTATGGTTTGATGTTATATGCACGAGTAGAACACAAGTGAGTTGTGGGCGATATAAGTCATACCGCTTACCAAAGATGTCATACTTTGGTTCGGCGGTATTGTTGGATGAAGCGCCCGACCGACATTGCGCAGACGCTTACGCGAGACTGGTTTTACCGCCGTGCTTTGCACACAGTGACTAGCGGTGTCGGCTTCCAACTTTAGTTGAACTGAGTGTGGCTACGCCCGTCCTTATGAAGGTTAAAACAGCATCAACTTGACAAACTATCGCTGTGGTTTTGATGCGAGGTGAGATTGGTTCTTGCTTAAGCCCAGCAGCCACGTAAAACTTGCAACAACAAAGTAGAGGACGCCTAACTTGTTTTTGCAGGGCATTTGTGATGTGATATGGCCAAGACATGATGCTATATTTTATTGTATGAGATGATCATGTTTTGTAACCGGTTATCGGCAATCGGCAGGAGCCATATGGTTGTCGCTTATTGTATGAAATGCAAACGCCTGTAATTGCTTTACTTTATCACTAAGCGGTAGCGATAGTCGAGAAGCAATAGATGGCATAAACGACAATGATGCTACGATGGAGATCAAGGTGTCGCGCGGTGACGATGGTGATCATGATGGTGCTTCGAGATGGAGATCACAAGCACAAGAAGATGATGGCCATATCATATCACTTATATTGATTGCATGTGATGTTTATCCTTTATGCATCTTATCTTGCTTTGATTGACGGTAGCATTTTAAGATGATCTCTCACTAAAATTATCAAGTAGTGTTCTCCCGAGTATGCACCGCTGCCAAAGTTCGTCGTGCCTGCACACCACGTGATGATCGGGTGTGATAAGCTCTACGTCCATCTACAACGGGTGCAAGCCAGTTTTGCACACGCAGAATACTCAGTTAAACTTGACGAGCCTAGCATATGCAGATATGGCCTCGAACACGGAGACCGAAAGGTCGAGCGTGAATCATATAGTAGATATGATCAACATAAGATGTTCACCATTGAAAACTACTCCATCTCACGTGATGATCGGTTATGGTTTAGTTGATTTGGGTCACGTGATCACTTAGATGACTAGAGATGTGTCTCTAAGTGGGAGTTCATAAGTAATATGATTAATTGAACTAAATTTATCATGAACTTAGTACTGATAGTATCTTGCTTGTCTATGTTGTTTGTTGATAGATGGCCCGTCTTTGTTGTTCCGTTGAATTTTAATGCGTTCCTTGAGAAAGCTAAGTTGAAAGATGATGGTAGCAACTACGCGGATCGGGTCCGTAACGAGGATTATCCTCATTGCTGCACGTAAAAATTACGCCCCGAAGCACCGCTGGGTGCCGAACCCGCTTCTGATGCTGGCCGGCGGCGTTAAGAACGTCTGGCGAGCAAAGCTGATGACTACTCGATAGTTCAATGTGCCATGCTTTACGGCTTAGAACCGGGACTTCAACGACGTTTTGAACGTCATGGAGCATATGAGATGTTTCAGGAGTTGAAGTTGATATTCCAGAAGAATGCTCGGATTGAGAGATATGAAGTCTCCAATAAGTTCTATAGCTGCAAGATGGAGGAGAATAGTTCTGTCAGTGAGCACATACTCAAGATGTGTGGGTATTGTAATCACTTGATTCAACCGGGAGTTACTCTTCCGGATGATAGCGTCATTGACAGAATTCTTCAATCACTTCCACCAAGCTACAAGATCTTCGTGATGAACTACAATATGCAAGGGATGGATAAGATGATTCCCGAGCTCTTCGCAATGCTAAAGGCTGCGGAGGTAGAAATCAAGAAGGAGCATCAAGTGTTGATGGTTAACAAGACCACTAGTTTCAAGAAAAGGGCAAAGGGAAGAAGAAGGAACTTCAAGAAGAACACAAACAAGTTGCTGCTCAGAGAAGAAACCCAAGTCCGGACCTAAGCTGGCCGAGTGCTTCTACCGCAAGCGATCGTCATTTGGAAGCGGAACTGCCCCAAGTATTTGGCGGATAAGAAGGATGGCAAAGTGAACAAAGGTATATGTGATATACATGTTATTGATGTGTACCTTACTAGAGCTCGCAGAGCACTGGTATTTGATATCGGTTCTTGCTAATATTTGCAACTCAAAGCAGGGACTACGGATTGCGAACACTAGCAAAGGACGAGGTGACGATCGCGTGGGAAATGGTTCCAAAGTCGATGTGATCGCGGTCGGCACGCTACCTCTACATCTACCTTCGGATTAGTATTAGACCTAAATAATTGTTATTTGGTGCCGCGTTGAGCATGAACATTATATCTGGATCTTGTTTGATGCGAGACGGTTATTCATTTAAATCGAGAATAATGGTTGTTCTATTTATATGAGTAATATCTTTTATGGTCATGCACCACCGAAGAGTGGTCTATTTTGATGAATCTCGATAGTAGTGATACACATATTCATAGTGTTGAAGCCAAAAGTTGCAAAGTTGATAATGATAGTGCAACTTATTTGTGGCACCGCCGTTTGGGTCATATCGGTATAAAGCGCATGAAGAAACTCCATCTTGATGGACTTTTGGAACCACTTGATTATGAATCACTTGGTACTTAAGAACCGTGCCTCATGGGCAAGATGACAAAACACCGTTCTCCCAGACTATGGAGAGAGCAACAGATTTGTTGGAAATCATACATACTGATGTATGTGGTCCAATGAATGTTGAGGCTCGTGGCGGATATCGTTATTTTCTCACCTTCACAGATGATTTAAGCGAGATATGGGTATATCTACTTAATGAAGCATAAGTCTGAAACATTTGAAAAGTTCAAAGAATTTCAGAGTGAAGTTGAAAATCATCGTAACAAGAAAATAAAGTTTCTACGATCTGATCGTGGAGGAGAATATTTGAGTTACGAGTTTGGTTTACACTTAAAACAATGTGGAATAGTTTCACAACTCACGCCACCCGAAAACCACAACAGAATGGTGTGTCCGAACGTCGAATCGTACTTTACTTGATATGGTGCGGTCTATGATGTCTCTTACAGATTTACCGCTATCGCTTTGGGGTTATGCTCTAGAGACAGCCACATTCACGTTAAATAGGGCACCGTCGAACCGCTGAGACAACACCTTATGAACTATGGTTTGGCAAGAAACCAAAGTTGTCGTTTCTTAAAGTTTGGGGTTGCGATGCTTATGTGAAAAAGCTTCAACCTGATAAGCTCTAACCCAAATCGGAGAAATGTGTCTTCATAGGATACCCAAAGGAGACAGTTGGATATACCTTCTATCACAGATCCGAAGGCAAGACATTCGTTGCTAAGAATGGATCCTTTCTAGAGAAGGAGTTTCTCTCGAAAGAAGTGAGTGGGAGGAAAGTAGAACTTGATGAGGTAACTGTACTTACTCCCTTGTTGGAAAATAATACATCACAGGAACCGGTTTCTGTGATGTCAAAACCAACTAGTGAGGAAGTTGATGATAATGATCATAGAACTTCAGATCAAGTTAATACAGAACCACGTAGGTCGAACAGAGTAAGATCCGCACCAGAGTGGTACGGTAATCCTATTCTGGAAGTCATGCTACTAGATCATGATGAACCTACGAACTATGAAGAAGCGATGGTGAGCCCAGATTCCGCAAAATGGCTTGAAGCCATGAAATCGAGATGGGATCCATGTATGAGAACAAAGTATGGACTTTGGTTGACTTGCCGATGGTCGGCAAGCAATTGAGAATAAATGGATCTTCAAGAAGAAGACCGACGCCGACGGTAATGTTATCGTCTACAAAGCTCGACTTGTTGCAAAAGGTTTTCGACAAGTTCAAGGGGTTGACTACGATGAGACCTTCTCACCCGTAGCGATGCTTAAGTCTGTCCGAATCATGTTAGCAATTGCGCATTTTATGATTATGAAATTTGGCAAATGGATGTAAAACTGCATTCTGAATGGATTTACGGAAGAAGAGTTGTATATGATGCAACGAGAAGGTTTTATCGATCCAAAGGAGCTAACAAAGTGTGCAAGCTCCAACGTTCCATTTATGGACTGGTGCAAGCCTCTCGGAGTTGGAATAAACGTTTTGATAGTGTGATCAAAGCATTTGGTTTTATCTGAGACTTTTGGAGAAGCTTTGTATTTACAAGAAAGTGAGTGGGAGCTCAGAGCATTTCTAATATTATATGTGGATGACATATTATTGATTGGAAATGATATAGAATTCTGGATAGCATAAAGGGATACTTGAATAAAAGTTTTTCAATGAAAGACCTCGGTGAAGGTGCTTACATATTGGGCATTAAGATCTATAGAGATAGATCAAGACGCTTAATTGGACTTTCACAAAGCACATACCTTGACAAAGTTTTGAAGAAGTTCAAAATGGATCAAGCAAAGAAAGGGTTCTTGCGTGTATTGCAAGGTGTGAAGTTGAGTAAGACTCCAAGCCCGACCACTGCGGAAGATAGAGAGAAATGAAAAGTGTTCCTATGCTTCAACCATAGGCTCTATCATGTATGCAATGCTGTGTACCGGACTGATGTGTGCCTTGCTATAAGTCTAGCAGGAGGTACCAAAGTAATCCAGAGTGGATCATCGGACAGCGATCAAGAACATCTGAAATACCGAAAAGGACTAAGGATATGTTTCTCGTATATGGAGGTGACAAAGAGCTCATCGTAAATGGTTACGTTGATGCAAGCTTTGACATCGATCCGACGATTCTAAATCGCAAACCGGATCGTGTTTACATTAAGCGGTGGAGCTGTCGGTTAGTGCAGTTCAAAGCAAAGCGTCGTGGCGGGATCTACATGTGAAGCGGAATACATAGCTGCTTCGGAAGCAGCCAATGAAGGAGTCTCGATGAAGGAGTTCATATCCGATCTAGGTGTCATACCTAGTGCATCGGGTCCAATGAAAATCTTTTGTGACAATCTTTGGGCGATTGCCTTAACAAAGGAATCCAGATTTCACAAGAGAACCAAGCACATCAAGAGACGCTTCAATTCCATCCGGGATCTAGTCCGTGGGAGACATAGAGATTTGCAAGATACATACGGATCTGAATGTTGCGACCGTTGACTAAGCCTCTTCCACGAGCAAAACATGATCAACACCAAGACTCCATGGGTGTTAGAATCATTATTGTGTAATCTAGATTATTGACTCTAGTGCAAGTGGGAGACTGAAGGAAATATGCCCTAGAGGCAATAATAAAGTTATTATTTATTTCCTCATATCATGATAAATGTTTATTATTCATGCTAGAATTGTATTAACCGGAAACATAATACATGTGTGAATATATAGACAAACAGTGTCACTAGTATGCCTCTACTTGACTAGCTTGTTAATCAAAGATGGTTATGTTTCCTAACCATGAACAAGGAGTTGTTATTTGATTAACAAGGTCACATCATTAGTTGAATGATCGATTGACATGACCCATTCCGTTAGCTTAGCACACGATCGTTTAGTATGTTGCTATTGCTTCCTTCATGACTTATACATGTTCCTATGACTATGAGATTATGCAACTCCGTTTACGGAGGAACACTTTGTGTGCTACCAAACGTCACAACGAATCGGGTGATTATAAAGGTGCTCTCTGGTGTCTCGAAGGTACTTGTTGAGTTGGCGTATTTGAGATTAGGATTTGTCACTCCGAATGTCGGAGAGGTATCTCTGGGCCCTCTCGGTAATACACATCACTTAAGCCTTGCAAGCATTTCAACTAATGAGTTAGTTGTGAGATGATGTATTACGGAACGAGTAAAGAGACTTGCGATAACGAGATTGAACTAGGTATTGGATACCGACGATCGAATCTCGGGCAAGTAACATACCGATGACAAAGGGAACAACGTATGTTGTTGTGCGGTTTGATCGATAAAGATCTTCGTAGAATATGTAGGAACCAATATGGGCATCCGTGTCCCGCTTCTCGGTTATTGACCGGAGACATGTCTCGGTCATGTCTACATTGTTCTCGAACCGTAGGGTCCGCACGCTTAAGGTTTCGATGCGATGCTTATATTATGAGTTTATGTGTTTTGATGTACGAAGGTTGTTCGAGTCCGGATATGATCACGGACATGACGAGGAGTCTCGAAATGGTCGAGACATAAAGATTGATATATTGGACGGATATATTTGGACACCGGAAAGGTTAGGAGAAGTTTGGAGCTCCGGAGGTTCTGGAAACCCCGGGAGGTATATGGGCCTTATTGGGCCCATGTAGGAGGAAGAGAGAAGGAGCAAGGGAGGCGCGCCCAAGCCCAATCCGAATTGGGGAGGGGCGGCCCCCTTTCCTTTCTCCTTCCCCTCTCTTCCTTCCTACTACTAGTACTACTTCCTAATACTAGTACTCCTTCCTTCCCTCCAAATAAGATAAGGAAAGAGAGGAAACCTACTTGGAGTAGGTTTCCCCCCCTATGGCGCGCCCCTTGAGGCCGGCCACCTCCTCCCTCCCTCCTTTATATACGGGGTACACTACTAGGAAAGGGCCATACAGAATCTTAGCGCAATGAGGGCTAAAACCTCGCTCTTGCTACTACTAACGCAGTTTTTAAACCTCGCTACTACTAAGTTGATAGCAGCAGCAGGGTTTGTAACCTCGCTACTACTAAGCGATCTGCATCAGTGCCCCGGGATATGCCATAGTAGTAGCGAGGGTTTTAACCTCGCTACTACTAACCCGCCATCGCTATCAACTTAGTAGTAGCGAGGTTAAAACCAGCCATCTTGCTAATCGTCTGTCATAGTAGTAGCGCGGTCCAGCCTATTGGCAAAGTCTACCCCCCCGGGACCGCCTTTTCAGTTTAAAAAAAAGATAAAAATGTCAAAAAAATAAAAGAAAATAAGTTTCCCATGTGATATGTGGTCTAGTTGTTGGGAAAATTTACAAATATGAATTTCGACTTTATTTGCAAAATCTCTCTGGAAATTTGTAAAATGGCCATAACTTTTGCATACGAACTCGGATGAAAAAGTTTTTTATATGAAAGAGCATCTACTCGAAAAGTTACATCCTCAAAATCCTCAAAAGCCTAATAGAAAAAAGTTACGGGGCTTTTAAGATCTGGAGGCAAAAAAATTCAAAAAAAAATTATTATTTTTTAGTTTTTGTTAAATCTGGTCAAACTATGGTCAAACTAATTATTCAAGAATATTAGTGTTAATAAATAATTATTTTAGTTTTTTGAATTTTGGTCAATCTGGTCAAACTATGGTCAAACTGTGGTCAATCTGTCAAACTGTGGTCAAATCTGGTCAAACTGTGGTCAAACTAATTATTCAAGAAATATTAGTGTTACCAATTTTTAGAACAATAGTTTCAAACTCAAGCAGTGAAATGTGTGACTTCATGCTCAAGCTAAATTCACGAGGTTAATAGGATTGACATCTCACTATTGTCGGAAAACAACAAGTGCAGACTTGGAAGCGAGGAGAATAGAACCCGGAAGTTAAGCGTGCTCAGTTTGGAGTAGTGAGAGGATGGGTGACCGTCAGGAAGTTAGATGATTTGGAATGATGAGGGTGATTAGAGATTAAATTGAGCAATGATTAGGGGTGATTAGAGATTTGAGTTAAAATAATTCGAAATTTGAAAATTTTGAAAAAAATCAAAAAATTCGGAAAAATTCGAAAAAAAATTCGAGATTACAGATTAGTAGTAGCGGGTTTAAACCCGCGCTCTTTATATCGTTAACTATGGCGCTGGTGGCACCTGCTTATTCCGCTATAAGTTAGTCAGATGCGCCTTATTAGTAGCGGGTACCAGCTACTGCTGATAAACCTAAAACCCGCTGCTGCTAGGCTTTTCCTAGTAGTGGTAGGGGCACCCTAGGACACACAAGTTGATCATTGATCGTTCCTTAGCCGTGTGCGGTGCCCCTCCACGATATTACACCTCGATCATATTGTAGCGGTGCTTAGCGAAGCCTGCGACGAGAGAACATCAAGATCGTCACCACACCGTCGTCTTGTGGAACTCCCCTCGAGCCTCTCTTGGATTGGAGATCGAGGGTGCGTCATCGAGCTGTCGCGTGTCAAGAACTTCGGAGGTGCCGAGTAACGGTGTTTGGATCGGTTGGACCGGGAGGACGTACGACTACTTCCTCTACGTTGCGTCAACGCTTCCGCTTCGGTCTACAAGGGTACGTAGACAACACTCTCCCCTCTCGTTGCTATGCATCACCATGATCTTGCGTGTGCGTAGGAAATTTTTTGAAATTACTACGTTCCCCAACACGGGTCAGATAGACCCGACTATGAGACAAAGCGATATGTCATCTGTGAGTCTTTAGTACAAGATACGTTCTATGTCCTAAGACCTGAGCTGACGCATGTACTCGGGATGGTGACAGAACTGCTTTGAGCAGACCAAACGCTACTCTGTGACCGGGTAGTTACAAAGGCAGGTTTCAGGCCTGTCCAGACCCATGCTGCGAGACATGGTTGAGCAAAATGGGATTTGCCCCTCCGATCAAGAGAGATATACTCTAGGTCCCTCGTGTGATCCGACCAAGATAAGCATGGCCATGCGACAAGGATTATGAGCTAATCCGGTTTGCGGTCGACATCATTGAAACGAGAAAGAGGTCGACCTAGCACAAAGATGACAGACTCACCTTGAGCCCGACAACATATATCATGTGGCAAAAGGAATAGAAGTGTGATGTACAGGTTCGCCAAATGGCTTCATTGTCTACTTGGTGGTCGGCATGCCTTGCTAGAGGCCGCTACCAGCTGAGCAGGCCGGAGGTGATCCGACCTGCAACCAAGTTGACTTGAACCTAAGGGGGGGCGCGCTTAAGGGAAGAAACATGTGAGGCCCGATCCGACTCCATGAGTCATAAGTGATCCTACTCGGACTCGGATCCAGGCCGAACATACTTTGGGCTTTAGGATCTGTGCGAGGCCCGAGTGTTGAGCCCGCGATGGATGCATATATAATAAATTATATATAGTGGGGGCGCGGCACACTCATGTGGTTGATCGCTTCGGCGCTGTCACTAGATTTTACATGTGTTGTGAATAGCCACCTTCACTCGCTGCCGACTGTGTGATCGGATCTAGCAGTCCGCCGCATGGGGTTCCTCCTGCACGCATGGATACCCTTAGAGGCGGTGCACTTGCGCCGTTCCGGCGAACCAGTGCGCGGGATCCGACGAGCGAATGTTTAGGGGAGATCAGACGAGGATGAGACGAACCACGCGGACACACTGCCTCAACTCTTCTTCCGCTGCATGGCACTGCGCATCTAGTGGTAACGATCCGTGATCCATCTTCCGTAGCATGTTCTTGGTTATTCTGCGGGTAGAAAAATTTTATTTTGCAGTCGACACACCTTACCGTAGATCCCAACATGATTCAATGTTGATCCATCAGAAACAACGTTCATTGTTAAGATGAGGAAGCAAGAAGTCTTAGGCCCTGTTTGTTTCATAAGTCCTAGGACTTTTTTAAGTCCCAACTTATAAGTCATAAGTCCATACCTGTTTGTTTACAGGGACTTATAAGTCCCGAGTCCCTACCTGTTTGTTTACAGGACTTATAAGTCTGTGTTGCACCGCTGCAACGAGGCTCGGAGAGGCCTGTTCGGCGATTGAAGGCACCGCCGCACGAACCGAGGCGTAACGAACCGAGGCGGGCGGCGAACTCAAGGCGGCGACGGGCGACGACGGGCGAGAGGCGGGCGGCGACGGCGAGAGGCGGGCGGCGGCGGGCGGCGACGGCGCGAGAGGCGGGCGGGCGACGGGCGAGAGGCGGGCGAGAGGCGGGCGGGCGATGGAGCCGAGAGGCGGGCGACACAGACAGCGAGGCGGCCGGGCGACGGCGAGAGGCGGGCGGCGGCAAGGCGACGGGCGAGAGGCGGGCCGCGAACGGGCGAGAGGCGGGCGGGCGGCAAGGGAACGAGCCCGAGCGACGCGTGGGTCCGCCTGGGATAAGTCCCAATAAGCTCCTCCCTGAGAGTCTTATTTGATAAGTCCCAAATCACCACAATAAGTCCCAATAAGTCCCTCCTGTTTGGTTTAGATGGGACTTATAGGGACTTTTTTAAGTCCCTAAACCAATAAGTCCCTGGAAACAAACACCCTTTTATAGCCAATGACAAGCGGGTCTCACATGGATTCTTTTAAAAGTTGATTTATGTAGATTTTGCATTTATGCATCACCTCGGCAGCCTATATAGTATTATGAAAGACACTCTAATACGTATGATTGAGGATGCGAACATAGTGACTCTACTAGAGTTGCTCTTGCTCCAATACTAGTAAACTTGAGATCTGTACTTACTACTGGCGTCCCCGGCGGACCTTGTGAGCTTACTGCATCAAGCAAGGTCTTCTCTTCAAAACAAAAATACACCAATTTTGTTTTCTCTTTTGAGAAACACCGAGTATGACATGCACATGCGCACACCACCCCACACACAAGTGGCACAGAAATACCTACAACATTTTTTCCTATTGGATCGAATCCTATAAATCAAGCAATTCCTGTAGATAAATTCCATGAAGGTTTTGGTCCTCCGATTTTTTCCTAAGAAAACCCCTTAAATCAAATGGAAAGAGACCTACCTTGTTTTTTTGAGAGAGAGAGAGAGAGAGAAGTCACACAGTTGGTCATTACAAAGCAGTCTCGAAGATGAAGGCAACCACCTCAACTATCCGGCGAGGCGGCGACTCAAGAACCGATCGAGCCAAGTCGTCGACCACAGTCCACATCCTCCCTCCCTCCTGTTTAACTTCATCTATCGATCTCCACCACCGAATAAAGAGGAGCTCGATCACCCACCATTCACAACGGGCCGACCGCGCTACTTCCATGATGGAAGTTCCATCTATCCGCCTGCTGCAAAGTTCACATCGCAACGCGCCGCGCAACCATCGACCACGACTTGGGAGCTGGGATTGTGCACCGAGGCCGGCCGGTGTCATGTCTCCGTCACGGAACAGGGGGGCTTGCCTCGGGACGCAGGCACGCGTGATTTCGATTTCGCTCATGTCATCGCAACGGAGGTCGCTGTTCAGGGCTGGCCCGCCACATGGAGTGGTGCTGGTGCCTGCGTCTTCATCAGGAATGTCCTGTTTTGTCAGTGCCGCGAAACGCTGGAGATCGATCGAGGTCAAAAGATGATGGCCGCTGTTGTTTTGTTTACCGTGGAGACCGATCGTGCCGTGGGATAACTATCGGCCAAAACTAGAAAAGTTGTGAGGCAACATCATCCCTCTTCTGCCACTTGGGATATTCCAACACAAAAGCAGCACGGAAAATTAGTTTACGACGACGACGACGACACAGTAACAGGCGTGTCCTCTGCAAGGCCTCAATTCTCTCCGTGCCCGATAGTAAAGCTCCGTTATTAAGATGCATACAATATCTTAAAAAGATCGCCCCTGTCCGAACATCTATTTTTGTGATGCCGAAAAAGAAACAGCACAAAGTCATTGTCTGAGAATACACTTTGGTCCTTTTCAGAAAGCAGGCCATCAAAACGTACTCCACCGGTATTTTGTTTCGAACTAAACACTGTGCCATAAAGATTAGGCTCACATGAGAATCCACTTTGCTCCTTTTCAGAAAGTTTGGACGGAGTTTTATGCCATTATCGGATGCCAACTCACACAGTTCCCTATTTGCTACCTGGGCATTACGATTCACTACCGTGTCTAACTATCCCTCAGTGGAAATATGCAGAACAAAGACCGGAGAAACACATTTACAGTTGAAAGACCAAACTCTTGTCTTATGGGTGTTTTTTTTAACTAGGCAAAAGATTTGCCATTTTCATTGATGATGAGAGAAGGTTAACAATGTATGGCCAAAGGCCAAATACAGTACATCACTCTCGTGACATAATGTTAAACAAGTGTTTTGCTCCCGCAAGGCTTCAAAGCGAGCATTCCTCTTTAATCTTGGCGACCAACACTCCCACTGGAACGGCCGTGTTGTGGAAAACTCTAGTGTTTCGCTCCTTCCATATTTCCCAGAAGATAAGCATCACCAAGGAGACAAGAGGCCTTCTCGATGGAGTTTGCTTAGTGGCATTCTGACTCCAGCAATCCTTAACAGAAACCATATCAGTCCAACCATTGGGCTGGACATCGTGGAGCGCAAGCCAAGTTTTGATCATGCCCCAAACCCGAATGGTGTATCGACATTGAAAGAGAAGGTGGGCCGCCGATTCCTGGACTTGATGGCATAATGGACAAAGGTTGCAGTTCGGCCATCTGCGGCGGTGGAGTCTGTCAGCTGTCCAAATCCTATTGTTGATAACCAGCCACGCGAAAAATTTGCACTTTCGGGGCGCCCAATTCTTTAAACATTTTGATTCATAAAGGGGGTGGGGGTGGTTGTGACCAATTTCGCCCTTAGCAATATGTTTTATGCATGTTGCCCTTCTTTCACTTACGGAAAAGTGTTCTATAGAGTCTGGACTATTTTAAATACAATTTCTAATGAATCAAAGAAATATTGGCTAGCTACGTGGAATGCGTTATGCCGACATGAAAGCCAGAGGGTCCTGGAATCCATGATCTTGACATAAAAAACATTGCTCTTCTCAGTAAATAAGAATATAAAATCCTCGTTGGGAATGAAGTGTCGCATAAAATTGTTCGTAACAAGTACAAGGGTTCCAAAGCCATTTCTCAACTCCATTAGAAGCCCGGGTATTCACATTTTTGTCCTCGCGTGATGAAGGTCAAGAAATTCTTTTCCCGGCTTGGCACTTCATCGGTTATGGATGGCTCACAGTTTAGATTCTGAGAGGATACCTGGTTGGGGGCCACACCACTTATGGTGCAATAACTAGATATGTATTGGATTGTTAGACATAAATTTTTTGTAATCACATATGTCTTGGGCGCAAGCAAATCTTGATATTTCTTTGTGTATGGACCAACAAGGGCCTTGTCTTGTAGAAATCGGCTACCAAACGAACTAGACGAGTTTAGATGAAATTTGCACCAGAAACTACATGTTTTCTACCAAGTCCTTATATGAGGGGATTGCCACAATGATGTCCATGTCACTAATAAAAAACTAAAAAAATCTAAAACTACCACTTAGAGTGATGACTCCATACTTGGTTTATCATGCAGTGGCCGGGGCAGGGATCTTTTTATGATGGTATCTATCTGACTGGAGAGCATACTACTAGGGAGGTTTTCTCAAATCATGGATGAAAATATAATATCCGGATAGGGTGCAGCTTGCTTTTTTAATTTGCCGTGAAATATTCAGTTCCTTTTGGTTGTGTTGGTTGTGTGCATCATGTTATGCATAGGTCATGCATTTGCTCAACAAAGTTGTGTCATCTCGATATATCGATTGCATGAAAATGTCCTTCATCCAAAAATAAAGATCAACCTCACATGATTAATTAAAAATTATAATGTGATTAAATTTAAAATATATATGATTTGGAACAATAACATATAAATGATGTAGTGACTTTCTGACATCAAAATGGCCAGATTTTGGCTTGTATTCTCCTTCAATATTATATATATATGAGTCCATCTATATCAAAGTTGAAAACAAGGGGATGGTGAAAGTCATATTTAAATACTCACACCAAATCAACAATCTCAATCACTAGTTTTTAGTGCAATGAAGTTTCTTGCAAGGTTCACTCCTCCGCAAATGTTCTCTTGATTCTGCGGAGACACCGACAAGATAATTGAGGATGAGAACTGATAGAGGTCTATTTTCTTGTTGCTCCACGTTGTGTTGCTGATCTCCTTCTTTGTGCCAATTTTTGATCGAACGGATAGTGACCTTTTTTAATAGACCAAAGCGAGATGTTCTCTCGTCTACTTCAGGTGTTGTAACCAGGGTTTAAGATTTTGTATCTTTATTTTTAAGAGATTTAGAAAATGGAAATCTTAATTTTGATGCTTAATCCTTCAGCAAAACAATAGTCTAGACCCTAGCATCAAACACACAACCTCAAGGAATAGTAAGTAGGCACGCCACCAATGTACAACTATGTCTATGATAGTAAATTATAGCTTTTATATTTTAGCACTGTTCATCTAGCTGCATTTTGTAGTTCAACAGAAACAATTTACATAGTGCAAAATATAGGGGTCACAAGTTGGCTACATCCCAACAAACATTTAATCACCACTAGCACCTCGTGAGAAGGCAATGCTCAATACATACCAAACCGCCGCAAACGTGGTTTGAAGTACTTCTCATGATAGATCATCATCCTGTTATAATAATCGATGTCGTAGTCACCTTCGGTTTCTGGAAACAACTTGAAATCCATTGTTTACTTGTGCTCCTACATGCGATGTGGATCCTCACTGTCATAAGTATCACATGGTTTAGGTTTAAGTCCATAATCATCCATTCTCAAAAACTTGTAGAAATTTGTGTGAAATTAGACTCGGCAGCGATTTTTTCAAAACCTTCAACTTTGCCCTTCTTTTTCTCTTTGAAAAGAACGGTCTTCAGCACTTCCTACCTGTTTGCAATGTGCTTTACATGCCGCATCAAGCCCAACATACGTCTTTCGTCCATCTTCGAATACGGCTCCAGTGAGCAAGACCACATGACCAGTTGTACCCATATTCGGAGCTCTACATTCATGAATAGTGATAGCAGCAATAGCCATATAAAACTGGAAATATTTTAGTTGCATGTATCTGGTACCAATGGTGAGTAGAGTAAGAAGGGTGGCATTGCCATTGGCAATTTGACGACACACCTCTTCAATGTAAATATTTAGGCCATGTATTATTAATACTAAATGTTTTTTACTTATTTATAATTCAATTACTCAAAATATTATATCTTTGTGATATTTGGTTGACATATTAAATAAATGAAAAATTGCTAAATATTAATTACAATGTGATTTTTATACAGTTAAAATGTCTGTATGTCATAACAAATTGTTGTTTGTTAAATTTAAAATTGTATTTTGTAACAAAAGATACATTACTTTTCGTCTCTCGGACATTTCAAATAAAAAGGTATTTAAAACAAATATAAAAACGGCTAGAAAATACTTGCATGCTCTAGGATTAATCCTTGGTACTTGCATGAACTATATAGTGTGTATATATCCTTGTGTTTGTATGTGTATACTTTATTGCCCTTAGATATTTTATTAGAGATCTATAAAGTAAAAGTGAATGGTGGAAGAAATATTTGGGTAGTGGTACATAGTGTATGATTAAAAGTAAATAGAAAAATCTAGATTATACAAGTCGTTTATGTGGAGCTTATCACCAAAAGGTTGGCATTCTGCTTCATGTTTTGGGGGTCAATTTTTTTGCAAGATATAGTGATTCAATAATGAGTTGATAATGTGTGCAATCTAACTTGCAATCACAATGACACCCCTTATAATAGTCGCCAACACACTTTAAAATTCATGGATTTAACACAGGAGGATTAAGAAAATGAACAAAGTGGTAAAATGTGGTTACCTATATGCGGTTGTTGAGATGCTAGCGGTTATCACATATGTGATGCATAGAATTACACAAAAATACATATAACATTACGGGCATAATTCTAGTATGATGCATTTATACTCAACATGTAAATAAATATCATACCAAATATCACCATCAACACTAATCACATAATTAACACACAAGTATCATCTTACCTAATATCTGAATGCAACTAATATACTGTGTAATATCAATGTGCATTGCATGTATGCATTTATTAGTTATAGTAAATATTTTTAATATTGGGTTTAGATTTTCAGGCCAAAACTATTACATGTGTCGCCAAAAAAAGGAACAAACAATGTCATCATCACCATTGATTTCACTAAAAGGCTACATGACCAATAACACTAAGACATGCCATATTATAAACCCTACCTAAAATATCATCCGTAAGACTTCGCTCTTTATACCCAACTATATCAGACATCTTTAAGACAATGAACACAAGTATCCATTCATTCTTTTCCTTTGTTCCTATATGATAATCTGACCAAACCATACGTATGCACCAAAACACTCATGGTGAAAAGAAAATGTTGTTATCCAAGACAAGGGGCACACTTAGCAATGTGGTTAGTAGTGAGTAGGCGAGGACACGCACGACAAACTTATAGCGAAAGTCGCCGTACAACCATAAACTAACACAATGATGTCTTTTAAATAGGTTTAGTTGCTTTGTGGGAGAGCGACCCACGTCGTATGAGGAAGGGTCCTCGAGAGTGGTATTCACTACACGAAATACTTATGGTATTGCCACTTCCGAAGTCCCATGACTTCCAACTAGTCTAAGGTTTACAAGGTCCCTCGGACTCAGATTCCCAGCCTCCAGTTGAGCCTAAGTTGAGAGTGACCCTCCTCTTGAGTTTATTCAAGTTAGGGATTGAAAGATTTATATGTCTGGGGGAGGGGGGCTTATACGACTGAGAAGAGGAGGTGACAGGGTAGAAGTACGTAATCTTTTTTTTCCTTGGGTCCATGAGCCCCTAGTTTGTTTAAGAGGGGGATTGTGGCCCAGCAAGGGAGATTCTCTCCATCATATAATGTTTCTTTGCTTGTGATTGTGCTTCTTTACTCATTTGACTTACCTTTGACTTACTCTTTCATACGATCTTATTCCTTTGATTTGTTGATCATGAAGACTTATTTGGACTTTTGTTGACCTCCTTACATGACTTGTGTTGACTGTTGCACCGACCATCCATGTGCAGTGCCATGTAGGATTTCGATGAGACCCGCGGTGTAATTTGGTTATTCTCTCAACATGAGTCTCCTTGAGTCAAAGTCATCTTAGTCTTCATTGTGTCCTTGGGTCAATAATCTTGATCTTAGAAAGCTTCTCTTGGTGCCTTGGTCTTGTCGGCGTCCAATTACAACTGTGGGCGGTTGGTGGCCGTGCAATTCTAGTTATGTGCGTGGGTGGAGAAGACAAAAACAAAAATCATGAAAGTATAAAACGTAAATCCAATCAAACAGATACAAAATAGGGGTAAAACTAGAAAGACAAAATCCAGACGGATGTCCATGTAGCATCCATCACATATAAAAGGCTACCGCAAACTTTAAGATCAACACCCTACTACCCGTCAAAAGAAAAACGATCAACACCCTACTACAGCTCACTAATACTAATCCAGAATTACGCTCTCAACACCTAAACTCGCCACCTTCGTCCAGCGAATCCGCAGAATCTTTGTAGAGGTTTTGATCCTCTGCATCCTTGTATCATGTAAACCCATTAAATCCAAAAGGAATAAATCTTGCGTTTTATTCTTTGAAGAAAAGACTTCAGTCGCCAAAGAGGCAGCACATGGACAATAGAATTTGTGGACGCGTGCAACCAGGTTGTCGATCGTCATTACATTACACTCTCTCGAAAAAAAGAGAGGAGATTGTCGTTATCACACTGCAGTTCCGGCGACTCAACCAAGTCAAGTCGTCGTCGAGATCACAGCCTCCCTCCTCCTTTAACTTCATCCACCGCCACCACCGAGTAAAGTTCAGGTCGATCATCATTCACCACGGGGCCCCGATCGACCGCGCTGCTTCCATCTCTATCCGGCCGTCATGCATCGCTTGAACCCCCGCCACCTGCTGCGAAGGTTACCGTCATCGTAGGGGGTTCACGTACGAACAAAACGCAAAGATCAATGCGATGCGGTACGAGTGAACGCACTCTGTATTTACATCTCTGATCCATGGACACACCTCAGTCTAGCTAGAGACGGGTTCCACCACAACCATCACGGCCCGGGATGGCCTACCCAGACAGGTCACCGGTGGCACGTCCCCGTCACAAACAAAAACCAGGTGTCCATGCCTCAGGTCATTGGCGCGCGTGTGGTGCGGTCCCTGGGTGCGGTAGCTTCCAGATGAATTTGTCCCACAGGATAGCCGTCCGTTCGGGGCTCCGTCCCTTTCGAACCCCCATCGCTCGCCGGCCGCCCTGCTGCGTCGGCGTGCGCTAGATCGCCGGATGGAGTGGCGCTGCGTTTGGCGGTGGAGTGCACATGCCGGAGATCGAGCGACGCCCAAAAGGTGGCCGTCGATGTTGTTTACCATGGAATATTCCCTTCATTCCAAAATATAAGTCTTTTTAGATATTTTATTTACTATGAATTACATACGAATCAAAATGAGTGAATCTACACTTTAAGATATGTCTATATACTTCATATGTACTCCCTCTGTCCCATAATATAAGAACGTTTTTGACACTACATTAGTGTCAAAAACGTTCTTATATTATGAGACGGAGGAAGTAGTTTGTAGTGAAATCTTTACAAAGACTTATATTTAGAAACGGAGGAAGTAAGTATCAGTCGAAAGTGTTTTTTAAGGGGAACATCAGTCGGAAGTTGTGAGACATGATTCGTCGCTTCCACCACTTGGATATTCCAACACAAAAGTAGCACGGCAAAATCAGTTTGATGACAACGACGACGACCAAGCTTTATTGATCAAAATCCACATGGTGTGGAATACAGATTGGATCATGGGGTTCCACATACCAGACGTGCCGATCAAGAGGATGAGCAAAATGGGCTAACAAGTCATGGTCTCTATTAGCCGCTCTATCTTCGAAAGTAAAAGTATAATTAATATCTAAAGAACTCTACTTAATCTCCTTAATGATAGCACAATACACTCCACCACTTGCTCTTTCGATATCATTGATCGCCTGCTTAGAATCTGAAGCAGTGACAAAGTTTTGTATCATCAACTTCTCTGCTAGGCATAAACCTTCCCGGCATGCTATTGCCTCCAAACTGTATCACCACCAACCAAAATAATGTAAAGAGAATATCGAAAGAATCTCTGTGTGTCCTTCATAGGGCCTCAATTCTGTATGTGATGCCGAGGAAAGTGTTGCTTTCTACATGTTACCTTTTCTTTATGGCAATATGGCCTCCTTTGATCTGGCTAGCAAGGCAGACTGAGCACCTGGTCTCGCCGGCCCAAAGGGCTTCTCTCATCTTAAGATGCATTCATGATGTACGTGGCTGATTCTAATTTCACACGTGGGTCTCTGAATAAAGGCCTACCACTTACGGGCACCCCTATTCCTCGCATTAAGTGAGACGAGAGGGGAATTCTCGCGTCGATCGTTACATATCGGGAATCGATCCTGTGATCGACAAGTTGCTTCCCTGCGTTGCTAGCCACTACGACATACTCGAGTTGTTGTACAACATGGAGAGTGCAGCCTACTAGAAGAAAAATGAGCCGGTTTTTACCGTGCTTACCTCCTTTCCGTGTTTTTATTTATTTATTTTCTTCATTTTTACTCGTCTAATTCAACATGCCTTTTATTTTACTTAGTTTTGCCATGCTTTTCCCGAAATAATATCTGTTAACAAACACAGTAAATGTTGAATAAGCACTAAAAATGTTGAATGGGTATTGAAAGAATGTTGAATAACTATTAAAAAATGTTGAACAAGTATTTTTAAAATGTTGAATAAGTATTAAAAATGTTGAATAACTATTCAAAATTTTGAACAAGTATTTGACAAATGTTAAATACGTATTAAGAATTGTTCAACGAGTGTTTAATAAATGTTGATTTTTTTTAAAAAAAATGTTGAATAACTATTCAAAATGTTGAACAAGTATTTCAAAATGTTGAATAAGTATTTAAAAATGTTGAACATGTATTTGAAGAATGTTGAATAAGTATTAAAATGCTGAACAAGTATTTGAAATATGTTGAATAAGCGTTCGGACAATGTTAAACGTGTATACAAAAGATGTTGATCATTTATTAAAAAACATTGATACATACGAAAATGTAGAATGAAAACGAAAACAAACATAAGAAAAAAATTGGAGAAGAAAAAACATGAAGAAGAAAAATGTAAGAAACAAAATGCAAGAAAGAATGGAAAAAATGGAGGAGAAACATAAAAGAAAACCGAAAAAAATGGCTCGACTAGCCTCAAGTAGAGCACGCTCTATATCCTAATGCCAGAGGCACCTTGGTGGAGAGGATAGCGACACCTAGCCGCCGCCAAGGGAGGCTGGTCTTCCAACGCAGCTCTCCGGCGGCTCCCCTCCGCCGGCGACCTCAGTCGTCGGTGGTAAGAGGGGTCGCCGGATCCACGCGTGTGGATCGTTTTTACTCTCTTGTAGTCTAGGTTTTTAGGTTGTTCATCGTCTTTGCTTCGGCGGCGACGATGACAATGCTGAATAAAGATTCTTCGGATCCTTTCCTAACGAGGCCATTGGTCCTATGGTTGGGGATGGATTTGGAAACCAGTCTGTTCAAGCAAGGATGGTGCGGCGGCGGCGGCATCCTCGTGGTGGACCTGTGTCCTCGGGCTCCGCCGTTGCGACAGCGTTTGCTCCAGCACCGGCGTGGAGCTTGGGAGGTAGTACAGGAACGGATGCAGATTGTGGTCTGCATCGACGACATCTGGAAGATGGAGTATGTGCTAGGCTCGTGGTTCGTTGATGGAAGATATGGTTCCCTCCTTCGGCGTTCTAGTCGTGGTGGTGTGCTAGATCTGGAGTTCGATAGCGTGTCCGGGGTGTTGCCCCAGTCTGATTCATTCAACAGTAAGGGCTTCACTTTTGGTGAGCCACCTTGGAGGTCCGCAAAGCTGCATATCAGCGATGGAGCCGCATCGAGCTCGGGTGAGAAGGTGATTCGTCATTCTTTTCTTCGGTGGCTACTGTGGTGGTGCCGGAGGCAGGTGACGGGCGTTGGCGTCAAGCTCAGAGATGTTCTGCTATCTTTTCAGTTTTGTCATGTCGGTCTTTACGTGACTTGTACTTTATTCTTTATGATATTAATGAGACACGTATTACCATGCAAAAAAAAGGATAGCGACACCTGAGATTAGCCTGGTGACCAAGGATCGAATCCTGCTTCTCTTATTTCTGTACGCCCTCTGTCTAGTGTCAAAAACGTGGACGCGGAGGAATTGATCCCGAGCACCAGCGATCCCGGATGAACAGTAAAATACGGAAAAAAATAATAATCTGAATTTTTTTATCAAGAAACTTTGATGTTTTTTCTACCTGTGTGCCAATTTTCGTGATGAGATGACATTTGTGGAGGTCTCAGCAAAAAAAATCGATGCAAAAGATATCAATGTTTGTTGCCAAAAAAAAATTAGATCTTTTTGAACTTTTTAAATTTATTTTTTGCTTGTACTGTAGCAAAGGGTACGTGTGAGCTCGAGCTCACAATAGTACTTCGCAAAAACGTTCTTATATTATGTGATTATGAGATGGAGGGAGTATATTTTTAATCTGCGCGCACCAGTGGGCCGGCCCAATACGACGCAGATAGAGGAAAACCTTCAGCGAGAGCTCGCCTGACGCTCGCTTAAAGTGACAAATAGTTGCCGCGTACCGCTTACCCCCCATGCCGGCTTGTCCTCCGTATCTGCCCGCCCATTAGCACATTTTTCATTTTTTGTCTTTTTTCTTTTGATTTAATTTAATTTTTACTTTTCCAAATACATGAATTGTTGTCAAACCTGTGAATGTTTATTAAAATTCATGATATTTTTGAAATTCACACACAATTTCCAAATTTTTGAACTTTTTACGAAATATGGAATATTTTTTGAATTCATGCACATTTTTTAAAATCCAAGAATTTCCTTTAATTCATGAACATTGATTGAAATTTGGGTGTAATTTTCAAATTCCTGAACATTATTAGAAATGTTTGAACATTTTATGTATCGGTGATCATTTATTGGATTTGGAACATTTTTAAATTATATGAACACTTTCATATAGTTTGAACATTTTTTTAAAAAAAAATTGCAAACATTTTTGGGAACCCGTAAATGTTTTTTTAAATTCATGAACAATTTTTGAATTTCGTGAACATTTTCTAAAATTAACAAGTATTTTTTGAAATTCGATTTTTTTATTTCACAAACTTTTTTTGGGTTTCGCGGACTTTTGTATAAACTTAAATAGTGAAAACAAAAAGGATAATTAAAATGATAAAAGAAACGTAAAAAATGGCGTCCCCATCCTTGAGCCGACCTAGATCACG
The DNA here is from genome assembly GCA_021437245.1 of Aegilops speltoides. Classification (NCBI taxonomy): domain Eukaryota; kingdom Viridiplantae; phylum Streptophyta; class Magnoliopsida; order Poales; family Poaceae; genus Aegilops; species Aegilops speltoides. The sequence continues at coordinate 377,642,865 of CM038145.1, forward strand.
TAGGAGGATACGTGTTTGGAGGGTATCCTTCAACTCGTGTGTGGATTAGGAGGTCTCATATGTGCGTAGTGTAACCCTAAAAAAATCTCTATGTGCGCAACAAGGTGTGATCTGGCTCAAAAGAAAACATGTCCTTGATTCAGCTACCTCCTGGTGGAGCTTGTGGACATTGAAGAATGATTTCTGTTATTAGGGATGCACTTGGAGAAACATTCCATGTATCTATATTCATGTATGTGTAGAGTCAATGTGGATGTCTAGGCCCTGCTATTGATTATTGACTGAAAGGAGTTCCGGGTCATGTCTGCACATTACTGAATCTGCGAGGTCACATGCTTATGGGTCGTCGATATGTGAATACTAAAAGTATTAGGAGCACGAGACAAAATACACCAAGAAAGTTTCAGAAAGATAAAAAATGTGGACGAGAGAAAACCAATTTTTTTTTGGACAACCAGGAAGGTCCTCGAGAAACCTAAAAGGAACCACAAGGTTCATGAAGATTCTGAAATACTCCAAAACCTTCCAGAAAATAATAGAAGACCCTATGGGCCGATTCCCTTCGCTAGCCCATGTGGGGGCAGCCGCATGCCCAAAGGGGCCCATATAGTGGGCGCGCCCACTAGCATGGAGGCCAAAGCATAGGGCGGCTCCTAGGGTTTGGGTGCCAACCCTAGGAGGAGGCAACCCGTTGTAGCGATCAGACCTCAAACAGTCTGATCTCTGTGCTCAGTGTCATCCCTGGATCAGTAATGTTGACACCACACAGTACTTGGAGAATTTATAAAAGAGTAGCAATCACACACTTATTACATCGAATGTCTCAAAAGAGAACTTATTGAAATAAATATGGCTTAAGGCCATCTAAAACGATAACAGCGGAAGGCTTGGAAGATAAGCGAGTCCATCAACTCCAACGGCATCATCGAGTATAGAACCACGACCTAATGCATCTTACTGTCGTGCGAAAAGTCTGCAACATGAAGCGTTGCGGCCAGCAACGGGTCACACATGGAATATCTTTGGCAATGTAACACATAGAGAATAACAATGGAAATATGCTATACTACATGCATATTTGGCTGGTAGTAAAGCTCTATGGTTACAATTTTTGCATAAAGCCAATTTTTCCCTACTGCAAAGGAAATAAAGTTCTTTAACTATCATGGTGGTTGTTAAACATTGAGAATGGTTGACAGCATTCTCAATCCCAATTAAAAAGTACTCATTAAAACCCAACAGTATTAAATTAGAAGTAACATGATGAGATTCACATGATAATCAAGTACTAGATACTCAAGATGTCCATAACCGGGGACACGGCTAACCATGATTAGTTTATACACTCTGCAGAGGTTTATGACTTTTCCCCACATGACTCGATCTCCTCCGCTTGGTTTCTCGTGACTACATGGTGTTTGAGAAGCGGATGGCCGAGACATAGTCTTTCGAAGCACTAGCACCTTACAAGAGGGGTAGACCGTACCAACCTACATCCCCTACATCGCTAGTCCACCCGTAAGAGCTCGCACAACTTAGTCAACTATGCTAGAGCCCATAATAGCATGTGGCTGCACACGGAAGTTTCTAGTTTGAATAATCTCATGATCCTTTGACCACGGGTGGCGGTCCAAGAAATACAGCAAGTCTCGCTAGAAAACAGTGCCTCAATCCACCCGGATGTGTGTTTAAGTTGCCACCTTAAATAAACCATTAATTAACAATCTCACATCATCATGGAAATTCACTCACCCAATCCACGTCTACTAGCATAGCATGGCATAATAAGCAAACGTAGAAGTAACTCCCAAAGGTTTGATAATAAAACAGGTAATAGGTACTACCTCATCTACTTCCCATAACCCACAATTTAATTAGATCCTAATCATGCAATGTTTGAGGATTGATCTAATGCATAAAAACTGGATAGTAGAAAAGGTATGATCAAATGTTACTTGCCTTGCTGATGATCGACCTAGAGACTCAAAGTAACAGGCGGCGCACTCCGGGTATTCTATCGCAGACAAATAAACAAGCATACAATAAGCACTCATCTAAATGCACACGTAAAACTCGAATGAAAGATCTAACCAGATTGTTCAACTTAAGAACTCGGGTTTTGCCAAAGAAAACAAATCAAACAAAGCAACGAAAGTCAAACGGCGAAAGAAAACAGCTTTGTTTTACTAATCTGGATCTAAGTCAAATTTTACAAAGCAAAAACTTGTTTAAGTAGATTATTCGGAAAGAGGGTTTCGAGACAAAACTCCAGGCGCTTGAATCGCCTGATTCCGATAAACGAGCGAAAAGTTATACTAAAACGAAAATCGGATCAGGAATCGCGATCAGAAAAATCGCGGATTAAATCCGAGAAAAAGAAAAACGACGAGCGGGTTAACGAACGAACGTTCGTTAACTAAACAAATCTGACGAAAGCGTTCGTTAAAACGAACTAACGGACGAATGTCCGCTAATTAACCTAAACCAGAAAAAAAACGAAAACTAAATAAAAACGGAACTAAAAAAAGAAAAAAAAACGTAATAAAACCTCCCGGTTTTAAAAAAACAGCGGCACGCGGATCGAGGCGGCGGCGAACCTCGGCGACGGCGGCGGCGAAGTCGTGCGGGTTCGGCGGCGGCGGAGTCCGGCGACGGCGGCGGCGGCGGCGGCGGCAATGGCGACGGACGGCTAGGGTTAGGGTTTGCGGTGTGGCGCGGTGGTGGCGTGGGCTAGCGGCGGTCTTGGTTGGCGGGTCGGGCGGCTGGGCGGGCGCCAGGCGACGCTATTTATAGTGCCCCGAGCGGAGTCCCGCTCGGCACGGCCAGTAGGTCGGTTGCGCGTTTTTTTTTAAATAATTCCGCGCAGAAGAAAAAATAAAAAGAAATACTAAACGGACTCCAAAAATCCCGAAATAAATTTTCCCCGGCTTCTAAAATCAAGACGGACAAGATGAACATTTATTTGGGGCCTAAATGCAATTTAGAAAAACGCGCATTTTTTCCTAAATTCAATATAGAAAGCGAAAACTCCAAAATAAATCTTATTTGATTTTTTTATTAAATCTTCATTATTTCTTTATCTTGGGAAAGTCATTTTATTCCCTCTCTGAAACTTTGGTAGTAGAAATAAGTGAAGATAAAATAAATAAAATCAATGATCCTATTTTCAAAATTTGAGAAAAACTCAAATATGAAAATAACGAAATCCCCAACTCTCTCTGTGGGTCCTTGAGTTGCGTAGAATTTCTAGGATCGAGCCAACAATGCAACAAAATATGATATGCAATGATGATCTATGTATAACATTCCAAATTGAAAATTTGGGATGTTACAAACCTACCCCCTTAAGATGAATCTCGCCCTCGAGATTCGGGTTGGCTAGCAAATAGGTGAGGTTGGTCCTTGAGCAGATCTTCCTCTCACTCCCAGGTGGCTTCCTCCTCGGTGTGGTGGCTCCACTGAACTTTACAAAACTTGATAACTTTACTGCGGGTAACTCTGCTGGCATAATCCAGAATCTTAACTGGTTTCTCTTCATAGGTCAAATCTTCTTTCAATCAATCGTTTCGGTGTACAAGTATCTCTCGGTGGTATATCAGCCATGTCTGCGTGGCACTTCTTCAACTGTGAAACATGGAACACATCGTGAACTCCTGACAATCCCTCAGGTAATTCCAACTTGTACGCTACTTCTCCCATGCGTTCCAAAACCTTGTATGGCCCCACAAAACGTGGCGCTAACTTTCCTTTAACTCCAAAACGTTTAACTCCTCGAAGTGGAGATACTCGTAGATAAACTCTGTCCCCGACTTCATATTCTGTCCCCTTGCGTTTTGAATCTGCATAGCTCTTCTGCCTTGACTGAGCTAGCTTGAGCCTATCGCGAATCAACTTTACTTTCTGTTCGCACTCCTTAATCGATCTGGTCCAAACAATGGCGGTCTCCAACCTCATCCCACAACAACGGGTTCTCGCACCTTCTTCCGTACAAGGCTTGAAAGGGCCATCTTCAAACCGGATTGGTAACTATTGTTGTTAGAAAACTCAGCGTATGGCAAGTTGTCATCCCAACTTGATCCATAATCCAAAACACAAGCTCTGTGCATATCCTCCAAAATCGATTGACTCTCTCGGTCCATCCATCATGCATGGGTGGAAAGTCATGCTAAACTCCACTGTTCCCAATGTTTCGTCTGTTGCTTCCGAACTTTGAGGTGAATTGGGTTCCTCTACGATATGATACTCCTCGGAACTCCATGCAAACATATAATCCTCGTCATGTATATCTTAGCCAATTTGGCACTGCTGTAGGTAGTCTTTACTGGGATGAAATGAGCTACCTTCGTCAAGCGATCGACTACAACCCAAATCGAGTCATAGCCTGAACGAGTCCTGGGTAATCCCGTGATGAAATCCATACCTAGTTTGTCCCACTTCCATTCAGGTATAGGTAATGGCTGCAACAATCCAGCTGGCTTCTGATGTTCTGCCTTCACCCTCTGACATACATCACAAACTGCTACAAACTCCGCAATATCCTTCTTCATTCCGGTCCACCAGAAAGTTTCCTTCAAATCCAAATACATCTTTGTATTTCCGGGGTGAATCGAGTATGGTGAATCATGTGCCTCTTGCAGAATCAACTTCCTGATCTCCGGGTTATTGGGCACATAAACACGGTCATCAAACCATAAGGTATCGTGCTCATCCTCACGAAATCCTTTAGCCTTTCCCTTGCTCATCCGTTCCTTAATGGTGGCAACTTCCGTATCTGCCTTTTGAGCTTCTCTGATTCTATCCATCAAAGTAGACTGAATCTCCAATGCTGCTACATAGCCTCTCGGAACTATTTCCAAACATAGCTCTCGAAGATCCTCGGCTAACTCCTTGGGTATTTATCCCGTCATTAGGGTATTGACATGGCTCTTGCGGCTCAACGCGTCTGCTACAACGTTAGCCTTCCCGGGGTGATAATGCAATCTCATATCATAGTCCTTAATAAGCTCCAACCATCTTCTCTGCCTGAGATTTAACTCCTTCTGCATGAAGATGTACTTCAAACTCTTGTGATCCGTGTACACCTCACAGTGATTTCCAATGAGAAAATATCTCCATGTTTTCAGTGCATGCACTACGGCTGCTAACTCCAAATCATGAGTAGCATAGTTCAACTCATGAGGCTTAAGCTGTCGTGAAGCATAAGAAACAACTCTTCCCTCCTGCATAAGCACTGCTCCAAGTCCTCGACGTGAAGCGTCACAATACACTTCGTAATCCTTGGTTTGATCTGGCAGAATCAATACTGGCAAGGTAACCAAACGTTTCTTCAACTCTTGGAAACTAGCCTCACACTCCTCAGTCCAAATGAACTTAGTATCCTTCTTCAACAACTCTGTCATAGGCTTTGCAATCTTCGGGAAATTTTCAATAAATCTCCGGTAGTATCCCGTGAGTCCAAGGAAACTCCTTATCTCTCCAACTGTTGTTGGTGCTTCCCAGTTAGTCACAGTGACAACTTTAGTGGGGTCTACTGCGATACCTTCTCCGGATATAACATGTCCGAGAAATCCAACTTCCTTCAACCAAAACTCACACTTGCTGAACTTGGCGTATAGCTGATGTTCCCTGAGCTTCTCGAGTACTAAACACAAGTGCTCCCTGTGTTCCTCTTCATCCTTCTAGTAAACCAAAATATCATCAATGAACACCACGATGAACTTATCCAAAAACTCCATAAACACCTTGTTCATCATGTTCATAAAATAAGTTGGGGCGTTAGTCAGACCAAATGACATAACGGTATACTCATACAGCCCGTACCTGGTGGTAAAAGCCGTCTTCGGTATATCTTGCTCCCGAATCCTCAACTGATGGTACCCTGATCGCAAATCGATCTTGGAAAACACCTTAGCTCCTTGCAACCGATCAAACAGATCATTGATCATAGGTAGTGGGTACTTGTTTTTGATTGTTACTTCATTCAATCCGCGATAATCAACAAGCATTCTTAATGATCCATCCTTCTTCTCCACAAGAAGTACTGGCGATCCCCAAGGCGAAGAACTTGGGCGAATAAAACCTTTATCCAGCAACTCCTTAATCTGCTTCTTAATTTCCTCCAAATCTTGGGCTGGCATCCTGTACGGTCTCTTCGATATCGGCCCCGTGTCTGGCAGTAGTTCAATTAAGAACTCAATGTCTCTATCAGGTGGCATGCCGGGCAACTCTTCTGGAAATACATTGGGGAAATCCCTTACCACTGGTACTTCCTCCTGCACAACTCCTGATAAGGAATTTACATGTGCTCTTCTCGGCTCATGCCATGATACATACTTGATTCTTCTTCCTTCAGGGGTGGTAAGCAAAATCGACTTACTGACGCAATCAATATTCCCTCCATACTTCGATAACCAATCCATGCCTAATATCACATCCAAACCTTGCGATTCCAAAACTATTAGGTCCGAGGGAAATACATGGTGTCCAATCCTTAATGGCAGTCGATCACACCATTTACTAGCCGTATACTCTGCTCCGGGTGAGGTTACTAGCATGGGTGACCTAAGTGCTTGGGTTGGCAATTTATATTTATCCACAAATCCCCTTGATATGTATGAATGCGATGCACCAGTATCGAAAAGAACAACTGCAGTAAATGCCTTAACCAAAAACTTACCTATTATTGCATCTGGCTGAGCTTCAACCTCCTCCACGGTAGCGTGGTTCACTTGCCCTCGCTGAAAGGGTTCGCTTCTTTCCGAGCTTCCATTGCCATTTCCATTTTGGGCTTCTGGGCAATCATTTGCATAATGCCCAGTCTTACGGCACTTATAACAAGTGATATGGCTCAAGTCTGCCTTGGATGGTGTTGACGGGTTGGTGCGGCTTTGTCCATTGCTTCCTCCATTCCCGTTCCCATTCTTTGCGCCGTTATGATTGTGCGAGCTGCCTCCTCCGTGAGTATGCTGAAAATGTCCTCCCGACTTTGGGGTAAAACGTGGCTTCTGCTGAGCTCCAGAATTGTACTTCCCCTGGGCATACTTCCTCTTACGATTATCAATTTGCTGCTGCTTCCCTTCAATCATAAGAGCACAATCTACTAACTCCTGGTAGTTATTGAAGGTGGCTACCATCAACTGCATGCTCAGCTCATCATTCAGTCCTTCTAGAAACTTCTCCTGCTTAGTTGCATCCGTAGCAACGTCATCTGGGGCATAACGAGCTAGCTTACTAAAATCATACACATACTGGCCAACTGTCCGTCCTCCTTGGCGTAAGTTGCAAAACTCACACTTCTTCATGGCCATAGCTCCTGCTGAAACATGAGCAAGACTGAAATGCTTGTTGGCCGATTCCATGTGGCGGTGTCTCTGAGGTAAGTGGTCAGAAAATTCTCCCACCATGCCGCCGCTGGGTCCGTCAGTGATGTGCGGCAAACTTCACCTTTTCTCCATTTGTGCATCCTGCAGTGGTCAAGTCCTCCCTATCTTACGGAGCCAATCATCTGCTACTATCGGCTCGGTGCTACTGGAAAACACCGGCGGATTCAGCCTTAAGAAACGTGCCAGATGGTCAACAGGTGGTGGTGGTGGTGGGTTGTTGTTGTTGCCTTGGTTCTGCACCAATGTTTGAATCAAGGTATTCTGCTGCTGAATCAACTGGGTGATCTCTGGCGGGAAAAAAAACTCGGGGTCGCGTCTCGGAGGCATCTGAGGGTTTAAAGGGGAGAGTTAAGAATAGAATGAGGTCTAGTGAGATAACACTACCCATATGCACATGAGACAAAAACACACAATATCATTCCAATCAATTCAAACAAGGGCATACAACGGTCTAACTATCGTTACAAAGTGCTTGGACTAAGACTAATTGAATGGTGGAAAATTCTACTACTGTTATGGTGGTCAACTAGAAAAACTGCTCCGATGCAGATTCCATGATATCTGCTCCGGCTTCTTCAACATAGTCATCATCGCTGTCGTCGGGATCCGAGTCGGTGTCGTCGATGATGATATAATTATCTGGACAAGTAGGTTCATCCTCTTCTCCTCTGGATGCTGATCCTCCCATGAATACTCCAATCTTCTCCTTAAGGTCACCGTTCTATCGTACTAGAGCGACGATTTCTTCCATATAGTCTTTACGCATAGCCTTGAGTTCTGCTTCTAGCTCCTTGATCCTGGTCACAGCCTTCTGTAGCTCCTCCATATCTGCGCACATTTGATTCTCCTGGCGTCGGATGTGTTGGTTTAACTCCTGAATATAAGCTGCGATTGATCTGTCCTTTCTGGTGGTGATCATCTCCCAATGCTCATCTCGGCGCCCACAAATCTGGTAGATAGTATTCTTGAGATCGTCGTAGTAAACTTCTCCAATTCGTCCCATGGCGATGTGAGCTGCCATGCTCTTTCCTAGGCTCCATGTTGGTACATCAAAGGTAAACTCTATTGGCTCCGTGACTGGTGCAAACGTTCTTCCTGGAATGTAGACTTGAATCCTCCAGCGCTCCTCTTCGGGTAAAGTGGCGTTGAAGGTCCCGGTGAAACTTGGTACTCCTATGTTCAGGTATCTAGTGGCTTCCTTCAAGTGATATCCAAAAGGTGAGTTCTCATCTGGTTGCGCGAACTTGATCCTTGCATCCGCCATCCTAAAGAATAGAAAAGATGAGGAGTCAGAAATGAGAAAAAAGAGTAATGATCTAGGGCTTAAGCTTAGTGGCGTGTCCTCTGATCGGCGTGTGCTCGATACCACCTTTGTAGCGACCGGACCTCAAGCATCCGATCTCGTGCTCGGTGTCATCCTGGATCGAGAATGACACCACACAAGACTTGGAGGATTTATAACAGAGTAGCAATCACACACTTATTACATCGAATGTCTCAAAAGAGAACTTATTGAAATAAATATGGCTTAAGGCCATCTAAAACGATAACAGCGGAAGGCTTGGAAGATAAGCGAGTCCATCAACTCCAACGGCATCACTGAGTATAGAACCACGACCTAATGCATCTTACTCGTCGTCTGAAAAGTCTGCAACATGAAACGTTGCAACCCGAAAACGGGTCAACACATGGAATATGCTGGCAATGTAACACATAGAGAATAACAATGGAAATATGCTATACTACATGCATATTTGGCTGGTGGTAAAGCTATATGGTTACAGTTTTTGCATAAAGCCAATTTTTCCCTACTGCAAAGGAAATAAAGTTCTTTAACTATCATGGTGGTTGTTAAACATTGAGAATGGTTGACAGCATTCTCAATCCCAATTAAAAAATACTCATTAAAACCCAACAGTATTAAATTAGAAGTAACATGATGAGATCCACATGATAATCAAGTACTAGATACTCAAGATGTCCATAACCGGGGACACGGCTAACCATGATTAGTTTATACACTCTGCAGAGGTTTGCGCACTTTTCCCCGCATGACTCGATCTCCTCTGCTTGGTTTCTCGCACTACATGGTGTTTGAGAAACGGATGACCGAGACATAGTCTTTCAGAAGCACTAGCACCTTACAAGAGGGGTAGACCGTACCAACCTACATCCCCTACATCTGCTAGTCCACCCCGTAAGAGTTCGCACAACTTAGTCAACTATGCTAGAGCCCATAATAGCATGTGGCTGCACACGGAAGTTTCTACTTTGAATAATCTCATGATCCTTTGACCACGGGTGGCGGTCCAAGAAATACAGCAAGTCTCCTAGAAAACAGTGCCTCAATCCACCCGGATGTGTGTTTAAGTTGCCACCTTAAATAAACCATTAATTAACAATCTCACATCTGTCATGGAAATTCACTCACCCAATCCACGTCTACTAGCATAGCATGGCATAATAAGCAAACGTAGAAGTAACTCCCAAAGGTTTGATAATAAAACAGGTAATAGGTACTACCTCATCTACTTCCCATAACCCACAATTTAATTAGATCCTAATCATGCAATGTTTGAGGATTGATCTAATGCATAAAAACTGGGTAGTAGAAAAGGTATGATCAAATGTTACTTGCCTTGCTGATGATCGACCTAGAGACTCGAAGTAACAGGCGGCGCACTCCGGGTATTCTATCGTAGACAAACAAACAAGCATACAATAAGTACTCATCTAAATGCACACGTAAAACTCGAATGAAAGATCTAACCAGATTGTTCAACTTAAGAACTCGGGTTTTGCCAAAGAAAACAAATCAAACAAAGCAACGAAAGTCAAACGGCGAAAGAAAACAGCTTCGTTTTACTAATCTGGATCTAAGTCAAATTTTACAAAATCAAAAACTTGTTTAAGTAGATTATTCGGAAAGAGGGTTTCGAGACAAAACTCCAGGCGCTTGAATCGCCTGATTCCGATAAACGAGCGAAAAGTTATACTAAAACGAAAATCGGATCAGGAATCGCGATCAGAAAAATCGCGGATTAAATCCTAGAAAAAGAAAAACGATGAACGGGTTAACGAACGAACGTTCGTTAACTAAACGAATCTGACGAAAGCATTCGTTAAAACGAACTAACGGACGAACGTCCGCTAATTAACCTAAACCGGAAAAAAAACCGAAAACTAAATAAAAACGAAACTAAAAAAACCGAAAAAAACGGTAATAAAACCGCCCGGTTTTTGAAAAAAAAACGGCGGCACGCGGATCGAGGCGGCGGCGAACATCGGCGCTGGCGGCGGCGGCGGCGGCGGATCGGCTAGGGTTAGGGTTTGCGGTGTGGGCGGCGGCGGCGTGGCGCGGCGGCGGTGTGGGCTTGGCGGGGTCGGTAATTGGGCGGGCGACGCTATTTATAGTGCCCCCCCCCCCCGAGCGGAGTCCCGCTCGGGCACGGCCCGTAGGTCGGTTGCGCGTTTTTTAAAATAATTCCGCACAGAAGAAAAATAAAAAGAAATACTGAACGGACTCCAAAAATCCTGAAATAAATTTTCCCCGGCTTCTAAAATCAAGCCGGACAAGATGAACCTTTATTTGGGGCCTAAATGCAATTTTGAAAAACACGCATTTTTTCCTAAATTCAAAATAAAAAGCGAAAACTCCAAAATAAATCTTATTTGATTTTTTATTAAATCTTCATTATCTCTTTATCTTGGGAAAGTCATTTTATTCCCTCTCTGAAACTTTGGTAGTAGAAATAAGTGAAGATAAAATAAATAAAATCAATGATCCTATTCTTAAAATTTGAGAAAAACTCAAATATGAAAATAACGAAATCCCCAAGTCTCTCCGTGGGTCCTTGAGTTGCGTAGAATTTCTAAGATCGAGCCAACAATGCAACAAAATATGATATGCAATGATGATCTATGTATAACATTCCAAATTGAAAATTTGGGATGTTACACCCGTCCTCCAAGCCTTGGCCCTATGCTTTGGCCCCCGCGCTAGGGGCAACTATCAACACATCTTTTTTGTGCTTGGATGCTACTCTCTCTCTCTCTCTCTCTCTCTCTCTCTCTCTCTCTCTCTCTCTCTCTCGAAACTTCTCTTCGCCATAAGGATACTCACCACACATGTAGTCCTCCAGTAGCCGTAGTTCTTCATTCTGGACGGCAAAGCTCTGCTGGATTGGTGATTTCGCATGCATGGTTACCGGCAGCGTGGTCGTTCCTTTCTCGAGAAAATTCTCGCGGTTGTGAGGTTTAACCATAGCTGCGGGAATCTACATCAAGCCTACACCAACAACCCTTCTCGGCTGATTTTTATTGGTAAAGATCAAACCTGAACCTCTTTGCATCTTCATAGTGATCTTTGATTCTATACGTAGGCCGGATTCTATTTTTCTTTTCTACTACGTTTCCCAATAAGAAAATGCCAAAGTTTAACATGGCACGTGTAATGGTGTATCTTAAGTGTATAAATATTTTAAAGGCCAATGTATTAATCAACAGTCACTTCACATGCTTGCCAAAACATAGTTCCTTCTTGAAGATGATCCGGTTTATAAGCAGTATGTGCGACAACTTTTACAAAAGATTCAAATTTGTATCTCAACCTCTAGAGGCCATATCATAACAGCATGCCAAGTCTTATGATTTCTGGTTTTGTTTGCATTTCTAGAATTAAAATGACAATAGCCCTCTATGTCAGTGACTGAGTCTTGGCCTCTTTGTGTACGGGAGTCCTAGTAGTTACTTGCACAAGTCCTAGAAATATACTCAAGGACACAAGTTGGATTTCTCAAATAATTTATGGCGACTATTTCGTTTACATGTAGTCCAAATTTGAATTATACCCATTAGATGCCTAGAAATGCACTTAATTACTCAAATATAGTAAACGAACAAAAATGCCAAATTTTAACATAAGACATGTAATGGTGTATGTTGAGTGTAAATTTTTTTAAGGCCAACGGTGTTTACGCACACGTGTCACTGTGTTTTGCGTGTGCTTGGTCTTTGTCAAGTGCCGGCTTCAATTTGTGCCTAGTGCAAAGTTTTTTTTGCCAACTCCCTTCTAGATGATACTCGACAATGGTGATGCTTCGCTGAGCGTGATTCTTTTGTCGAGGGTTTTCTCTAGGCACTCAACAAAGGCCTTGTTTGTTGAATGCTCGATAAAATGCACTCGCCAAACTACCTAACACTCAGCGTGGGAAGTTTTTCCTGTAGTGTTTCTTTTACTCTACCCTTGTGTTGGTCTAGATTGATGACTCCGCCTCGTGGGAAACCTTACACGGAGAGGATACACAAATGGCGTGGCTTGGAAATTGACTGGAATTTAGGATAACCATTGTCCAACCAAGAATATCAGAAGGTATATGAAATGCACATCAAAACAAATGTAGTAAAAGTACTCATGTCTTCACAACTTGTTTATCTTGTCAAAGGTGTCTGTAGCCGGCTCCGCCTCCTCCTCCTCCGGCTTAGGCAAATCCAGAGGAAGGCCCGCAGCGAAACGAGCAGATCACCTTGCCTAGATCTCCTTCAGCAGCTGCAGATGGCGCTCTGAAGTGAGCATGATGTAGGTGATGATCCGGCGCCTTGGCATGGTGCGACGGGCGAATTGGAAGTGGCAACAGCGGAGAGGAGAAAGGGAAATGGAGCAGGAAGGGTTTGTTGCTTCCGTCCGGCTTAAATAGTTGGCCTCCTCCCTCGGACGGCACACCGGAGTGGCATCACACGGCGTGGAGCAGAGGAGGCGCCCGTCGGACAAATGGAGAGGAGAAAGGAAAATGGAGCAGATAGGGTTCGTTGCTTCCGTCCGGCTTAAATAGTTGGCCTCCTCCCTCGGACGGCATGCCGGAGCGGCATCACCCGGCGTGGAGCGGAAGAGGCGCCTATCGGACAAGTGATCTCTTTGTATCCCCGCGTGGGCCCTATCCGTCAGTATGACATGACGGACGCATCTAGGCGTCCATATCCATCCAATATCTGGGTCGGATATGAGAAATGCCGATGAATTCAGCCGTTTAGCCTTGCTATGAGGAGCCCGATTGGGTTGCAAAAATCATTGGGGGCACCGACGGGACAGCCTATCCGAACATTTGGACCAGGTATGGGTTCGATTGTATATGCACTCGTTGGAGGAGAGTGGCGTTGCAGAGGCCGAGCGTCAGGTAGCTCGGTATCCCCTTCGTGGGAATGGACTTCGTGATTCATTCCTGTGAGGCATTTCCTAGATATACGATCCAATATACATCTGCGTGAATAGTGTATAGCCGTATGGGAGTTATACCTTTATCGGCCCTGATCGCACACGTTAAATGGATGTGACATGCCCGCTTTAGCACAGGATAAGTCTGCCGTCTGCAGCTTGCATCGACAATAATTGCTTAACTGGCCCAATCAAAAAGCTACTTCAAAAGTATCAATTTTCTATTTGGCAATTTTCTGTATATGCACCGTCAGCGCGTTTCTCTATTTTTTATAAACTAATTCACAAATTAGTGTGCAATTAGCTACTATTTTTTAGCAAACAAGTAACTAACTGTGCATCTTTTTTTTAAGTTCACTTAAGATGGTCTTCTCTTTTTATAAACTAATCCACAAATTAGTGTACAATTAGCCACTGGTTATCTAGCAAGCTGTGTTATTTTATTATATACTCACGGTTTAAAAGAAAAGGAATAAATTATAACAGTTTCTTTCCTTAATTATACCACAACAATGTCCACACTAACCCCATGCAATCATTAATGGTCTATTACCTCATATTACCTTCTAGGTAGGAGGTACTCCCTCCATTTTGATTTACTCCGCATATTAACTTTGACCGAAGTCAAACTTTATAAAATTTAAACAAGTTTGTAGAAAACAGATTAACATTAACAATAACAAATCTATATGGTGTGAAAAGGTATTCAGTTATAATTCAATGGTATTTATTCAGTGGTTTATATGTTAATGTTTTTTTCTACAAACTTGTTGAAATTTTATCAAGTTTGACTTTCGACAAGCCTAATATACAGAGTAAACAAAAACAAAGGAAGTAATTGTTATACCAGCTAGTAGATAATTAAAATTTAATGGTCTATATTGCTTTGGACCAACTTGAAATTTCTCTAAAAAATGGTTTGTCGCCGTTCGGGTGCTAATAACACACGTTCATTGCGGATTTCTTTGTTTCTATAAAACTAATCCAGAAATTGGTGTACAAATAGCTATTTTTTAACGAACAATTAGCTAATTGTGTGCCTTTTCTTTAAAAAAAATACCTTGCCGCTGTTCGGGTGCTAATAACACGTTCATCGCAGATTTCTCTGTTTTTACAAAACTAATCCTCAAACTAGTGTGCAATTAGCTATTGTTTTCTGAGAAATAATTAGATAACTGTGGCTCTTTAAAAAATGTTGTACCCCCCTTCAGGTGGTAGAAGCACACTATCATCATGGCGTTTTCCCCTTCTTAACAATACTCGCATTAATCCATTGTCTCAAGTGTATTCAAAGATTAAACACAAACACATAAACGTGATGTCTTGTTCTGCGAAAAAAAATGAAGCCACAGTACTTGCATCATTGCATGTGCCTGTCGCCAGCCCACCTGTTTCATACTGTTCGTCATGGGACCTACTTTAGAATACGATGATATACGATCTTTCAGGCGGGGCGAAAATTGCAATACACCTTGCAGCACACATCCCCATGCTTGTTCGGCGGGATGGATTAAGAGCTGCCTGCAGACCGGCCTCTGCATAGCTTTTTCGCTCGTTGGAGCTGCTAGTTACTGTGGTCCCGTGTAAAAGAGACACTGTATTTGGCAGTTTAGTCTCTCCGCGACACGGGACGGAGACATCTGGTTGGATGGAAAGAATGCTGAGCTGAACACACTGTAGTCCGGTGAAGCCGCATTGAACGTTGGGTCTGTGCTCATGAAACTGAGACGCCTGCACGTCGGCTACGTACGCGCCGTGACGGAGACGCGGCCAATGCTTGGCTTGGCTATGCACGTCCCCTTTTGTGGTCCGACAAGGCCACGTGTACTCCGTCTCCGTACCGTGGAGGATTTTTCGCATGCAAGGCCGAGCACACTACGATGGCAAGCACTCGTTCACGAGCTGGGATCGGCACATGGCTGCTCTCGGTTCCATCGGAGCGGGCAGTCAGACAGAACCTGCATCGACGAGCCGACGGGTGTCACGCAAGCGTGAAACGGGCCCGTAACGTGGTCAGTACTACCTCGCGGGACCGCGAGTATGCTTTTCGAAGGAAGTGGAACCTGTTCTAGATGTGCTTGGGAGGATGTGGAGCCGCTCACAATGTAATTTGAGCCTAGAGATTGAGACCTATTTATACTGCTGATTTCAGAGTCTTGGTTTGCATGCAGATAAGCTTTTTAAGTTTAAATAAACTTGTTTTTAAATAGCATCCATCCGATTAACAATCACAATATAATTCATCTATTTTTTGTGTGGAAAATTCATCTTTAATTAAACACTATTTGTTATGTCCCATAACACACACATATCAGGTGTCTGCCATAATTAAACTAAACGATTAATCATGTAGATCATATTCAGGGCTGTAATTTAACCATTGGTCTTGTTTCTTTCAACTATTAGTGTACTCGGGTTGTCTTTCTAATATACATAGTATATCATATTCCACTGATAATCGACCAACTTCTTTAAGCATATAAGACTTAAGTATGTTCCAACAAGTAATATGACATGCTAAACGTGTAAAGTAATTTCGTGGATAAATACATGTATAACTCCACAATGAGGTATTACGGATATTTAACAATTTCAAGTAATTTGAATATAGTTGTAGGACACATAACTCCAACATGCTGCCTCCTAGCACAGTCTGAGGCTGTCCCGACACTCTGCCGGAGGAGTCCACCATGATTTCGTTTTTGTTTTCTACTACATTTCTCAAAAGGAAAATGCCAAATTTTAACATGGCACGTGTAATGATGTATCTTCAGTGTATAAATTTTTTGAAGGCAAATGGATGAATCAACAGTCACTTTGCATGCAAACCTGCCCTCTTTCCTTGTCAAAACATAGTTCCTTCCTTGAAGAGGATCCGGTTTATAAGCAGTATGTGTGACAACTTTTAGAGAAGATTCTCAAATTTGTACCGCAACCTCTAAGGGTCATATATAACACCGTGCCAAGTCTTATGATTTCTGGCTTCGCTTGCATTTTATAGAATTAAAATGAAAATAAGCCTCTATGCCAGTGACTGAGTCTTGCCTTCCTTTGTGTATGGGAGTCCTAGTAGTTACTTGCACAAGTCCTAAAAACGGACTCAAGGACACAAGTAGGATTTTTTTCCAACTCATTTATGACAACTATTTCATGTACATGTAGTCTTGAATTATATCCATTAGATGCCTAGAAATACACTTAATTACTCAAATATAGCAAAGGAACACTGAAAATGCCAAATTTTAACATAAGACATGTAACGGTGTATGTTGATTAATAGTTTTTGAAGGCCAACGAATGAATCAGCGGTCGCTGCGCTCTCACAAGAGAAGGAAGTAAAACAAATAAAAGAAAAGAAATAAGGAGGATCTGCCTCGCCTCCTGTCGGCGCCGCCGCGGATCTGCGCCGCCTCCGATGGCCTTTGGCCTATGGAGGTGCAGAGGATCTCGGCCCCCCGCCGGCGGGGGCGGACCCCGTTCTCGTTTTTGCTAGGTTGAACGTCTTGGTTGGGGCTGTGTGGCGGCAGCGATGTCCCTCGGTAGCAATAATGTCTCCTATGTCCTATCCCCGCCCCGATGGTGCGAATAACGTTGTCGGAGGATGTGTGGAGGTGTATCTTCGTCGGATCTCATGGGATTCAGTCGGTGCTGATCTTTGGTGGATCTATTTGGATCCAGTTTTTGCTCGTCTTTGTTCATGTGGTTTTAGGTTTGATATTTCCAATCTACAACTCTCTTCATCGACGATGTTGCTGCTCTGGTGTGCTGATCATTTGGGGTCTTAGCATGACGACTTCCCGACTGTCTACTACAACAAGATTTGCCCGACTCCGGTAATGGAGGGGCGATGACGGCGGTGCGCCTTCGGCTTGCTCCAGTGCTTGTAGTCGTTGCTAGGTGGTCCATAGACCTAGTTGTAATTTTTATTACCTGTTGTGTTCTCTATACTGCCATGATTGATGAATAGACTGGAAATTTCTCTCGCAAAAAAAGAAACAAAGAAAGAAATCAGGAAATAAGAGAAAAAAGGAAGAAACAAAAAAACTAAATAGAAGAAGAAAGCATATAACAAAGAGAAAAAAATAGAATAAACACATAAATATAAGAAAAAAATTGTTGAGTGCTCTATGTCGAGCACTTGGCAAGGGGATAACACTGTCACTCTGCTATCAACAATGGTGTCTACGGACACGTGTCACGGTGTTTTCCGTGTGCTTGCTCTTTGTCAAGTGTCGGCTTCAACTTGCGTCTATCGCAACGTTTTGCCAACTCTCTTCTAGATGGTGCTCGACAATGGTGACGCTTCGCCGAGTGTGATTTTTTTGTAGAGCGTTTTCTCTAGGCACTCGACAAAGGCTTGGTTTGCGGAGTGCTTAATAAAATGCACTCACCAAACTACCTAACACGAAGGAGTCCCCCCGGCCCCCGCGTCGCTCCGCTTGGGGCGACTCGGGAGGCGACGAAACCCTAGCCGCCAGCCCTCCCTCCCCTCCTCCTCCCCCCCCTCGCCGCCGCCTGAGGAGGCCTCCGGCGCACTCCGCGTGGACACCAAGGACGGCGGCGGTGAGGATCTGGCTGCTCCAGCAGAGGCTTGAGCGTCGGCGGGCGCCGCTTTCAAATGAAGCGGCGTCGCAGGTGGTGCCCATGTGTCCCCTCGGCTGCGTGGGCGGCGAGGGACGGCGGGAGCTGTCGCCAGTCGCAGCGGGTGGTCGTCCTCCTGGCTCGCGTCCGGATCTGAAGGCGGCCTCGCCCCCCAGCCGATGCTACACGCTGGATCTGGTCGTCGGAGGCCTCAGGTCGAGGGCGTCGGTGAAGGTGGACTGCCAGCAGTCGCGAACTTGGACCGGGAGAAATCCTTGGCTGGTTCTCTGGCCACGGCGGCGGCGACACCGGCCGGTGTCATTCCCCTCCTCGGAGGCGTCGTCGAGGTTCGGTTTCTCTCCCTTCCGCTTCTTTCCCGAGAGAAATCCCTTGTCTTGCTTAGACTGGGCGGCAACGGCGCGGCGTGCATCGCCTCCTTCTTGAAGGTGTCGTCTTGGGCAAGGTGGGAGCGTGCAGTGGGGCATCGTGGTGGCTGCGTCTTCGGCGAGGGAGATGGAACATGGTGCTCTGTTTTCTGAATTAGTCCAGCTCGTCATTCCTTGAATTGTTCGGTTGCCGGTCAGCTTCTGCTTGATTGGCGTCATTGCCTTGGGCAGGGAGGGGATAGGGGTCCTCACTAGCAATTGCTCGATGCAATGACACGAACATGGTGATTTCTGCGGGTCTGCGCTTATTCCAATTGGGGTGCTCCATCTCTTTCCGCTGTATGTTTGTTCAGTGACAGCTCCTTTGTGCAGTTTTTCCTCTTCGTGCTTGTATCAGTGAGCCTCGGTGTGGATATCCTCGGTTTCCTTCGTGCAGCACAGGTCGGGCTGAGTATCTCCCTTGGTGGCCGGAAGCGTGTCCGTTATTTGCTCTAGGGTGAGCAATTCCATCTTCCGGCGGTCCGGCGCCTTTCGAGCCAAGGCGAGGGGCAGGGGTCCCCTCCGGATTTGGAGAACAGCGGCATGTTTTCGGTGTCCACCTTCCTGGGTTGATGAGGGTGCGGTCCTTTGTTTCGGCACTGGCGCCGTCTGATGTTCTTCTCTGTTCGCTCTTCTGGTTCAAGTTCACTTGGAGGACTCCGTCGACTACAAGCTAGAGCTTTCTTTAGGATTTTTATGTAGGGCTTGTAATCTTTGGTGCTTGTAAGCTGTTGGGCAACACTCTGTATTGGCTGTAGCTTTTCCTTTCTGTTCCGTGTTGGTTGTACTGGTGGCCTTGTGTAATCCCTGGCCGGTTGTTGGCTTTGTTAATTCAAAGCCGGGCTCCTCTGGAGCCTTCGTTCCAAAAAACTACCTAACACTTGGCGTAGGGAGTTTTTCCTATAGTGTTTCTTTGACTCCACCCTTTTGTTGCTCTAGATTGATGACTCGGCCTCAGTGAGAAACCTTACATGGAGAGGATAACCATTGTTCGACCAAGAATATCAGGAGGTATATGAAATGCACATCAAAACAAATGTAGCAAAAATATTCATGTCTTCACAACTTGTTTATCTTCTCAAAGGTGTCCGAACAACTCCTTCAATTTCTATCATAAGTGGACATGGTTCAAAACACCCATTGTCGATGTCAACCGCATATGTCTCATTAGTGGTATGGTTCAAAACATCCATTGTCGATGTCAACCGTTGGATCAAATGAGATTGGATATGCTTGTTGGGGCCTTCACACATCTCTAGTGGATTGAGGCCAAGCCTATAGTGAAGGCTGGCACGGAGAACTCTGCCAAGTTCAGAAACATCATCTAGAAATATGGTGTTCCCTGTTCCACATAACATCATCGTTGGTAGTGGCTCAAATTTTACTTGCTTCGTGCCTAATTTTTGCGTTCCTGAAACTGCAATTTTGTTGCTCTTGCAAAAAAATTAATGCTCTGTATAGGGAGCGTCAATTTACCACGTCATGCTATTATAAGTCTTAGGATGCCAGGCTAGCTATACTTTTGCTCGCCCCCGTCTGGGGCGACTCGGCCGGCTCTACAAACCCTAGCCGCCAGGGTCACCACCACCTCCCTCCCTTCCCTCCGCCGCCGCCGGAGGACGCCGCTGGGCTAAGCCCGGGGGCCGACGACGGTGGCGGAGGCTCTCCTTCCTGGATCGCGTCGGAGGGGGTGGGGCGGGACCTCCACACGTGTGGCGGTGCAGCGGCGATCTGATCCATGGTGGCACGACGGCATGCTCCGGGCGGAGGCCTTGGGATCCTGGGGCGGCGGCCCTAGACGCGGCGGCGGGTGAAGCTCGGGCTTCCCGCGACGGCATGGCGTGGTGCAGTCCATATCCAAGACGGTGGCGCTGCTGTTGCGGTTGGTTGCCGGATCTAGGCGGCTAGATCTGGGGTTTTGAAGGTGGTCGAGATAGTGCACAGGTTGTCGGGTGGATTTCTTGGGAGGAATCCGAGTGAAAACTTGGTCTTCGGTCATTGGCCAGAGCCGTGATGACGATGCCCTTATCATCGTTTCCTTCATGAAGGCATCATTGAGGTATAAATCCCAAACCCACCCAATACCTCCGGGGGAAACCCTAGATCGGTTGATTGGATGACGACGACATTCATGTGTCGTTACCCTCTTGGAGGCGGCATTCTTGGAGGTGCACTCGGGCTCGAGGGACCAGCAGATGGCTTCTTCGGTGGAGCGGTGTTTCTTTCTCCATATTCATGGCGGCGGCTCTTGGCGGCATGGAGCAGCAGAGGCTTGACGTCAGATGTGTGGTGATGGACACGCTCAGGAGGTCGACGATGTCTGGCGTCGTGGTGGCGTCGGCGGCAGCTAGACCGGGCAAGGTCTATGCAGCAGTACATCTCTGAAGATGGGTTGGTGGCAGGTGGTTGCGGCGGCCTCATACCCGGCAGACGTCCTGGTTGAGGAGCACGCCGGACTGGTGGGTGCCCATACCCGGCAGGCGTCCTGGTTGGGACCTCAGACTTTAGATGTTAGGTTTGGCTGCGAGGTTTGTTTGGTACTCCCTCCTTCCCAAAATATAAGGCGCGATTGACTTTTTATGGTCTTTGATGCAATGACTTTGACCACTAATATATATCAAAGTATAAGGATTGAACATGTATAAATGGCATCGTCGTATTTGTCTTGCAAAACAATATTATTTCATATGTATGTATACTAATTTTATAAACACAGAATACATAAAAATCATAGTCAAAGTTGTGCAATGAAGACTGAAAAAGTCAAACCGCGCCTTATATTTTGGGAAGGAGGGAGTATTAGGCCCAGACTATCAGCGCCCCTTCATCAACTACTCCCTCCGTAAGATCTTGTGTTAATTAGATGGTGATTAATAATTAATAAAATAGCCGTACGCATCAGAGTATTCCTCCTTTTCTAAAAAATAAAAATAAAAATAAGTCTTAGGATGCAAGATTGGCTCAAGACCATGTATCAAGATTTGTAGTAACAACTTGCAAAATGACATCCTCCTCGCCTTGCCTGCCGCCGCAATCCGGTCCATCACCCTGGCCTGGTGTTGGCCGCCTTGGATCTAGCGGCCGACCTGCTACGAAGCAAGTCACTAGAGACCCTTATTGGCCCAGGTAAACTGACAATCATGCATAGTGAGCTCTCATGGATCCAAGCTGTCAATAATAACATCGAGCAAGAATGGTCACCGAGTGTCAACCAAGCTGTATCTTTGTTCTTTTCCTGCAGACAACCAAGGATGTTGCAGGACAGAAATTCTCGTTTTTGTGTCTTCTATGGGCCTTCTCGCAAATACATAAGACAACGATAAGCCATTGCTTGGGATAGTAGTAATACCAATTTAAATGTTTCTGAAAACAAAATTTCATATCTAAACAGGTGATAATACCGTGGCCGACACCCATCCCTCACGACGTCTACTTCGTATTTAAAACACAATAATTAGCACTATATCTCAAGAAGAAGAAAAAAGGAAATACGCGGCGCATTCGGCCCATTCCTTAGCATGAACGCGTCCCGTCCTCTCAACCGAAAGGGCGCCCCACAACGCAAAGGATGCATCCATCCGCCCGTCCATCCGAAAGCCAACCCTACACCAAACTTTGCAGGTCTCGTGTCCTCATCACCAAACCCCATCATCACAATCTCATCCGCCCTCGCCCTCCTCCATTACCAATCTTCCATCGCCTCCCCTTCTGCTTCAAGCATCATCCTCGCCTATAAACCTCTCACCGCCCAAGAACCGACGTAGGCCGGGCGCGCAACGAGAAGAACCGACGAGCTTTCTTCATGTCGAGCCCCACGCACGTCCGCAAGGCCCTCCACCTCGCCGCCATGAAGGCCAAGCTGCAGGGCGTCGTCGGCCACCGCCTCCTCCTCGTCACCGGCCTTGCCGCGTTCCTCCTCTTATTCTCCGCCCGGACGCTCTTCTCCTCCTCCGGTGGCTCTGGCGCCGCCTCACGGCTGCGCGGCGGCGCGGGCGACGGGACGTGCTCGAAGCTGCCGGCGCCCGTGGCCGAGGCCCTGGTGCACTACGCGACGTCGAACGTGACGCCGCAGCAGACGGCGGCGGAGATCGGGGTGTCGCTGCGCGTGCTGCAGCGCCGCTCGCCCTGCAACTTCCTGGTGTTCGGCCTCGGCCACGACAGCCCCATGTGGGCGGCGCTCAACCACGGCGGCCGCACCGTGTTCCTCGAGGAGGACGCGTCCTGGATCGCCTCTGTGCGCTCCGCGCACCCGGGCCTGGAGTCGTACCACGTCACCTACGACACCCGCCTGACCGAGGCCGACGAGCTCATCGCCCTCCGGGACCACCCGGGGTGCACCGCGCAGCCGGACCTCGCCGCCGCCGCCGAGGCCTCGTGCCGGCTGGCGCTCCGCGGCCTCCCCGCCGTGTTCCACGAGGTCGAGTGGGACCTCATCATGGTGGACGCGCCCACGGGGTGGACGCCCGAGGCGCCCGGGAGGATGGGCGCCATCTACACGGCCGGCATGGCGGCGCGCGCGCGGCGGCCCGGCGACGGCGCGACGGACGTGTTCGTGCACGACGTGGACCGCACGGTGGAGGACAGGTTCTCCAAGGCGTTCCTGTGCGACGCCTACCTCACGGAGCAGGTCGGCAGGATCCGGCACTTCGTCATCCCCAGCCACCGGGAGAAGCCCGGCACGCCCTTCTGCCCTCAGAACTGATTATTACCCATTACCCATTTTATCATGACCTCCATTATAGTAGGACTGCACACCTACCTTGATCAAGGCACACATGCATGCTGAAGCCTGAAGGACGGTCATGCCATACACCATTGGAGTTAATGGCGTCAGATCGAGAAACGAGCGTTCACGATCGAGTAGCCCGGAGAAATTCAGTGTGATTTCCTTCCATCTGCGGATGCAGTTGTTAGCGGTGGTTCTAGCTCCATGGTTGCTGGTAGTTGAACAAGAGTGGAACCTGTATCATGCAAACTATATGTTGTAATTATCTGCAATATTTTCTATTACTAGTACTTTGGCAAGATATTTTGCCTTTCTATTGTGTGGCTCATAATCAGAGAGATCTAAATGCACGTGGAGTGCGGATAATGTGGGATTTATTTGTTTGATTGAAGCAACAATACCAGTGATGAATATGAGCACTAGCTACTTCCATAGTACTCCCTCCGTTCGAAAAATAGCATCAAATTTGTGCTAGATACATCTATTCAAGGACAAGCTTGTGACAGGTTTTTCCGAACGGAGGGAGTACTATTTTGTAACGCGACTCATACAAGTTACTCCCATTCGGTTGCAAAATGCAGGTTAATTAATTGCATGGCTGGTGAGTGTAATTTGGGTAAATATACCACTCCCTCTATTCCCAAATATAAGTCTTTTTAGAGATTTCAACAAGTGACTACATACGAAGAAAAAGAGTGAATCTACACTCTAAAATATATCTACATATATTTGTATGTTGTAGTTCATTTAAAATGTCTAAAACCCTTATATTTAGGAACGGAGGGAGGGAGTACAATGCATTATTCTTACCACTGAAAGGACGTCGATCAGCTTCAACATTAATCAGTTCAGTAGTACTCCTCCATGTTCCTTTCTTTGATTGAAAGGAGTACTTGTCCATGTGTGTTCTGCCGTTTCTATCTGGCTAGCTGACGCTGACACTGGCAGCAGTAAGGGAGGGTGGCCTTCACCTGATTTCGATTGCTTGGTACGCTGCCCTTTTGCTAGGGCAGTGAACTGCCTCCCATTTTGTAGACAGCCACCCGCCCCGCCTTGCTTTTTCATTTCATTTCCACGGCACAGTGCCCAGGAACTGTACTGTACCTTGGACTAGGAGTTGAGCTTTGATTGCCAACGGCGCACGGGACGAGCTTCAAGAACATTTTTAACGAGTTCAAGAACGTGCGTGTGACGTACGTCTGATGTTTCTCTTGTTTCTAGGAGAGAGGCCGGATGCATTCCGGTCAGTTCGATATACAGAAAACAAACATTGATCCTTGCATACTGAACAGTCGTCTTCGGTAGCCGGCTTCCGTTCGTCCAGGACTTTCCTCGCCGTCTTTAAGGATTCCGGCGAGGGACGGAAGCAGCATGGGCTGCCACTCCTAGAGTGAAATCCAATGCCTGGAAGGGCCGCTTTGAATTGAACATCACCAAGGATGGCAGCAGATCCAAGATCGCCTCGTCAACTGGAAGAGAGAGCTGAGATCGTAGCTGCCCGAAATGAAGAAGCCACAACTCTGAAACCTCCCCTCGAGATCTCAAAACAGAGGCTACAAACCTCACTACTTCTTCCCTTCCCGTTTAACCCGTTCAAATGGCTCAATTCAGAACTTATATCGTGGTGAGTGATAAAGTACTTTTGTAGTTTGCAAAAATACTTAACTAATATTCTTGTTTTTTCTTCAAAAAATTGTGTTACTAATACATTATTGCAATGCATGCACGTGTGGTCAATAAATAACCAATAATTTTTACAAGCATTGCAAATTTTCTCATGCATATGATACTGGTGTATAGGGCATCTCCAAGGGTGTTGGGGATGTTCCTCACGACCGAGACCCGACATGAGTGTGATCCGGCCCTGAGCTTTGAGACTTAGTAAGCCACATCATTATCGGGTCATGACAAAGGCAATCACGAAAGGCTAGAAGCCCAACATGAGAATCGGCAGGAGGCTGGCTCTCACGGAGTAGGCACATCAGGAGAATCTTTCTAACTTAGAGGACAAGATTAATAAGAGTTAGAGTAGGATACGGGTTAAGAGTACAACCCGGAATCTTCTGTAAATCTATGGACTCAGCATGTTATATAAAGAGGAGCCCCGTAGGACCAAAAGACTAAGTTGCAATCTCTCGAAAGTTAGGTTAGTGAATCTACATCCGTGTAATTGAGATCATCATCAATATCAATCAAGTAGGAGTAGACTTTTACCTCCACCGTGAGGGGGCGAACCTGGGTAAACTTGTGTCCTTCGTTCCCGATCAACCCCATCCAGAGAACCACCTAGTTGCGATGACCTCAAGACTTAGTCCTTTCACGAGGACATCTGTCGTGACAAAACCGTGACAGTTAGCGCCCACCAAGGGGCCACCACATGATGGTGTTGAGTTCTTGGAGGAGCTCTCCCAGGGATCGAGGGATACTTGATTGGTCAGATGACGAAGAGTCGCCATGGCAAGCTCTACATCGACGACTCTGACTGGGGCCCCGAGACCGACTCAATCGAGTATGGATACCGGGCCCCCTTTGGCTAGATCCACGTCTTCATGGGCATAATCGGCGAGTCTGGTCCTGAGCCGGACATCATCTCCGACCCTTTCGAGTCTACTCGTCGCACCAGACCCGGCCAGGCAAGACCCTGCCGGACCCATGCTTTCGTCGGCTTCACCCATGGAGTCGACTTGTCAGGCAATTCCGCGTCCGGATGACACGCTAGTTTACTCTGACAGCGAGTCTTCGGTTGATGATACCGAGTCAATTCTTTCGCTCTTCGATGAAAGGCTGGGGGGCTACTCTGAAGATGAGATCGATCCAGAGATTGTTGAGCCGCCCTGCTACACGACGGTCTACACGGCAGGAAATCCGAGTCAACCTGGGTATGACGAGACTGGACGCCTGATTATAGATTCGTCCCTGAACCGCAACTCGACAGATACTGCGCTAGGTCAGAACCCCACGACGGCTGGGCCGCGGCATCGGCCTCAGTCCCCACCGACTCTAGCAAGACGCCGGCTCAAGCACTGGCTGACCTGATGAACACTCTGGGCACATTTTTGACGGATCTGGTGACCCCAGAGAACGTGGCTGAATGCAACACGGAAGTCACAAAGTGGCGGGAGCAGATGGCTAAGATCCAAGACGACATCAATGCAGAAAATGCGTGTATGGCGGAAGCCCAGGCTCATATCCTTAGCGAGGCCAAGCGCCTAGAAGCAGAAACACTTCACCTCAGTTTCCATCAAAACGAGACTTCTGCAGTACACCAGAGGAGGCATCAAAGCCGGCTGCCAGCAAGTTGTGAGCCAACGCGGTTGTTCGATACACCATGAGATTTGTCCGCCCTGGCAGCAAGCACTCGCACGCCAGGCACAACACCCGCCATACCCTAATTGACTCAGAATATCCCCCCAATACGGCCCAATTGCAGCCACGGATTCATCAGCAATACCAACCGGCTTAGCAAGACCAGCCGGCCCAACATACCCCGCTGGTTCAGCAACAACAGTCGTCGGTTCAATACCCACCTCGTCGTTTTCAGACGCCAATTGGTCATCTCTACTCCTAATGTCTCAGTTGGTAGGTCGCGTTCCGGGTTTTATTTTCGTCCCACCTCACCCGGTCTTTTTTGGTACTTTTGATACTTCCTCCCACCTCCTGCTCAGCCGCGAAAACCAAAAAAAACCCTACGATCGAGTCCCACACCCGCCCCCACGTGCCTAACCTCCCGTCCCACCCATCTGTCACGAACGAAAACAAACTAGCAAAAATAAACCGGCGAAAATTAACCAGCGAAAAAAAATCAGGACGAGGCCCCCTCGCACGTAACGCGAAAAATCGCTCGATCCAACTCCTCCCTCTCCCTCGGTCTCGCCTCTCCTCTCGCTCGGTCCTCTCGTTTCGCCGCCCGCCACCGTCCCCAGCCGCCCTGCTCCGCTGTTGCTCCCTCCGCCTGCCTCGCCCCTGATCCCCCAAGCGAGCCTCCGTCCTCCTCTCCAACCCCGACCTCCACTCCACCGCGCACCGCCAGCGACGACTCCTCTCCCAGGCCGCGGATCCACCCGAGCAGCCGAGGCAGCGGTCAGATCCGCCCGCCCTCCTTCGCTCCCTATTCGCGCTGGAAACCCTAGCCGCCCGACCATGCCGAACGACCGCAGGCACGAGGAATCTGCTGCTCCAGGGACGCCGCCCGCCACCGCCGCCGCCGCGAATCCCCGGGGACGCCGCCGCCACCGCCGCGGATCCCCAAGGGCGTGGTCGCTTTGGAGGAGACCGTGCTGGCCTTGCCTTGTTTGGAGGACGAACACAGGTATTTCGAGGCCCATGTACGTCAATCCCGACCTCCGCTTTCCCCGTTTTCCATCGAGGGCCGCCGCCGCTGCTTTGTCATTGTCCGTGGATTCAAGGTGCCTGGTGCCCTTCTCCGCTAGGTCCCAGCAGTTCGAGATCCACGGCTACATCCCCTTCATCATCTCCGAGTACAAGAAAGTCCTCGCGGTAATAATAATTAACCTCTTCTCTTACTTACCACTAATCAATTCCCAAACATGCATAATTTTTGCTCCAAAACATAATTGCATTTGTAAAACATGATTAGCATTCAAGGTGAAAAATTGCCAGGACGTTTTTTGTCTTCTATTTTGTCAGTATGGTGCACAAGAGTGGTAGGCCTAAAATTCCCAAAATTAGACAGGGAAATGAAATGTTTGCTGCATGCCGGCTAGAACAGTAGTGGAAAGAGATGAGTCTGTAGACTGCCTGCCCGCCTGCCTGCCTGATATGATGGTGAGAGAGATGGGTGGTAGCACCGGTGAAGTCATTTTTGTAGTGGAGTCATTTTTGGGTGGTATGTTCAGCAAGCAATAAACTGACACGCGGCCTGTAGTGTTCTGCACGCGTAAATCAGAAGCACACACTGTTTCTGGTAAGAGTTGGCCCATGAAGCAAGAAACGATTTTATTCATGGTTGATAGCCACTTTCAGTAACTGTCTGAGACATCTTCACTACGGAGGCCTAACCCTAATGAGCTATTGCAATATATTATGCAGTACCCTAATTGTTCATTACTAAATTCTAACTGCTTGAATTCTGATTTTCATATACATCTTAATATTTCAGTGGAGTTTCCTACATTGCTGGGTGATATGGATGAAGGAAAAGAGGCCAGCAGTGCTGAGCTAAACAATTCAGGGAGGTATTGGATTGGCCTCTGTAGAAACTATGGTAAAGGTAACTTGAGAGTGCACTTTAGGTCTTTATTACATTTCTAAAATGGTTGCTTATAAGTTTTAGCTATCCTATTGAGTAAATCTCAATCTCTCGTGGTTGGGATAAACTTTCTCATAATGCATTCATCTATATATGTGAGAGAGCTAAATTTCTCAGTGTCGGAGAAAGAAGGTTTGAATATTATTTTTTCACATGTGATCTTATTTTCATTGACAATATTAACTAATCTATCCAGCCCATTTGTTCAAAATAGACGAAGGTGAATACTCGGGTAACAATTTGTTGAGCAAACCATTCCAATAATCCTATTTGTTTCAGGCATAGCTAGAGTGTATTAAAACAGAAGAGTTTCTTGTGCTGATACTTGGAAATCTGCACTCACCTAAATAATGAGCTCCTGCACCTGTTTATCCACCACATGTATCCTGATTATCAAAACAAAGATACTCGGATGCTTGACAATATTGTTACCGAGTCTAGAAATCTTGTTACTGTGATTGTTACTGAGTCTATATGGTTCTAAAAAATAATATCGTGTGAGAAATCTTGCTAGCTGAACGAGGTTCCTGGAAATAGATTACATGCTGAAGCTTAGAAGTAAGCAATTAAAGTGCATATGTACTTGTAGACAGAACAAGTTCTTGATATCTTTGATTTTAAATTGTAAAGCTATTGTCATTTCTAGGACCACTTACTCATCTGCTATGCATTACTTGGCTTCGTGCTCTGTTGGTGCTTTTCTTGATTACGAAAAGGGTAGAACAGAGTGTTGGCATTCGCTGCTTTATAGCATATTTTTTAATACGATTTCAGATATTTTGTTTCCGTACTGTACCTTAGTTTGGGACTTATTTTGCAGGCGCCTTATCTTGGGCCCTAGAAGAAGGAAACTCAACATGTGTGGTTCTCATTAGAGGCAACCAGAACGTTGTTGAAAATATTGATGATTCCTGTTGTGTATTCTCAAGGAATGGTCAGGTTTAGTACTGTAAGCATTTTCTTGTTAAATATATTTGGGTGGTGCCCAAAATGCAGAGGTGAAAAGCAAGAAACATAAAACTACCTCTGAAGAAAAGTTCACCACGCCTCCCAGAATGTCTCCCTGCTTAGTTGAACGGAAGTTTAATGATATTTAGTTTAAGTGGAAAATTGATCAAATCAGATAATCTAACCTTTGTAAACTAGGCAACTGAATCATCTCATCTCGACAAAGTTCAGTACATGGTGAAGATATTAGAGTTTGACTAATTCTCTTGAAAAATGAATCACCTCTCACCTCTCAACTTGCGTCGAGGGGCTAACAAAATATAGGTACATGGTGAAGCCAAGTGACACTCTTATTTTTCTTTCATACAGGACCGTTGCGGTGCGTAGAAGAAAGGTGCCACTTTCACTTAGTTCTCTTAGTTCTAAGTTGGGACTGCAAAAATTTGAGGATTTCCCCACATGTGAGTTGCCTTGATTAGTTTTGGCTTAGTTAGTGAAATGAACTGGAAGTAACTTCTGAATTTGTTTGACTTTGGACTTGCTAGAGACCTGAAGTTTCTGCTTCTAGCATTTCTCTTCTGTAAGCAGCATGGCAAACCCGGTTTCAAAGTAAAGACCTGAGGAAGAATGTAGATTGATCACTGTGATTTCAAGTCCTTCAGGTGATTGATCACTGTGGTAATTCATTCTTTTGTCAAAATTTGATTACAATTGGGGTTGGAGGGAAGCAACAAAATTCCTATCCTGTAATAGACGTTTTTGGCGTGTGACTTGATAGTTGTTCAGGTCGATACAAAATTTCATTCATGTGGTTTTTTAAGGCATTTGAATTTAACATTGTTTTTATGTTTGTCTAAGAGCTGGAGCTGTTAAGACTTGAGACAGATATATACAGGGCCACAGGGGCCTACAAGATCCAATTCATGTTAGTGTCCTATAACTCTGTACCTAAATGCATCTTTCATAATGTTATTTCTGTAATTTATAGAAGTAAAAAAAATCCTTACATGTTTGACAGTTCGTCAAAATAAACAAGTAGTATTGATGGGTAAAGGTGGGTACTGATTTAGTATGAACAAGTCTGCATGTTTTAGAACTTCTGTATTTTCTGAGTTTTCTTCCCTTCATGGATTTTCCGAGCTTATGTATTTTTTGAGTTTTAGCAAGCTGAAAATATGGCGCTTATTCAGAAATGTTGGCATATCAATATCATGTGCTTGCATATATAGTATCAATATCAGTTTGTTCACTTGCTTGCTACTTCTGGACTATTATTGATGGAGCAGCAGAAGAGGCTTTTAGTGTTATAATATATGTTCGACTTATAAATTCAATAGCTGAAGCTGAAGCTGAGCCAATGTGCTTTTCCAGAAGAAAGCTGAGGCACATCAATCAAACGCCAACCCACCTGCTATTGGCACTAAATGAGGGAGGAAAAAGAACATTGTCCCTGAAGGCTCGAGATACACAAACAGGCAACTGAGTTTGGGAAAGGTGGTTGACTCCTTGACGCACAACCATGGTTCCCTTGTCTACTCTCTGTCTTCTTCCTTGGACAGGTATTTTATTTCAAGCTTTGGTAAGTGGTCCATACTGACAAATGAAATACGCAGAAAAAGATACTTATGTTGTTTTGTTCTTGCAGACACCTTATTTACTGGTAGTAGGTTCTCTCGTACCATTTTTCGGTGGAGTTGTACTGGCATCTTTGACTGAAGTTTCTTTCAACTGGTTAGTTATAATCTTCCCATTTCTGAAATTTCAAAGTCAAATGATTGGGGAATGCATCACACTATCCATTAGTTCAGTCAAGCTCACATTATTGACAATTGAGTTAAGTCTTATATTTATATGCCTGTAACACTCAAAACTTTCTAAAATGAGAAGTGATGTGTTAATTTTTGAAGAGACTGTGATTATGTTACAAGCATATACATCACTGGCAATGCGAAAAAAACTAATAATACCTTTTCTTGTTATTTTAGCTAAAATAATGGAGCACATTTTATTTTATTTTATTTGCAATCTGAAGCCTTGGTTGTACTTCAGTCTCTGGCAATTGGTTTATTTCTTGTGGTCAATTTTGGAGCAGATGATGGATTGTTGGTTGTAGTGATTTGATATTTTAATGACTATTCATATCAATGATTATGCTTGGCCCCATGAGAAACACATGAAGAAGAAACGATTGTGAGATAGGGAGGGGAATAGAAAGATGACGAGGAGATGCATTTATCTACCACATCACAAGCATGAAATATCATCACATGTCAATTGTCTATGACTCCCATATCATATAAATAGAAATCCTATAGTTTTGTTTCTTGTGAAGTTGGTTCACTTTATTCCCTTCCTGTTAGAGTTGATGCTTGAGATCTAGGGCCTAAACAATTTGTGACCATAGACTGCTCAGAGTTGTCCTATTTGATCTTCAAGTGCAACCCTTCCATTGTTCTATTGCATCTCCGAGCCATATTAGCATACATTTCTAATCAACAATGGACTATCGGATTTACTTCATGTCAGTTGTTACTATCTCTTAGAAATTCTTTCTGCATTCATCATATAACCAATTAAATTCACTATCAGCGAAGTTCACTGCAAGTTTGCTGCACAATTTTTATTTGATAGATACACGTGAGATTATTATTTTTCTTTATGTTTGTTGAATATATGAATAATTCATTTGAGAACAGAGACAAAACATGACAAGAAAGGGGAAGAACTAACCTACATGGAGCTTGGTCAAGGTCGCCGCTCATGTTTGATGGCATTGTTTCTGGTTCCACTGACGTTGTCGATGCCTGTTACCTATGGCCCCGTTGCTGCTTTCCTTGGTAGGGCGTGGTCCATCAGCCACTGCATGCAGACAATAGAATTTAGGCCAGCAATTGTCGCTTATCTACGCTACAGATTGACCCATAGACAGGGAAAGGAAGTGATGGCTGGTGGGGAGAGGAGCCGGGGGACGTGTTGTGACGGGACAAGAGGCGCAGTGGCAGGGAGAGAAGCTGAAGACTACACCATGTGAGTTGCTGAAGCTGTGCCTTATGCGGTGGGGATAAGGGATGTGTGATGTGCTTGTGTGGTGAGAGGCGAGGAGTGGCTTTTCCTTTTTGTGGGAGGCTGTTCATATTTGTCTATTCTATTTTTATATTCAAGATACATACAATTATTTATCATCGTTATAATCGAGATAATAAATATTTATTTATTCCATTAATGTGTTGAGTTATTTTGTTTTTGATTTTAATATGCTCTCATGGAATGGTAAAAAATTGGTTCATCCAATTTACAAGTTGAGTACTCTATGTTTGCACGTTCTTACATTTTCATGTGAAATTTTCATGCTAACTGTATGAAGTACTCATGCAGGATGATTACAAGTCAACGATTTTTTTTTACTATAATTGTTGAAGTACTGTGCGAAGGAAGCTGAAGACAATATTCCTGATATTTTAAGAGATACAAGTGAAGTCGAATAATGAAAATACATTGCATCAAGTACATTTTTCGATTGTTACTGTAAAAATTTTCAATACATGTGAAATTGGAAGTGCATTATGCTTATGTATGCAATTAGAAAAAAAATTAAAAGGCCCGTGGCAACGCACGGGCATTGTACTAGTTATTATAATCCGGTTGATAATGTGCCACCACTAGGGAAAAGCTTATAGGAAAACGCTTACTAGTACCACGGGTTTATATCCCTCGCTACTGCTACTTACTAGTAGCGCGGGTTTATAACCCTCGCTACTACTAAGTTGATAGTAGTAGCGCGGGTTTATAACCCTCGCTACTACTAAGTGGTCTCTACCGTGCCCCCGGGACAATGCCATAGTAGTACCGAGGGGTATAAACCCGCGCTACTACTGAGTTGATAGTAGTAGTGCGGGTTTATACCCCCCCCGCTACTGCTAAATACAAGGTTTCTTAATAGCCTTGAAACCCCCATCTCCTCCCCCAAATCCCTCCTCTCTTCTGCCGCTCTCTACTCTCTCTCTTTCCATACGCTCTCACATGGACCTCTTGTCCATGTGTTCCTCCTCCTTCATGGCACTGAAAGAGGCCGCCGCCTCACGCCACCGGCGTCTAGGAGCTCGCCGATCTTCTCCCGCGTCTCCATGCCACCACGCCAGAGCACCTCACCACCGGTGACCAACCCCGTTGCTCCTCCATCTCCTTCCTCTCTCCCTTGGTTTTCTTTTTCTCTCTCCCCCTCTGGTTTGACTCACCCTCCCATGTCCATGCCCGTGCAGGTCGTCGCCATGGACGACCAGGAGCTATCTTTCATGGTTGGGAAGAGGAGCCCCATGCTGCTACCTTGCTCTTCCATAGAAATGAGCCCTCTCCAGCAGCCACCGCCGGATCAGGTCTGCCGCTGTCTGTTCGCGCCTCCGGCGACCCCAACAACCGCTGGATCGAAGCACTGCTGCCATTGACAACACGCACGGAATCTAGATTTTTTTTGTTTTCGAAAGTAATAGTAGTATATAGCGCGGGGTATAAGACCTACTACAGATAATTAGTAGTAGCGCGGGTGGCACATGCACTACTACTAACAGACGTAGTAGTAGCGTGGGTGGCACCCGCGCTACTACTATAAGTTAGCTATAGCATCGTAGTAGTAGCACGGGTACCCGCGCTACTACTAGCTATTTATCCCGCGCTACTACTAGGCTTTTCCCTAGTAATGTGCTAGCGGCGACTCACAATCTTGTTCCGATTCTGATTACTAGAAATAGCCCGATAAAGATCGAGGCTAGGAATGCTATCTATACGTTAAAAATGATGGTCACTCAGCAGTCCAACTACTCCCATAGTCAGCATCGGCTTCACTCTACTCCTCATCAGAGAGCCGCACCAGGAGTCGACACGCCGAGTCACCATGAGTTTCCAGCAATGCGCGACGGCAGATGGAGCAACAAACGCCCCCGAACCAGCCACAACCGTTAGTCTCACATGCGCAGGCAATCGTCGATGTCGCTCGTGCTATGCGGGGGGGGAAATACAAGGGTAGCATATTCTTAGCCTGTGATACAACTCCCACCCACCTCAACCCAGCCAGCCCTACGGGGGATAGGGATCACAAGCAGGACAATCAGAACACTATTGAAAGGATCGATATGGTTGACTAGGGGGGTGAATAGGCAACTAACATAGCTTTTCTTGACCAAATTAAACTTAGCATCAAAGTAGGTTCTCTAGATGTGCAACTAGGTGAACAACCTATATGATGCAACAACAACAAGCACACAAGCAAGCTAGGGATACAACACAATAGAAGCTTGCACAAGTAAAGGTGAGAGATAACCAAGAGTGGAGTCGGTGGCGACGAGGAAGTGTTACCGGAGTTCCTTCCCTTTGAGAGGAAGTAAGTCTCCTTGGAGCGATGTGGAGGCACAATGCTCCCCAAGAAGCCACTAGGGCCACCGTATTCTCCTCACGCCCTCACACAATGGGAGATGCCATGATTCCACTATTGGTGCCCTTGAAGGCGGCGACCGAACCTTTACAAACAAGGTTGGGCTATCTCCACAACTTAATTGGAGGCTCCCAACGACACCACGAAGCTTCACCATAATGGAATATGGCTCCGCGGTGACCTCAACCATCTAGGGTGCTCAAACACCCAAGTGTAACAAGATCCGCAAGGGATTAGTGGGGGGAATCAAATTTCTCTTGGTGGAAGTGTATATCGGGGCCTTCTCAACCAATCCCTAGAAAATCAACAAGTTTGATTGGCTAGGGAGAGAGAGATCGGGCGAGAATGGAGCTTTGAGAAACAATGGAGCTTAGGGAGGGAAGAGGTAATCTTCTTGGGGAAGAAGACCCCCTTTATATAGTGGAGGAAAAGATCCAACCGTTACCCACTTACTCAGCCCACGGGACGCGGTACTACCGCACGAGCTCACGGTACTACCGCAAGGCTTTACGGTACTACCGCTCGTGCGGTAGAAGCCAGGTGAGGCCATGTTGCACTATGAAACGAGCGGTAGAACC
The DNA here is from genome assembly GCA_021437245.1 of Aegilops speltoides. NCBI lineage: Eukaryota > Viridiplantae > Streptophyta > Magnoliopsida > Poales > Poaceae > Aegilops > Aegilops speltoides. The sequence continues at coordinate 377,678,410 of CM038145.1, forward strand.
TCCAGAGCGGTACTATCACGCGCCCCTGCGGTACTACCGCAAGGCAGGGGCTCACCAGGGCTGGAAATGGCACAGACTAAATAAAATACGTCTGTGACTACTTCTGCCGAGATTGGGACATGGGAAAATCTGGCATGGTACTACCGCTCGTAGGGAGCGGTACTACCGCGTAGGGGCGGAAGTAAAAAATTACTTCCACGCCTACTTCCGTGTGCGACAGCGTTCTGGGCTAGACGCAGTGGTACTACCGCTTGTGAGGAGCGGTACTACCGCACGACGCGGTACTACCACTTCCCTGAGTGGTACTACCGCGGGCCCCTGCGGTACTACTGCTCCCTTGAGCAGTACTACCGCACGCCACAGAAATCATAGCACTTGAAAGCCTTCCTCTCACAGCGACAAGGATAAACGGACAGAGCTCCAAAGAAGCGAAGGAAAGGTGGTGCAAAGAAACAGATGTGTACGTGTTGATTCCACCCTAACCTTTCCGAAGCTGACCCCCCTCTTAATAGTACGGCTTTCCTATGACTCGAATCCACCGAAAAGAAACGTAGAGAACCGCCGTCTTTGATAGGCTCTGAGGGGCAACGAATCATCTTGTGCCTAGACATGAGATATCTGAAATGCTCAATGCACATGATTAGTCCGCAAATGTACTGACATAAATCACCAAAGCCACATAGGGAGAAATATGCCCTTAGAATCTCCCCCTTTTTGGTGGATTGATGACAAATACGGGATTTGCACATAGGAATATAAAATGAACATAAGCAAGCCCAAAATCTATAAAATATAGACAGGCTCCCCCTAGATGTGTGCACTCTATAGCTATGCTTTGGACTGCACAACACATATACTAGGATCAACACCCCCCTATATTTTATAGACCCAGCACAACTCGCACCAGTAAGAGACAATAAGCAATGAGACAAGGAATAATAAGTGAGCATGAAGGAAAGGGCACAAGATAGCGTAAGCTCGCATTTCTACTAAACATACTAGACAATAGGGATAAGCTTGAGGGCATATGTCTCAGACCATAGGATAGAATAGTCTTCAGGTCTCACACGCACACCAACAAGAACCAACAAACCAAAGCAACGAAGGTTCAATGAAATGAAAGCACAAGAGACACAAGACTCGCAAATCCTACACTCTCTCCCCCTTTAGCATCGAGACACCAAAAAGGCAGAGAGGACACCTACGACACAGGTGGTAGCTCTGACTGATGTGATCACCCATCAAGCTCCTCATCTGTCTCAGCAGCAGGAATAGACTCCCCATCAGACTCAGTCCACTGATAGCCATGCTTCGCCATTCAGGCAGCCTCAGGAGTGATGTTCTTCTCGGATCCGCTCGATACTTGCTCGCCAAGCTTCCTCAAGATCCTCTTGTCACGCTGGCGACTCTCCTTCTAAGCAACATGGGTTTGGTACTGCCCCTTGGCCTGCATGCAGAACAGAGACTTCACCTTGGCCTTGAGCTTCTTAGCCCAAGAGGGCTCAGTAGATGGAGGTGCATAGCCCTCAGAGCTGTCCTCAGCCTCCTGCTCCTCCTCAAACTTATCCTCATCAACATCCATACGAGCAGCCTCGGCCTCAGCCCGGGTAGTGGTGTTAGCCCACTGGTTCTTCAAGCGCAGCTTGATGGGCTCATGGAGAATCTTGTTGGGAGCAAGGAACTCTTCATCCAAAAGGAGCTTCTCCCAAGTCTTCGAGATCAAGAGGAACAAGTAAGGGCCATAGATGGGCACCTTCCGATGGAACACCGCAATTTGAAGCTCACACACATGATATGAGAGACATCAATAGGCTCAGCCTGATGGCGATGCGCTTCCTCCACATGAGCATGATGTCCACGAGATAGGAGTGCACCTTGTCCTTGTCGCCTATGTGAGGAAAAAGTGAGTTGCGGAAGATCCTGTGCATGATGTCAAGAAACAGATTCAGCACAAAGGACTTCTTGCCACTGGGGAGGGTCTTCTCAACAAGAAAGTGTTGAAGCTTGTCCTTGTTAGCAGACTCTGGGTTGGCATGTGGGCGGGCACCAACGGGCACATCAAGCCCCTCATCATGAATGTTCAACATAGCCATGAAATCCTTCCACTCAGCATACATCCTCTTGCCATTCGTCATCCAAGTCATGGTTCGCTTCTCATCCGTGTGGAAGTGGACAGAAGCAAAGAACTGAGCCACCAGCTCTGGGTCAAAGTCAAGATGGAAGGTGATGTTGTCCTCAATGCCAAATTGCTCCACCAAATCCAGAGCCTCACCAAAGTATCCATGGTTCTTCTTCAAATAGTCCATGTCAATCCACTGAACTGGCACATAGGTGTTCTGCTTGCCCTTGATCACATCTAAGAAGATGAGATTTTGCTGCTTGGTCCAAAATAAATCATTTCCCCTACTGAGTTCTCTAGGCTTGACATAGGGGTTGAGCTTTCTTCGAATCAGAAACTCCCCTTGAGGCATTTCATCCATGATGATAGTTGGCTCCTTGTGCTTGTTAGTTGTGTGCTTGACATGCGTTGCGGGGCACTGGAGCCCTCCGGAACTTCTTCGTTGCGAAGTCGCTTGAGCTTGTGTCACGGCTGGGATTCGAGCGCCTTGCATTCGAACCGGATCCACCACCTAAGACACACAAAACCAAACACACGACAAGAGCGAGAAGATTATTGCAAAGACCAAGGCCAAAACCAAACGAAACAAGTAAAAATGAGATTGGGTGGACAAAACAGAGTAATTTTTAACTCAACAGTAGTACCGGGCCAGGATGCTGATGTAAAACTTTACATCTACTCTAGCCATGGTAGTACTGTGCCGGGTTGGAACGGTAGTACCGCACCTGGAGCGGAAGTAAAATTTTACTTCCGCGTACCGGGCGGTAGTATCGCTCCAGCGGAGCGGTAGTACTGCATGGGGCGGTTCTTGCATGAGCAAGCGGTAGTACCGCTCCAAGGGGAGTGTTAGTACCGCACGGAACAACAGCTCGCAAGAACGGATCTAGGAACATCTGTAAAAGTAGGTCGGTACTACCGTTGATCAAAACTACAGTGTTGCATCACACCAAATAGCATCTCTACAGCACTAGCACTCTCCAACAATCTCCTCTTGCAAAGATTTAGCCAAAAATCACAAGAACTACACATGCATCTCCCAAAACCTAGAAGCACAATAACGGGGCAAAGAGAGAGGGACTAAGGGAGATACCGGGTTCCATGGCAAGAGGGCGAGATCGATCCCACCGGTCAAAATGCGAGGAGAGCAGCCAGAGAGGAGATCCGACGAGGTCCTCCGATGCCGTTCTTGGGTAGGAGAGAGAGATACGAAGTGAGGGGGAGAGATGAATGGGTATGGGGGAGTTGGAACTCCCCCTGTCCGCTATTAACCCCCACGCGCTTTTGACAGCGCGGTAGTACCGCCCGGGCGGAAGTACCACACACAGGGAGGTAGTACCGCTCTTCCAACGGCAGTAAAAAAATTACTGCCGTGCTGGGAGCGGTAGTACCGTGCCGGGGTTGCAGCTGCACAAGCATGGATGCCACCCACCTCCTGCGGTAGTACCGTGTCTATCCACGGTACTACCGTATACCCGCGAAAGTGCAAGTTTTGACAAAAATAGAAAAAACACGGCCTTTGCAATGCACACTTCAAGCAACCGGACACGCACACGAGCACTCACGAGGCAACTCAAACACAAACACGGCTCAAAGGAAGGCAAAAGACAACAAGGACCAAACGCAAACAAAGCCTCTCAAGGAGAGAGGGCGGTGGCCGGAGCCACCTATGTTTGAGTCAATTGGTATGGCACCGCGAAGAATTATCCTTGGGCCCATGACCAAAACTCATCTTTCAAGCACAAGTACCATAAAAAATGGCTAATGTGAAAGAGTTTATCAATTTATGCATAATGGGGGGAGCAAGAGTTCATTGAGAGAACAACACTCCCCCTATGTCCATGCCTACACCTAAACAAGATATCAAGATGAGTATGGTGGGGTGTGCAAAGGTTCAAGCCACATTGCTCAAATCAATGATATTTAGCTCATGCCTTAACTCGCGAAATCTTGCTTCATCCAAGGGCTTCGTGAAAATATCTGCAAGGTTATCATGAGTGTTGACATATTTGAGCTCGATCTCCCCTCGCCTAATGTGATCCCGGATGAAGTGATATCGAATCTCAATATGCTTCGCCTTGAAGTGTTGCACCGGGTTGAGAGAAATCTTGATGGCACTTTCATTGTCACACCAAAGAGGCACTTTGTCACAAATGACATCGTAATCCTTTAAAGTATGCCTCATCCATAGGAGTTGAGAACAACAACTACCGGCGGCCACATAGTCCGCTTCGGTGGACGAGAGAGACACACAACTTTGCTTCTTAGAAGACCAACTCACCAAGAGCAACCAAGAAATTGGCACCCTCCGGAAGTTGACTTCCTATCCACTTTGTCTCCCACCCAATCCAAATCTGAATAGCCCATAAGGTTGAAGTTAGCTCCTCTTGGGTACCATAAGCCAAAGTTTGGAGTATGAGCCAAATATCAAAAGATTTGCTTGAGCACCACATAGTGGCTTTCCTTAGGTGTGGCTTGAAACCATGCACAAATTCCCACACTCAACATGATATCCGGTCTAGATGCACAAAGGTAAAGCAAGGAGCCAATCATGGAACGATATACCTTTAGATCCACCGCTTTACTATTGGGATCAATGTCAAGTTGTCATTTGACGGGCATTGGAGTGGAAGCCAGCTTGACATCACTTAGCTTGAATTTCTCGAGTGTATTTGTCTTGCTTGATGAAGGTTCCTTCTCTTATTTGTTTGATTTTGAACCCAAGAAAGAACTTCAACTCTGCCATCATGGACAGCTTGAACTGCGAGGTCATGAGAGCGGCAAACTCCTCATTGAAAGCTTTGTTAGGAGAACCAAAGATAATATCATCAACATATAGTTTTCATACAAACAACTTCCTTTTGACCTTGTTAGTAAAAAGACTGGGGTCGATTTTCCCAATTTCAAACCCACGATCTTGCAACAACTCGGTAAGGTGCTCATACCACACACGTGGGGCTTGTTTAAGGCCATAGAGTGCCTTATCGAGTTGGTACACATGATTGGGGAACTTGGGATCCTCAAACCTTGGGGGTTGTTTGGCATACACCAACTCATTAATAGGACCATTAAGAAAAGCACTCTTCACATCCATTTGTTGCAACTTGAAGTTATGATGAGAAGCATAATCAATCAACAAACGAATAGATTCAAGGTGAGCAATGGGAGCAAAGAGTTCACCGTTGTCAGGACCCCGATCCAAGGTCACACCAATCTAGCATGTAACACTTCATATCACTTTGCGGCCTCACGCACGGTATTCCCACGGGTGTCGCCTTACCATGCCCGGGACCGTTTGCGCCTTTTGGCACACGTATATGATAGTGTCGCTAGCATCCATATGACAAAGAACCCGGGCTAGTCGTGAACCCAAAGTGGCACTAACTTACAAGGACATGCATACATGACCCATCAATGAACGTGTCGGTCATCAGTGAGTGAATCCGGGCTATAGCAGCTGGGCTAGCAGGACTCCGGAAGATCCGGGCTATAGCAGGCTAACAGGACTCCGGTAGACACCGCGTGACATTTCCCCGAAGGGACAGACACAGGAACGAAGAAGGACACATGCCGGCCAGCCTAAGTGTTCCGGAGCAGTAGCAAGCTACCAGGGCTCAGTGGAAGCACTAGGAGACATTTCCCGGTAAGAGAGGCTACTAAGGATAAACAACTAGATAGTCATATCCCACACATAGCAATACACATTACACGTACGCATAACATGCAGGTATGTGCTTTACAACATGGCATCACAGCATAACTCAACAACGCATATAGATAAGGCTCAAAGAGCCATCATAGCATTTATTACAGACAGGGGTCACATGACCCCAACATTCAGAGAAAGCAAGCAACAAGCGGAAGCATTACATGTCTGAGTACAGACATCTAGAAATGAAAAAGGCTGAAGAGCCTGACTATCTACAACATCCGATCAAGATCGTAGCTAAGGTACAAGTTACTTGTCGAAGTCCACGGAAACTAGTACGACCGAAGTCTCCGCTGTAAAAGCATAAATATAGCAACATGAGTACAAAGGTACTCAGCAAGACTTACATCAGATCCTATCATACATGCATTTGTATCAAGAGGGTAATGTGGGGTTTAGTTGCAGCAAGCTAGCTTTGACTCAGTGGCTATCCTGTTCTACGACTACGAGAAACTTCTTTGAGGTGAGATGGCACACACGAGTCCAGTAACCACCACACAATACACTAATATGGATTCATCCCAGTCTCCCTACGAGAAGGCCATCCATAGCACTCACACTTGTCTTGAGCATTTTAGAGTATCCACTTCAAGTTGTCTATGTACCATGTAAGCATCCAAGAAGTCCATAACCGCGGACCCGGCTATTGAATAGATCATGTTAACCTGCAGGGTGTACTTCTTCACACACGCTCTCGCTACTTACCGCCATGTACACGTCATGTATCTCGGCAACCTTCAAGCGGAAGTCTGGCGAGGGTGTCGGCCACGACCTGACTAACCACACAAGACTCTAGTCCAGGTTTATCGCCTATTCGGGTTCTATCCACAAGGGAGTCCGGCCGAGGTTTCCATCACGACCCCAAACGATGTGTGCAGGGTTCCCAAGCCCACCATCCGGGTGCCACTCGGCATACCAGGCCACGCGTGCCTAGTCTGTCCCAAGCCCACCCTGCTGGGTGCCACTTGGTAGAAAAATAGCACTACCTACAAATACCAGAAACTAGTTGCAACTCTTGGACAGATATCAAGTTGGTTAATAAGTTGAGAGGGGTACTTAAGCATTCCAATGCGTGGTAGTAGCTAGTCATTGGACAACATACACAGAACTCAGTGCTTAAGGACGGTTCTAGTGAGACAACCCACCATGTACTCCTACATGGCCTCTCACCGCTACCTTTACCAAATCGTGTTCATACACTTCACTCTCAACATCAGAACATAGAACACTGCACTCCAATTCATTCCTAATGAATCAGACCTGACACACTCTAAGAAAATAGCAGGCATGGCATGGTAGGAACACAACAAAGGCTTCAATCAACTCCTACACATGCTAGTGGGTTTCAACTATTTACTGTGGCAATGACAGGTCATGCAGAGGAATGGGTTCAACGACCGCAACACAAAGTAGCAGTTGAATCATTGTTGTCCTAATACAATAACAGAGATCTGGAGCGAGAGAGTAGGATTGTATCGGAATGAACAAGGGGGTTTGCTTGCCTGGTAGATCAACAGGGTGGCACTGCTCCTCGGACAGGTACTCTGGAACGGTCTCTTGAGCAGGACCTATCGAGAAGGACGATGTCGGCAATCATTACACAAGTGTATGCAACAATATGATGCATGAGCATGGCATGAAGATGTGTTGTGGTTTGAGCTAATGCAACTAGCACTCATTTGGTTGAAATCCATTTGAACCAAAGATTCAAATGCATCTCCAAAGTAAGCTCTTATATATGCCATTTATATGATTCCACTTATATAGTAGGTATAATTTGGTTTGTCATGCATGAAACTGGTACAGATGGATAGATTGAATTTTTCTAATAATTTTTCATATATAAATTATTTCAATATGAGCTACGGTTGAATTCCTATGATTTTTTGAAGTTTATAGCATTTTCTGGAATTTCCTGATTTAATTTAAATCCAGAAAACAAATAACTGCGTCAGCACTACGTCATGCTTGCGTCAGCAAGTCAACAGCACAGACTGGGGTCAAACCTGATGTGTGGGGTCCACATGTCAGTGTCACAGTTAATTAACAGAGGTTAATTAGCACTAACACTAACCTAACTATAGATTAGTCAGAGACGGGCCCCACCTGTCATTGACCCATACGGGTCAAATCTAGTCAACTGGGGGGGAGGTCAAACCGGTCAACCCGCCGGCGTTTAGCCGCCGGTGAGGCCGAACGCGGTGGAGGGGCTCGGGATTCGCCCTCCGGCGTCCATTTAGGCGGCGGAGACCATCTGCGAGGAGCCCAGGCTCGCCCGCATCTAGGGGCAGACGGGAGGCTGCGGGGGCGGTAGATCTCGCCGGAGTGAAGCTCGCGGCAGCGGACGGAGCACGGCTAAGGGCGAGCGCAGCGCTGCGGTGCACGGGGGCGGCAGCTGAGAGCATCGGAGCGTAGCCCGGGCTCGTCCGCATCCAGCGGAGGCGACGGGAGGACGCAGCGTGGCCGGAGCTCGCCGGAGCAGAGCTCGCGGCGGCGGCCAGAGCTCGGGTCCGCTCGAGTTTGTGTCTACGGCGTGGGAAACAATGGGAAAGCAGAGGGGAAACGGTCAGGGCCACACAGCGATCTAGATGGCGTCGTCAGCGAGCTCGGGGGAGGCCGGACGGCGGCATGGCATTGCCAGCGATCTCCGAGGCCAAGGGTTGAAGACGACGGTGATGGTGGCTTCACAGGGCGTTCGGTGACGCACGGCTTGACGGGGAGGACGAGGACAACGGCGCGGAGCTCTTGGACTCGTCGGAGAGGCGAGGCCGTGGCGGTGGGTGCGGCAACGGCGAGTGGCGGCGACGGGCGCGTTCGGCTCAGCAAGAGAGAGAGCGGAGGAGGCAGGAAGGGGGGATGAGAGTGAGAGGGGTCCGTGGCGGCGCGTGGCGTCGTCCAGGCGTTCCAGGAAACGAGAGGGAGAAGCAGGAGGTGGCGGGAGACGTGGCCGCGGGCGAGCGTGCGCGCGACACGCACAGTGCCAGTAGGCACGAGAAAGAAGACAGAGGAGGAGGCGGGCTGGGCCAGCTGCTGGGCTGCACAGGAGCTGGGTCGCAGGTAAGTTTTTCCATTCCTTTTCTTTTCTATTTTTCTAACATTTGTTTTGATTTCATAATAATACTAAATCATTTTATTTCCTTATGCCAATTTTTGTAGGAACTAGTGGTATTATTCCAGAGCTCCTCAACAAATGACATAATTTTTGGACATATATTATATATATAACATATATATATATGCAATGCAAATAATTATCGGATTAATCCAAATGGCCAAAATAAATACTTATGAGCTCCTAAAAATATTGGTTTGATTTTTTATCTTTGTCTAATATTTTCAGAGAGCAACATGAACATTTTCTTGGACCTTTTTGGAGCAATTTTTATTTGGGTCATTTCCAAAAATGATTCTAAGGGTTTCACAAATCCCCATTTCAAATTTAAATGGAATTTAAACATGATGCACACATGACTAGCTAGCCTTGATCATACCAGAACTAGGGATGTGACAACTCACCCCCACTTGAAAGAATCTCGTCCCGAGATTCAGGGATCGACGGAAAGAAAGCGGGGTACTCCAGTCGAAGACGATCTTCTTGCTCCCAAGTAGCTTCTCTCTTGGAATGATGAGACCACTGAACCTTGAGAAACTTGATGTTCCGACATCGGGTGACACGCTCTGCTTGATCAAGAATGCGAACCGGGTACTCTCGGTATGTGAGGTTATCTTGGAGATCAAGCGTGTCGTGGTCCACTCCGCAGATAGGATCCGAGAAGCAACGCCTGAGTTGAGAGACGTGGAAGACATCATGCTCTCTGGAAAGATGTGGGGGTAGTTCCAACTGGTAGGCAACCTATCCTCGTTTAGCGAGAATGCGAAAAGGACCAATGTAACGAGGAGCCAACTTGCCCTTGATACCGAAACGATGGGTACCCTTCAAAGGAGTAACCCGAAGATAAGCTTTGTCGCCAACTTCATAAGTCATATCCTTATGATGACGATCATATTGGCTCTTTTGACGAGACTGGGCTGTTTTCAAGTTCTCACGAATGATGCGAACTTGCTCTTCTGCCTCCTGGATCATGTCCGGTCCAAAGAATTGTCTTTCGTCGGTTTCTGACCAGTTCAAAGGTGTTTGACATCTTCGTCCATAGAGAATCTCAAAAGGAGCTTTCTTGAGACTTGATTGATAGCTATTGTTATAAGCAAACTCGGCGAAAGGAAGACATTTCTCCCAATCCATACCGAATGAGATAACGCAAGCTCTAAGCATGTCTTCGAGAATTTGGTTGACCCTTTCTACCTGACCACTCGACTGAGGGTGGAAAGCGGTACTGAAAGAAAGATGGGTTCCCATGGCAGTTTGGAAACTCTCCCAGAAATGAGAAGTGAAAGACTACCACGGTCTGAATTGATCTCTAGTGGAACACCATGAAGTGAAACTATTCGAGAAATGTATAAGTCAGCAAGCTGGCTAGCAGTGATACTCTCTCGAACAGGAAGGAAGTGAGCCACTTTGGAAAGACAATCAACGACTACGAAGATAGTGTTATTCCCTCTCTTGGTCCTGGGAAAGCCGCTGATGAAGTCCATACCAACTTTATCCCATTTCCATTCAGGAATTGCTAAAGGCTGAAGGGTTCCAGAAGGCCTTTGATGCTCCACCTTAACGCGATGACAAACGTGACAATTAGCAACAAAGTCGGCGATTTATCTCTTCATCCTAGTCCACCAGAACCTCTGGCGTAGGTCTTGATACATCTTAGTACTACCGGGATGAATCGTGAGAGGAAATTCATGCGCCTGCTTAAGAATCAATTGTCGCAGATGTTGATTCTTGGGAACCACCAAGCGATTCTCAAAGAAGACAACACCTCGATCATCCATAGAGAAACATCCACCAACTCCCTTCTTAATGTTTCTCTTGATGCGGATAACACCCCTATCAAGCTTCTGGTCAGTAATGATCTGATCCTCGAGGGTAGGTTTCGCCACCAAGGTAGAAAGGAATCCATGAGGAGCAATGTGAAGATTAAGCTTACAAAATTCCTCATGAAGAAGTGGTTGGCCCTACTGTAACATGAGATTGTTGCAATAGGATTTACGACTTAGCGCATCAGCCATGACATTGGCTTTGCCTGGGGTGTAGGTAATCCCTAGATCATAATCTGAGATCAACTCCAACCAATGTCTTTGCCTAAGGTTCAAATCTGGTTGGGTGAAGATATACTTGAGACTCTGGTGATCGGTGTAGATGTCGCAATGTTTACCAAGAAGGTAATGTCGCCAGGTCTTGAGTGCATAGACTACGGCTGCAAGCTCTAGTTCATGTGTAGGATAATTCTCCTCATGTGGATGCAACTGTCGAGATGCATAGGCAATCACATGATTATCCTGCATAAGAATGCAACCTAGTCCCTGTCATGAGGCGTCGCAGTAGATAACAAAGTCCTTTGTGAAATCCGGTGGCACAAGTATGGGAGCAGAAGTCAGGCGTCTTTTCAGTTCCTGAAAACTGTACTCACACTGTGGGGACCACTCAAACCTTTTATCTTTCTTAAGAAGTTCGTGAGGGGTTTGGCTACTTTGGAGAAGTTTTCAACAAAGCGGCAACAATAGCGGGCTAGACCAAGGAAACTCCTAACTTGTTTAACTTTTTCAGGTGGAGTCCAACCGAGAACGGCCTTAACTCTCTCTAGATTGATAGCAATGCCCTTACCAGATATTACGTGGCCTAGGTAGGTCACTTCTGGCAACCAAAATTCACACTTGGAGAACTTGGCATAAAGGCGGTGCTCTCTGAGTTTCTCTAACACAAGTCTAAGATGTTCGGCATGATCTTACTTGTTCTTCGAGTAAATAAGGATATCATCGAGGTAAACCACGGCGAACTTATCTAAGTACTCCATGAAGATCGAGTTCATCAAGCGGGAGAATGTAGCTGGAGCGTTGGTTAGACCGAAGGACATGATGGTGTACTCGTACTGGCCATAACGAGTGACAAAAGCCGTCTTAGGAATGTCCCCATTTCTGATCTTGATTTGGTGGTAGCCTAACCTCAAATCCATCTTGGAAAAGACTGAGGATCCAGTGAGTTGATCATACACATCGTTGATCCTGGGGAGCGGATACTTGTTCTTTATCGTGACCAAATTAACGGGACGATAATCTACAACCATCCGGTATGTACCATCCTTCTTCTTGACGAAGAGGACGGGGCAAGCCCAAGGAGAAGAACTAGGACGGATGAAACCCTTTTGCAAGGACTCATCAAGTTGTTTCTTAAGCTCGGCTAGTTCTAAGGGTGCCATTTTGTAAGGTCTCCTAGAGATTGGAGCGGTTCCTGGTATAAGATCTATGACAAACTCTACATCTCTGTCAGGTGGAACACCTGACAGTTCCTCTGGAAAGACATCCGGAAAGTCATGGACTACCGGGATATCTTCAAGGTCTGGAAGAGGGCTGGCATTAAGAGAATAGAGCTGACGCTTTGCAACTCTGGTGGAGACAGTGACTATCTTGCCAGATGGGTGTGTAAGCTGAACGGACCTGGTGTAACAATCAATCTTGGCATGATGAGATGTCATCCAGTCCATACCAAAGATGATGCTAATATCTGAGGACTTGAGGGCTACAAGTGATGCAAGGAATACAAGTCTGTCTACAAGGATTTCATTACCATAGCTGATTCTGGTAGTTTGCCATCTAGACCCTGGGGTTTGGATTTCAAGCGGAGTTGACATATCACAAAATGACATGTTGTGCAAATGAGCATAGCCTTCAAAAATGAAGGAGTGAGATGCTCCAGTATCGAACAGAACCGATGCTGGGTGACAATTGACAAGGAGTGTACCAAGAACGACATCCGGATCATCATGAGCGTTTTTGGCTGAGACGTGATGCACATGTCCATGTTTAGCGCGAGTTGGCTTGGCACTAATCATCTTGCTTGATGGCTTAACACTGCCAACAGACTTCTTGGGCTGGGGTGGAGCATAACTAGTCTGAGAGCAATCACGTGCATAGTGTCCTGGCTTCCCGCATGTGAAGCAAGTCCCTGAGGTTGGACGTGGACCCGCACTAACAAGCGGTCTACCAATAGGCCTGGGTGGAGCATAGGACTGAGCTGGGGAAGGCTCCACATAAGATGGCCTCGGTGAATATCCAGAAGGAAGAGCAGAGTTTGGAACCCAAATCCGGCACTTCTGAGAACCGGAACCGGAGGAAGATCCCAAATCACATGTGTGCTTAGATACTCCTCGTAAGTGAGCTGAGCTGTCTCTGCATTAATGGCCTTGTTCACAAGAGCCTGGAATGTATCACAATGATGCAGGTGGAGATCGCGACGCAACTTGGGGTTGAGTCCCTTCCGGAACCTAGCCTGCTTCTTGGCGTCCGTGGACACCTCTTCTGAAGCATAGCGGGTGAGGGAGTCCTGGACTAGGGGGTGTCCAGATAGCCGGACTATCATTATCCGCCGGACTCCGAGACTACGAAGATAGAAGATTGAAGACTTCGGCTCGTGTCCGGAAGGTACTTTCCTTGGCGTGGAAGGCAAGCTTGGCAATACGGATATGTAGATCTCCTACCATTGTAACCGACTCTGTGTAACCCTAGCCCTCTCCGGTGTCTATATAAACCGGAGGGCTTTAGTCCGTAGGACAACATACATTACAACAATCATACCATAGGCTAGCTTCTAGGGTTTAGCCTCCTTGATCTCGTGGTAGATCTACTCTTGTACTACCCATATCATCAATATTAATCAAGCGGGGCGTGGGTTTTACCTCCATCGAGAGGGCCCAACACAGGTAAAAACATTGTGTCCCTTGTCTCCTGTTACCATCTGCCTAGACACACAGTTCGGGACCCCCTACCCGAGATCCGCCGGTTTTGACACCGACATTGGTGCTTTCATTGAGAGTTCCTCTGTGTCGTCACCGATAGGGCGGATGTCTCCACCCGTCTTCAAAGACGGAGTGTTCGCCGGAGGGGCCTTGGCCGCCGACCAAACTATCCGGCTCGGTGGTTTTCTCATGACCGCCTATCCGGCCGCCGCTTCGGCAATGACTTCTCAAGTCGTCGGAAGTAATCTTCGCGTCAGCCCTAAAGCTGTCGAACAGTTAGATCCAATAGAGCTCTCGTCTGTTAACGAGCTCTTGGATCGCATCGCCGCCCTGGGAGTCGCTACGGACTATAACCAGATTGGGCTTAAAACCGATCTGAGAGAGATTAACTCTCCCCAGGCCACCCACCACGTTGCAGTGGTAGAGGAGCAATACGACAATTCTTTGCCAGCGTTGAAAACAATTCATGTCCGGATTCCCGAACCCTCCATGCCGGATTCCCGTGGAGGGACAGACTTCGATCGAGCATTGAACTTAAAATCATGCATCGCCCCGGACTCGCTGGATTGTCTCCAGCAAACCAAGCTTCGAATTCGAAGCCCTTGGCCTTTGAGCCCCAAGATGGGCAGGATCCGGATTTTATTCCACCCACCCGCCCGCACATATGCGATCTATCTCTAATACGGCAAGAGCCTTCGAAACAAGACATCATTATCGGGCGATTCCTCCCGTTATGGACAGGATAAAGGACTGCCGAGAGGAAAACGCAATCTCAATCTTCTGCAATAACTGCACGGACAAGGGAATCCTGAACGCCATTGATCGTCGCATAATTACGCGCTTCACCGATCTGGCGGCCATAGTACGAAAGTACTGTGCGATGGAAAGTTTCCGGAAGACCGTAAGTCAATTTTGGGATAATCCGGCCCCAAACCCAGTCCGCAGCAAAAGGGCGCCTTACACCCACGCCCCAGATGCAAAAACAAAAAAACAAAAACCCGATAAGGGAAACGGAACCGTACTGGAGGGGTGGCTCAATGGACCCTGTAAACTTCATAGTGCAGGGGGAGCCATCCCAACACACAGCCTTAGAGCATGTTGGATATTACGGCAGGTGGCCAAAAGTGGCGAGGAACTTCTAGCTCCGGGAAACCACCCCAACAATACCAACACGGTGTCAACAGTCTTCGAGACCTTCACATCAAACAATATGCGAAAGCGAACAATCCGCGGACTCGCCGAAGTCTACCAAGTAGCAACAGCAAACCCATGGAGCGACATAGCTATCACTTTCAATGCCAGCGATGAGCCTAAATTCCGAACAACCAGAGCACCAGCTGCACTGGTACTTAGTCCCATAGTGGACGGCTTTCGACTGACAAAAGTCCTCATGGACGGCGGCAGGGTACTAAACCTCATTTACGAGGAAACTCTGCGAAAAATGGAAATCGATTGGAGCCGTATTGAACGAAGCAGCACAACCTTAAGAGGAATAATCCCTAGCCGAAGCGCTGCCTTTGGAAAATCACACTCGATGTGGTGTTCGGCTCTCCGGACAATTATAGATCCGAAGAAGTCACGTTCCAGGTGGCCCCGTTCAGCAGCGGGTATCACGCTATATTAGGACGAGAGGCATTCACGATTTTTCAAGCAGTACCTCATTACGGGTACATGAAGCTCAAAATGCCGGGGCCCAGCGGAATAATCACTCTTGCTAGTGATCCGGACATAGCACTCCGCGCTGAAAACAAGACAACCGCATTAGCCCTCGAGGCACTATCCGAAGCCTTGGCAGCAGAAGAACTCACCAGGCTGCGCTCCACGGTGAACAGGGACGATGTGATACTCGATAAAAGATCCAAGTCCACCTCCTTCAAACCAGCAGATGAAATAATAAAATTCCAGGTCCATCCAATGGACCCAACAAAGACGGCCTCCATCGGGGCACAATTGAACCCTCAACGTGACGCCAAGATCGCGAATTCCTTCGGGAAAATTGGGATATCTTCGACCGCATCCTTCGACATGCCCGAATCCCACGCAGTTGGCGAAACACAGCCTAAACATCCTAAAAGGATTTAAGCCACCAAACAGGCTCTTGGCGATTCTCCAACCCAAAAGACAGGCAATGGGAGAAGAGCTAGCCAAACTCATCGAAGCCGGATTCATTAGAGATATCAAACATCCGGATGGCTAGCAAATCTGGTGATGGTACCAAAGAAGGATAAATCCTGGCGCCTCGTATCGACTTTAAAGACCTCAATAAGGCTTGCCCAAAGGATCCTTTCCTCTCCCCGCATCGATCAAATTATCGATGCCACGGCGAGGCACGATTCATTGTGCTTCCCGGCGATACTCGGCTATCATCAAATCAAGATGGCGGAAGCGAATCAAGCCGCAACGGCATTCATCACTCCATATGGACCATTCTGCTTCAACACGATGCCCTTCGGATTTAAAAATGCCGGTGCAACATATCAGCGCATGATTCAAACATGTCTGGCCACCCAGATCGGCAAAACAGTCCAGGCATACGTAGACGACGTAGTCGTCAAAACAAAACACATCGAAACTCTAGTAGACGATTTGAGGCTCACATTCGAAAACCTCGAGCATATGACATCAAGCTGAATCCGGAAAAATGCGTTTTGGCGCATCACCGGAAAGTCTGCTGGGCTTCATTGTATCCGGTAGAGGAATTAAAGCAAATCCGGCCAAAATCCGAGCTCTGTCACAGTTGGATATTCCAAAGGACCTCAAACAAATACAAAAATTAACAGGATGCGTGGCAGCCTTAAGCCGCTTTTTCTCCTGTCTAGGGGAAAAGGCGTTGCCCCTTTATCGCCTCCTCAGGCGCACCAAACACTTCGAGTGGACGGATGCTGCCACTGCCGGACTCGAAGAAATAAAGGCCATACTGGCAACAAATCCGGTCCTGGCGGCGCCCACTCTGGGTGAACCAATGTTGTTATACATAGCAGCAACACATCAAGTTGTAAGCGCGGTCCTCGTCATCGAACGAGCGACAGAAGGGCATAAATTCCCTCTTCAAAAACCAGTGTATTATGTATCCACTGTGTTAACCCCCTGCAAATTCCGTTACCCGCACTATCAGAAGATAGCATATGCGGTGTTCATGGCGTCTCGGAAGCTCCGGCACTACTTTCAAGAGTGTTCGATAACAGTGGCCTCTGAAGTACCACTCAATGACATTATAAATAACCGCGACGCAACGGGCAGGATTGCAAAATGGGCCATTGAGCTCTTGCCATTCGACATAACTTACAAACCTCGACGAGCTATAAAGTCACAAGTTTTAGCTGACTTCGTCGCCGAATGGACTGAGGCCGAACTCCCTAAAGAGTACGGCGCATCCTCCAATTGGACTATGCATTTCGACGGCTCCAAAATGTTGGCCGGACTGGGGGCTGGCGTCGTATTGACGTCCCCAACTGGAGACACAGTCCAGTATGTACTACAAATAATATACACGGACTCCAACAACGCAGCCGAATACGAGGCCCTGTTACATGGTCTCCGGATGGCGGTCTCCATGGGCATTCAACGCCTAGAGGTGCGCGATTCAAACCTT
The DNA here is from genome assembly GCA_021437245.1 of Aegilops speltoides. Classification (NCBI taxonomy): domain Eukaryota; kingdom Viridiplantae; phylum Streptophyta; class Magnoliopsida; order Poales; family Poaceae; genus Aegilops; species Aegilops speltoides. The sequence continues at coordinate 377,695,674 of CM038145.1, forward strand.
GCAATATCCCAAATAAATGGAGACTTTGGCGCCAAGGATCCGAAAATGGCAGCATATCGCAACGCTGTCCGAAAATGTCACCGGTTTGAAGGACTCGAATTCCATCACATAGCCCGAGATAATAACCAAGCGGCCGACGTTACACGATCGTGCGAAACGTGATGATGTCCCTCCAAATATCTTCTGGAACGGCTCTACAAGCCATCCGTATTATGGGAAGAGGAGCCGTAGCGATAAACCGGAAAGAACCGCATCAATCGATGATTCAGCAGACGACATAACACCTTCAGCCCATGCTATAATGGCGAATCGCCGCGTGGATGTAACCTTTCCTAGCCTACTTGCTTAGGCAGGAACTTCCGAAGACCAAAACAAGGCTCATTGCATAGTCCGCGATCAAAAGCCTACAAGGTCCATGAGGAGAACTTTATAAGAAAAGTACAACCGAGTCCTTCAAAGGTGTATCTCCGAAGAAGAAGGGCTAAACCTCCTGCTGAAATTCATGCGGACTAGGCGGACACCACGCAGCGCCCGGGCCCTTGTAGGAAAGGCATTCCGTCAGATTTTATTGGCCGACGGCCGGGCGGACGACAGACTTGGTCCAGCGATGCGTTGGTTGTCGCTCTTTGCTAATCGAGCCATATGCCACCCACCGCCTCAAAACCATACCCATTACCCGGCCGTTCATGTGCGGGGCTTGACATGGTTGGACCCCTTAAAGGGGAACCCACAAGCAAAGGTACCTATTGGTCATGGTTGATAAATTCACCAAATGGATAGAGGCCAAACCGGTCAAAACGGCAGAGTCCGGACCGGTGATAAACTTTATATCAGAGGTGGTACACCGCTACGGAGTCCCCCACAACATCATCACTGACAACGGCACGAACTTCACAGCCGACGAGGTTAAGTCATGGTGCAAAAATATGGGCATCAAGCTCGACTATGCTTCAGTTTATCACCCTCAAACCAACGGTCAAGTGGAAAGAGCAAACGATCTAATAATGAGCGGCATTAAACCCAGACTAGTAAGGTCACTTACTAAATCCGACACACAATGGGTCGAGGAGCTCGACTCGGTACTCTGGGGGCTGCGGACAACGCCCAACTGTACCACCGGATTCACACCATTTTTTATGGTATACGGCGCAGAGGCAGTCTTGCCCTGTGACATTATTCATGACTCACCTCGAGTGCGCATGTATGAGGAAAGAGAAGCCGAGCTTGATCGGCAGGACAGCTTGGACACATTGGAGGAAGAACGTGACGTCGCGAAGGCTCGTTCCGCATTTTATCAGCAGCAGGCCCGAAGATATCAAAGCAGAGAAGTACGGGCCAAGACTTACAACGTTGGCGAACTAGTCCTATGCCTGCCGGACAAGAAAAAGGACAAGCTCAAGCCTAAATGGGAGGGCCCCTTCATTATCGATCAAGTCTTGATGGCGGAGCATATCTTTTCTCTTAAATCGTCGGACAACCGACTCGAGCCGAACCCATGGAACGCAGCCTGCCTCCAACGATTCTATGCCTAGCGCCGGACTAAGAGTTCGTCCCCTTCACCCGTCCAAACTTTTACACTTCGGCTGTCTTTTTGTTCCTCTTTTTTATCCTTTTTTATTCGAAAGCCCTTACGGGCCTATTTCCGCATTCTTTGCGCACACATGATGTGCCATCCGCACTCATTATTCCCGGGGGCTTCTTTTACAGAAGCTTAATTATATGGGTTTCATACCCAACACATGTGTCAAGCTCCCACATGTACCTTTTACTCACCATTATATGCATCGATATGACTTAAGTTTTGGCCAAGCTGGGTTGCCTGGCTCCTGTGCTTACCCCTCGTTCCCGATTGTTCGGCTAGGAGGTAAAGGAGCACCTCCACGATTATTCTTGCCGGTCACCGGATGTGTACCTCGGACCGGGTGAAGCCGAAAGCTAGCGTTCTTAAGGGAATATTCGGTCGGTGATTTAAAAGATGACTTTTTACCTATTTTATCTATCTGCCCCCAGATGTTTTACTGCTTTCTTTGCAGTCCGGACATGCACTTTAGGGCATGCCTCCCAGCGAAAGGAACCCTTAACGGAACTATTCTCCCTGGAAGATGTTTCTTACTAACCATGTAATATAACATAACTAGTTGGGCACTTGTCTGATAAAGCACTAATGACCCCTACGCCTGGTCTCCATGCATACCACGGTTGCGTCTCAACCAAAGAGGTATTCGGACACACTCCGGACTCTAGGGTCCCGAGGTTGAAGCGAAAAGGTCGGCAAAGACAAACGATCTACAATCCGGCTAGAAGGCATTTCACGTGTCATTTTAAAGGATAACATACATTGTCAAATTTACTAATTGTATTCCTCCTCAATCCCGTCTAACAGACGGTCTAGTTTACAGTCCCGTTGGGACAATTTGGCAGCCAACTCTACTTGGCTGTATACTAAACTCACAGGGATCTCCTTCCCGTCGGGCCCCACCGGTCCAACTTCGGCCATGTGGTTGGGATCCGCCTTCTTATGCCGCGTCTTCACCATGGCCCAAGCCTCCCTGGCACCCTGACGGCAAGCTGATATCTTCCATAAACGGAAGCGCTGCCGTACTCCCTGCAGCTTCTTTGCAAGCTCCCCGAGGCCCTCGGGTAGGGTGAGGGCTGGCCGCAAAGCCTGAACGACTCCGCTCATTGCCTGCCGAACTCGTTCGAGTAGCTGCAACAGTTCGGGAAGTTGATCACCCATTGATATGGGCATCTCCTCTGCAGGACGACCCGTGAGTACACCTACAAGACAAATCATGTCAAAATACTTCCTCGCCGAACTCTTCTTTTCAAAGGAGTCCGCTCAAGCACTTACTATAAATGCCGCGACGAAGCCGCTGATTCTCCTTAACGGAGCCGGATAGCTCGGCCTGAACGCCTTTCAGCTCTTCTCCGAGCTTGGCATTGGCATCCTGGAGCTTGTTCCTTTCTGCTGAACCCTATTCAAGACACTCTCGCCGCCTTTAGTCGGGCGCAGCAATGCTTGCTGTCCGGATCTTGTCCGCGGTACCGCAATGTCATTATTAGACTTGCGCGCACGCCGCACAGCGCTTATGTTTATTAATAAAATGTGTTACCGGAGGGTCTTTGCATCTCCTCCTGCGGCAGCAAGTGCGGCCTCGGTTGGGCCTTGCAATCTTGCAGCTCCGGGACAGGGGCGTTCTTCTCGGTAAGTGCTCATTTTCAAATGATCCTTAAATCAGTTTGCATAAACTACTTTAAGTCTCGGGGCTACTTGGTATATAACCATTGAAATTCCCTTACCCGTGTCTTTCACATACGCTCCGTGGCTCGTAAAACCATCTTGAGCGGCACGGAGATGCGCGTCCCTCGCGTTAAAGGCATCCGATGCCTCGGGGAAAAGCACGCTTCACGAAATCGTCGTGGCGCCTATGGTTCATGGCGCTCTCCACCTCGCACTTGGTGGCGGACGGTCTATCGGTATCCTCCGTTGGAGAAGGATCCGCTCTCGCGTCTTGCGCTTGCCTCCCCCCTTCGGGCGGGCGCCGGAGCTGGCGGTGTTGGTCGGATCGGCAATTCCTGCGCCGCAGATCCGTGAGCACTTTTCTCCTACAAAAATCATGAGCACTCAGTCGTTTCCTCGGAACGTTGCACTGAAAATTCGAATACGAGCTATACCTTTGCGGCGACGTTTCCATCCGCACTGCGCTCCTTTTCGGCCTGCTGGTTCGGACTGGCCTTTGTTGGTCAGCCGCCGTGCGGCAAGCTTCCCGCTGTAGAGGTGCTTCCTACAAAATACCATCATTCACGAAGGTTAGAAATGGGCAGAGAAGAGATAACGGCGTCCGGACTTCGGGCGCGGTCACCTGGGAAGCCGGACTTAGTCCGGGGTAGTCCGCCGTGATGGCGACCAGAGCATTGTCTATGCTGAGCTGGTGATACACCCCGTCGATCAGCTCCACCTCGATGTCCGTGTCCTCTTGGAGGCGGATCCGAGGACCCTTTCGGGTCCTCGGGTTGGAGCAGACTCACCATGTCCCTCACAACCGGCGAGATCCTGCGCCAAAGACATAATGTAAGAAGCTTAAACTTCGAAAGCATGGGTAGAGCCCTTCAAGGTGTTCACTTACCCATCCTCTAGGGTTGATCATGGAAAACCCATCCAAAGGGTTTGTTCGAAGGAAGTCCTCCTTCTTTCCCTTGTACAAGCCGGACAGGATCTTTGCCAGATCCTCGGTTGAATCCGGCCCTTTGCGGCCGTGCCGGGTGGCATCGTCTTCCCCGTTGAAATCCCACATGGGGTGGCCTCTGTATTGTAGTGGCTGCACCCCTCGCTTGATGCATGTCGCCATGGCTCCGATCATGGTCAAACCGGAATGAGCCATTAATCTTATCCGTCCCATCAAATAATGGACGCTCTTGTCTTCCTCCAATCGGGGCTCATGGGCGCCAAATGAGGCGTTTCTTCAAGGGAGCAGACTAAACTCCGGAGGCCGATCCGGACTGGAGTCCAGCAGCGGGCGTCTCCTATATAAAACCACTCCGAGGGCCAGTCTTGAGCGCCTTCTTAGGAGTGCGGATAGGTATCCGTCCCGGCGATCGCCATATTTCAAGCGCCGCCCACTTGATATATGGACCCCTCGTGAGAACGGGGTACGAGGCAAAACAGCCTCTTCCACAAAGCAAAATGGGGCTCGATGCCCAGGAATAGCTCGCAAAGAGCTACGTAGCCCGCGATATGCAGCACAGAGGCGGGCGTAAGGTGGTGGAGCTGGAGTCCGTAGAACTTCAAGAGCCCGCGGAGGAACGGATGTATTGGAAATCCGAGCCCCCTTATCAGATAGGGGACGAAGCACACTCGCTCCTCCTTGTTGGGGCTTGGAGTGTCCTCCTTTGCCTCCCACCTTGATAAGTAACCAGTCCGCCCAGATCGAACCATGAAGGCCGGAGGGAGAAACCCCTCCGTTTGGAGCTTCACTAGCTCATTGTGCGAAATAGAGCACCTCCTCCAATTCCCCGGTGGTGGGCTGGGAGCGCGTGAAGAAGAGCCGTGTTGACGATCCATGGTGGAATGGATTTCTAGGTCAGAGGCGCTTCGATGGAGTATATGCGGGAGGAAGATGGTGCGGTTCGGATCTGGATTCTTGCCTCTTTTATAGGCGGACGACTCGCACAATTAGGGGGTGAAATGCAAAAGACACCCTGGCTTTTCGCATTCGTGCGACGCGTGGAAGAGGGCCATTATTTGGCTAGAAGCCGAGGAGCACAGTATTCAAGATGAAGCCGGACACTATTCGGCTGGTACATGGAATTTGAAGGGAGAACCCGCCTTGCAACGCCGAAGACTATGAACGTGCTGGACTTATCGTCATTGAAGCCTGGTTCGGGGCTACCGAGGAGTCTGGACTAGGGGTGTCCGGATAGCGGACTATCATTATCCGCGGACTCGAGACTACGAAGATAGAAGATTGAAGACTCGGCTCGTGTCCGGAAGGTACTTTCCTTGGCGTGGAAGGCAAGCTTGGCAATACGGATATGTAGATCTCCTACCATTGTAACCGACTCTGTGTAACCCTAGCCCTCTCCGGTGTCTATATAAACCGGAGGGCTTTAGTCCGTAGGACAGCATACATTACAATAATCATACCATAGGCTAGCTTCTAGGGTTTAGCCTCCTTGATCTCGTGGTAGATCTACTCTTGTACTACCCATATCATCAATATTAATCAAGCAGGACGTAGGGTTTTACCTCCATCGAGAGGGCCCGAACCTGGGTAAAAACATTGTGTCCCTTGTCTCCTGTTACCATCCGCCTAGACGCACAGTTCGGGACCCCCTACCCGAGATCCGCCGGTTTTGACACCGACAGCGGGCAAGGTTCTCAAATTCTCTGCTGTAAGCATCAGCAGCCATGTTACTCTGGGTGAAACTACAGAATTCTTCTCTCTTGCGATCAATGAGGGCCTGAGGAATGTAATGCTCGCGAAAAGCCTCAGTGAAATCTCCCTAGGTAGGAATCTGGCCAGCTGGAAGCATAGCCTCATAGTTCTGCCACCAAAGACTAGCAGGACCTTCCAGGTGGTATGTGGCATAGGTGACCTTATCATCTTCAGCTACGTTCATGGAACGCAGCTTGTGTGTGATACTACGGAGCCAGTCATCTGCATCGAGTGGCTCAATGGAATGATGGAAGGTAGGTGGGTGCAAGCGAATGAAGTCATGGATGGTTCCAGACCCTTTGAACTGATGTGCGGTGTTCTCCTCGATACGTGCCAACAAGCGGTTAGACTCACGCTTGTTCCTCTCCATCTCTAACATGAACTCTGCCAACGAAGGCCAGTCGGGAGGATCCTCATCCCAACCATCTCCGTGGTTCTGGCTACGAGCAACAGAACTTCGCTTAACTGATGACATCCTGAGAAACGAAACCAAGGACGGAATCAACATCAACTATAGGCTGTAGATTGTAGGACAAGGAAATGAGTAAATCTCAACTCCTAGAGTAATTCCGGCAGAATAATGGTAGTAGAATGCTCAAAATGGGACATCCTGCTAACAAGGAGCAGTACAACAACTCAACATTACCAGTCAAGGTTCTGAGATCATACTAAACAGGCTACACCGGAAATACTCGAAAACTGGGATATGACTCTAATCAACCAATCCTATGGGACTACGGAGTAGTAACACGTGATCCTGATAGACGGAAGAGGAAGCCTAGTTCCTTAACCCCGTAGGAAAGGTAGGATGACTCAGATCAGAAGGCCATGAGGTATAAGGAGTAAAAAGAGCCTTATGTTCCTTCCCACAATCAATTCCCTTATATAACTAAAGAATTTCTAGACTCAACTTCGACCAGTTTGGCTTGGTAATCCTACAGGCAGTCAGGCTCTGATACCAAAGCTGTCAGGACCCCGATCCAAGGTCACACCGATCTAGCATGTAACACTTCATATCACTTTGCGGCCTCACGCACGGTATTCCCACGGGTGTCGCCTTACCATGCCCGGGACTGTTTGTGCCTTTTGGCACACGTATATGATAGTGTTGCTGACATCCATATGACAAAGAACCCGGGATGACATGGTTAGTCGTGAACCCAAAGTGGCACTAACTTACAGGGACAGGCATACATGACCCAGCAACGAACGTGTCGGTCATCAGCGAGTGAATCTGGGCTGTACCAGCTGGGCTAGCAGGACTCCGGAGGATCCGGGCTGTAGCAGGCTAACGGGACTCCGGTAGACATCGCGTGACATTTCCCCGAAGGGACAGACACAGGAACGAAGAAGGACACATGCCGGCCAGCCTAAGTGTTCCGGAGCAGTAGCAAGCTACTAGGGCTCAGTGGAAGCACTAGGAGACATTTCCCGGTAAGAAATGCTACTAAGGATAAACAACTAGATAGTCAGATCCCACACATAGCAATACACATCACACGTACGCATAACATGCAAGTATGTCATGTACAACATGGCATCACAGCATAACACAACAACACATATAGATAAGGCTCAAAGAGCCATCATAGCATTTATTACGAACAGGGGTCACATGACCCAACACTCAGAGCAAGCAAGCAACAAGCGGAAGCATTACATGTCTGAGTACAGACATCTACAAATGAAAAAGGCTGAAGAGCCTGACTATCTACAACATCCGATCAAGATCGTAGCTGAGGTACAAGCTACTTGTCGAAGTCCACGGAAACTAGTAAGACCGAAGTCTCCGCTACAAAAACATAAATATAGAAACATGAGTACAAAGGTACTCAGCAAGACTTACATCAGATCCTATCATACATGCATTTGTATCAAAAGGGTAATGTGGGGTTTAGTTGCAGCAAGCCAGCTTTGACTCGATGGCTATCTGTTCTCGACTCACGAGAAACATCTTTGAGGTGAGATGGCGCTGCGAGTCCACTAACCACCACACAATACACTACTATGGATTCATCCCCGTCTCCCTACGAGAAGGCCATCCATAGCACTCACACTTGTCTTGAGCATTTTAGAGTATCCACTTCAAGTTGTCTATGTACCATGTAAGCATCCAAGAAGTCCATAACCGCGGACCCGGCTATTTGACTAGATCATGTTAACCCTGCAGGGGTGTACTTCTTCACACACGCTCTCGCCACTTACCACCATGTACACGCCATATATCTCGGCAACCTTCAAGCGGAAGCCTGGCGAGGGTGTCGGCCATGACCTGACTAACCACACAAGACTCTAGTCCAGGTTTATCACCTATTCGGGTTCCATCTGCGAGGGAGTCTGGCGGAGGTTTCCATCATGGCCCCTAACGTGTGTGCAGGGTTCCCGAGCCCACCATCCGGGTGCCACTCGGTACACCAGGCTGCGCGTGCCTAGTTTGTCCCAAGCCCACCCTGCTGGGTGCCACTTGGTAGAAAAATAGCACTACCTACAAACACTAGAAACTAGTTGCAACTCCTGGACAGAGATCAAGTTGGTTAATAAGTCGAGAGGGGCACTTAAGCATTCCAACGCGTGGTAGTAGCTAGTCATTGGACACGTACACGTAACTCAGTGCTTAAGGACGGTTTCAGTGAGACAACCCACCATGTACTCCTACATGGCCTCTCACTGCTACCTTTACCAAATCGTGTTCATACACTTCACTCTCAGCATCAGAACATAGAACACTGCACTCCGATTCATTCCCAATGAATCAGACCTGACACACTCTAAGAAAATAGCAGGCATGGCATGGTAGGAACACAACAAAGGCTTCAATCAACTCCTACACATGCTAGTGGGTTTTAACTATTTACTGTGGCAATGACAGGTCATGCAGAGGAATGGGTTCAACTACCGCAACACAAAGTAGCAGCTGAATCGTTGTTGTCCTAATGCAATAACAAAGAGTAGGAGCGAGAGAGTAGGATTGTATCGGAATGAACAAGGGGGTTTGCTTGCCTGGTAGATCAACAGGGTGGCACTGCTCCTCGGACAAGTACTCTGGAACGGTCTCCGGAGCAGGAACTATCGAGAAGGACGGTGTCGGCAATCAATACACAAGCGTATGGAATAATATGATGCATGAACATGGCATGAAGATGTGATGTGGTTTGAGTTAAGGCAACTAGCATTCATTTGGTTGAAATCCATTTGAACCAAAGATTCAAATGCATCTCCGAAGTAAGCTCTTATATATGCCTATTATATTTTTCCACTTATACAGTAGGTATAAGTTGGTTTGTCATGCATGAAACTGGTACAGATGGATAGATTGAATTTTTCTGACAATTTCTCATATATAAATTATTTCAATCTGAGCTACGGTTGAATTTCTATGATTTTTTGAAGTTTATAGCATTTTCTAGAATTTCCTGATTTAATTTAAATCCAGAAAACAAATAACTGCGTCAGCACTGCGTCATGCTTGCATCAGCAAGTCAACAATGCTGACTGGGGTCAAACATGACGTGTGGGGTCCACACGTCAGTGTCACGGTTAACTAATAAAGGTTAATTAGCACTAACACTAACCTAACTACAGATTAGTCAGAGACGGGCCCCACCTGTCATTGACCCATATGGGTCAAATCTGGTCAACTGGGGGAGGTCAAACCGGTCAACCCACTGGTGTTTAGCCACCGGCGAGGCCGAATGCGGTGGAGGGGCTTGGGATTCGCCCTCCGGCGTCCATTCGGGCGGCGGAGACCATCAGCGAGGAGCCCAGGCTCGCGCGCATCCAGGGGGGCAGATGGGAGGCTGCGGGGGCGGCGGAGCTCGCTGGAGTGAAGCTCACGGTGGCGGCCGGAGCACGGCCAAGGGCAGGTGCAGCGCTACGGTGCACAGGGGCGGCGGCTGAGAGCATCGGGGCGTAGCCCGGGCTCGTCCGCATCCAGCGGAGGCGACGGGAGGATGCAGGGTGGCCGGAGCTCGCCGGAGCAGAGCTTGCGGCGGCGGCCGGAGCTCGAGTCCGCTCGAGTTTGTGGCTATGGCGCGGGAAACGATGGGAAAGCACAGGGGAAACGGTCAGGGCCTCACAGCGATCTCGATGGCGTCGTCAGCGAGCTCGGGGGAGGCCGGACGGCGGCGTGGCGTTGCCGGCGATCTCTGAGGCCGATGGTGAAGACGACGGTGATGGCGGCTTCATAGGGAGTCCGGTGACACACGGCTTGACGAGGAGGATGAGGACGACGGCGCAGAGCTCTTGGACTCGTCGGAGAGGCCAGGCCGTGGCGGTGGGCGTGGCAACGGCGAGCGGCGGCGACGGGCACGTTCGGTTCTGCAAGAGAGAGAGCGGAGGAGGCAGGGAAGGGGATGAGAGTGAGAGGGGTCCGGGACGGTGCGTGGCGTCGTCCAGGCGTTCCAGGCGACGAGAGGGAGAAGCAGAAGGTGGCGGGATCGTGGCATGAAGCGAAGCGGCCATGACACGCACAAATGCCGATGAGCATGAGGAAGAAGACAGAGGAGGAGGCGGGCTGGGCCAGCTGCTGGGCTGCACAGGAGCTGGGCCGCAGTTAAGTTTTTCCATTTCTTTTATTTTCTATTTTTCTAACATTTGTTTTGATTTAATAATAATACTAAATTATTTTATTTCCTTATGCCAATTTTTGTAGGAACTAGTGGTATTATTCCACAGCTCCTCAACAAATGGCATAATTTTTGGACATATATTATATATATAACATATATATATATATATATATATCAAATGCAAATAATTATCGGATTAATCCAAATGGCCAAAATAAATACTTATGAGCTCCTAAAAATATTGGTTTGATTTTTATCTTTGTCCAATATTTTCAGAGAGCAACATGAACATTTTCTTGGACCTTTTTGGAGCAATTTTTATTTGGGTCATTTCCAAAAATGATTTTGAGGGTTTCACAAATCCCCATTTCAAATTTAAATGGAATTTAAACATGATGCACACATGACTAGCTAGCCTTGATCATACCAGAACTAGGGATGTGACAATCGTAGTTGAAACCCTCGACTTGGGAGTAGCCTTGTGCTACCAAACGAGCCTTGTTGCGAACGATAATCCCATGAGCATCTTGCTTGTTCTTGAATATCCACTTGGTTCCAATGACATTATGGTTCCCCTTTGGCCTTGGCACCAATCTCCACACCTTGTTGTGCTCGAAGTTATTGAGTTCTTCATGCTTCAAGCCAATCTGGGTCCTCGAGCGCCTCATAGACCTTTTGGGGTTCAACACAAGAAATAAACGCATGATGTTCACAATAGTTTGCTAATTGTCTATGAGTGCTTTCCCCCTTTCTTAAGCTTCCAAGCACATTCTTCATGAGATGATCTTTGGTAGTGAGCTTCGATGCAATCTTGGCGGCACGACGCTCCAATTCCTCCTCAAGAGAAAGTTGAGGAGCGATAACTTTATCATCTTGAGCATCGTCTTAAGCTTGTTCTTGATCTGAGCTTGCTCTTGATCTTGAACTTTCTCGGGGGGAAGAACTTGCCCTTGGGCATCACTTGATGGTTCACCACCATCTTGAGATTGATCTTGCCCTTGATCTTGTTCACTTGGTTGAGGGCCTTCACTTTGCTCTTTGGAAGCGTGCGGGTCTTGGGTTGGTGATGGTTCCACTTGAGTGGAACATTGTCCTTCTCCTTCGTCCACAAGGGGTTTCTCAATGGGTAGGATATGACCAACAACCATTCTTCTTATGGCTTGGGGAGGAATTTCATCACCTACATCACAAGTACCACTTTGCTCCACTTGGGAGCCGTTATTCTCGTCAAACTCCATGTTACGCGTCTCCTTAGTGAGTCCCATGGACTTGTTGAGGACACGGTAAGCATGAGAGTTTGTAGCATAACCAACAAATATGCCCTCATGAGCTTTAGCCTCAAATTTTGACAAACGAACAAGTTTCTTGAGAATGAAGCACTTACAACCGAACACCCGGAAGTACTTGAAATTGGGCTTGTTACCGGTGAGTATCTCATAAGGAGTCTTGTTCAAGCCTTTGCGGAGATAGAGCCGATTGGATGCATGACAAGTGGTGTTGATGGCTTCGGCCCAAAACTTGTAGGGATACTTGAACTCCGCCATCTTGGTCCTTGCCGCGTCCATCAACGTCCGATTCTTCCTCTTCGCTACATCATTTTGTTGAGGGGTGTAAGGTGCGAAATATTGACGCTTGATCCCCTCATCACTAAGAAACTCATCCAATGTGTAGTTCTTGAACTTGGTGGCGTTGTCGCTTCTTATTGTCAAGATCTTTGCATTGTGTTGATGTTGAGCTTCATTTGCAAAGTCGATGACGGTTTGTTGGGTCTCACTCTTCCTCTTGAACAAATATACCCAAGTGTATCTTGAGTAATCATCCACAATCACCAAACAATACTTTCTACCCCCAAGACTATCAAAGGATGGAGGTCCAAAGAGATCCAAGTGAAGGATCTCCAAGGGCCTCTTCGAGTAGATGATAGTTGTGGGAGGATGAGCCTTCTCATGTAGCTTTCCTTTTATACAAGCACTGCAAGGACGATCTTTGGCAAAACTAACATTTTTTAGTCCACGGACATGGTCCCCCTTGAGAAGACTTTGCAAAGATCTCATATTGACGTGGGCAAAACGGTGATGCCAAAGCCATCCCACGTAAACTTTAGCCATTAGGCATGTTGCGGTCTTAGTGGGTCACTCCAAAAATTTAATCACATAAAGACCGTTCTTGACATGCCCAACAAAGGCTACTTTAAGAGTCTTACTCCACAAGAGGGCCACGGTATCAATATCAAAGAAAGTGGCAAAGCCCATGAGTGCAAGTTGACGAACGGAAAGTAAGTTGTATGCAAGGGACTCAACAAGCATGACTTTCTCGATCGTGAGATCATGAGAAATGACAACCTTGCCAAGACCCAATACCTTAGAAGATGAAGCATCACCCCATTCGACATTGGTGGGCATAGATGAAATTTTATGTATGTCCACCACTAAGTCCTTGCTTCCTGTCATATGATTTGTGGCTCCACTAACTAGCAACCATGATCCCCCACCGGAAGCAAACATCTACAAGAGATCAATGCTTGGTTTTAGGTACCCATTTTGTAATGGGTCCTTTGATGTTAGCAAAAAGGGTCTTAGGAACCCAAATAGACCATTCAATGTACTCATAAGAAGAACCAACAAATTTGGCATAAACATGCCCATCACTAGCATGGCATAACACATAAGAAGGGTTAAAATTGCTGGCTTTATTGGAAGGAGTGGCATTGCCCTTCTTGACACCGCCACCCTTCGTGTTATTCTTCTTCTCCTTAGGAGTACCCTCTCCCTCCTTCACAAAGGTTTGCTTGAGAGGAGGAGGTCGTGTGGTCTTGTCATTCTTCTTCTTCTTCTTCTTGAACTTGGGTGCAAACCCAATCCCCTCCTTGGCCACAAATTCCTTTTGATTGCTCAAAAGATCTTTGAGGTTCTTCTCTCCTTGTATGCACGACACAAGGCCTTTCTCAAGTTGCTCCTTCAACTTGGCATTCTCCTCCACAAGATGCACATGTTCACGACACAGGTTAGTAGCATATGCATTATCAATTAAAACCATATGAGGAAACATGGCTTTCTCCTTGGTTAGCTTCACTTGGAGTTGATCATGAGACTCTTTGAGGCTTGCATGAGCACTCTTCAAGGCCTTGTGAGCCTTGTCAAGTATATCAAACTCCTCCTTGAGTCTAGCATGGTTAACCCCAAGTTTACCCTTCTCGGAATTGAGCACACGAGATACAACAAGAGCATGATCAAGATCTTTCTTTAATTTGGCATGATCATCGTTGTGTGACTCCTCAAGAGCCAAACGATGACCACGCTCTTCCTCAAGCACATTAGAGAGATCCTATATCTCATCGGCATAGTCATGACTATGCTCTTCCATCTTAGAGATGGTTTCTTCGTGAGCCTCGATCACATCATTGGCTTCACCAAGTTGTTCCAAGAGAGCAACGAAGTGCTTCTTGGATTTACCCTTCAGCTTATTCATAAAAGACTCAAATTCATTTTCTTCCTCCTTTGACACCTCACTTTCATCAATGCAATTCGTCAAGGAAGGATTAGTATTGATGGTGGTTTTGATGTTGGGGGTTACCTTGTTGGTGGCTTTAGCCATGAGGCACTTGGCGGTGATGTTCCTGTTGGGTGAGTCGAAGTGGGACACCCATGGAGTTGTTGCAATGGCAACGGAGGCCATGGCAACCGTCTCACCGCCTTCATCATCATCATCATCCTCATTGTACTCTTCTTGTGCCACCAACCCCTTGGGAGGAGTCTTCTTGGTGAAGTTGTTCTTGTTGGGGAAGGACTTGGCCTTGAATTTTCAGATAAGCTTGCCCCCGTTGTCTACCCTCTTCTCGTACGGGCATTCTACAACAAAGTGGCTCACATTGCCACAATTATAGCATGTCCTCACATGTTGCTTGCCGTTGGTGCCACTTGAGTTTTTCTTGTTGAAGTTGGGCCTTATGTTCTTATTGCTCCAACATTGCCGTGACGTGAGATCCATGTGCTCATGATAAGCATACTTGGTATCTTCGGGGGAACATCCCTCTTCTTCCTCTTCACTCTATTCTTCCACACTAGCCTTGACCTTCAAAGCAAGGATGGGCTTATTTGATCATTGAGAACGCAACACCGCATTGTTGGCGATCTTGTCCAAGATCCTCATAGCAACAAACTCATCCAACACTTCACTTGAGTACAAGGCGAGTTCGGCCTTTGACGGATGACGGAGGACATGGCCTTATGGTAGGGCATCATGGCCTTGAGAAACTTGCTCTTGATCCAATTTTCATCCATATCCTTGCTCCCATGATCTCGGAGAGAGACCGCGAGAGTGGTTAATCTCCGGTAAAGCTCACGAGGTTCTTCATCTTCATTCATCGCAAACTCATCGGCTTCATCTTGTACCACTTCAAAGTTGGAGCATTGGATGCTTGCGCTTCCCTTGTAAATGGAAACAACATGTTGCCATGCTTCCTTGGCCACGGTGAAGGGTCAGAGGTGTGCAATATCTTTGGGAGGGATTGCTTCTTGGAGAATGAAGAGAGCGGACTCGTTGAATTGATGCTCCGCAGCTTCTCTAGGAGTGAAGTTGCTTGGGTCATGCGGGTAGAAACCTTGCTCAATAATTCTCCAAAGATTAGTAGAACTATGATTTAAATGACGTTTAAAGCGATACACCCAAGAAGCAAAATCCTCGTTTTTCACAAGCTTAGGAGGACGACCAACATGATTCATATGCGTGGAGGGAACCGGTCCTCCATAAGTAAGTGGAGATTCAACATGGGCAAAGATGCCACTCCCACTTCTACCACTAGGCAAAGGAGCTTGCTCACTATTAGCTTCCCCCCTTTTGGAGTTAGGATCCGCCACCTTTTTAGCAGGATCAACCACTTCCAACGGTTCGGTGGATAATTTAAGCCCGTTAGGAAACTCCTTAAACATCCCTTTAACCTCGGCCATCAAGGAGGTTTTCAATGTGTCCATAGCCGCATTGAACTCCTCACGAGAGACCGAGGGTCCCCCATCGGCCGCAGACAAAGTGGGATTCGCACCGGGGTGATCCTCCACCTCGTCCGTGGTGTCAACCATACTCTTCAGACAGAAAAGTCCTTATTTAAGAGAAGAGGCTCTGATACCAATTGAAAGGATCGACATGGTTGACTAGACAGGGTGAATAGGCAACTAACAATTTTTAGCTTTTCTTGACCAAATTAAACTTAGCGTCAAAGTAGGTTGTCTAGATGTGCAACTAGGTGAATAACCTATATGATGCAACAACAACAAGCACACAAGCAAGCTAGGGATACAACACAATAAAAGCTTGCACAAGTAAAGGTGAGAGATAACCAAGAGTGGAGTCGATGGAGACGAGGAAGTGTTACTGAAGTTCCTTCCCTTCGAGAACAAGTACGTCTCCGTTGGAGCGGTGTGGAGGCACAATGCTCCCCAAGAAGCCACTAAGGCCACCGTATTCTCCTCACATCCTCACACAATGCAAGATGTCGTGATTCCACTATTGGTGCCCTTGAAGGCGGCGACCGAACCTTTACAAACAAGGTTGAGGCTATCTCCACAACTTAATTGGAGGCTCCCAACGACACCACGAAGCTTCACCATAATGGAATATGGCTCCGCGGTGATCTCAACTATCTAGGGTGCTCAACCACTCAAGAGTAACAAGATCCACAAGGGATTAGTGGGGGGAATCAAATTTCTCTTGGTGGAAGTGCAGATAGGGGCCTTATCAACCAATCCCTGGAAAATCAACAGGTTTGATTGGCTAGGGAGAGAGATCGGGGAGAATGGAGCTTTGAGCAACAATGGAGCTTAGGGAGGGAAGAGGTAGTCTTCTTGGGGAAGAAGACCCCCTTTATATAGTGGGAAAAAAGATCAGACCGTTACCCACTTAGTCAGCCTGTGGGATGCGGTACTACCGCACGAGCTCACGGTACTACCGCAAAGTTCTACGGTACTACCGCATCACGTAGCGGTACTACCGCTCATGCGGTCGAAGCCCGGTGAGGCCCTGTTGCACTAGGCAACGAGTGGGAGAACCGCCGGAGCAGTACTATCGCGCGCCCCTGCGGTACTACCGCAAGGTAGGGGCTCACCAGGGCTGGAAATGGCATGAACTAAATAAAATACATCCATGACTACTTTCGCTGAGATTGGGACGTGCGAAAATCCGGCACGGTACTACCCCTCGCAGGGAGCGGTACTACCGCGTATGGGCGGAAGTAAAAAATTACTTCCACGCCTACTTCCGTGTGCGACAGCGTTTTGGGTAGACGCAGCGGTACTACCGCTCGCGAGGAGCAGTAGTACCGCACGGCGTGGTACTACCGCTTCCACTGGCGTTCTTGCCGGGCCCTGCGATTATCTGCTCCTTGAGCGAGACTACCGCCGCCACGTAAATCATAGAACTTGAAAGCCTTCCTCTCGCAGCGAAAAGGATAAACGAACGGAGCTCCAAGGAAGGGAAGGAAAGGTGGTGTGAAGAAACAGATGTGTACGTGTCGATTCCACCCTAACCTTTCCGAAGCGGACCCCCTCTTAATAGTACGGCTTTCCAATGAATCAAATCCACCGAAAAGAAACGTAGAGAACCGCTGTCTTTGATAGGCTCCGAGGGGCAACGAATCTTCTTGTGCCTAGACATGGGATATCTGAAATGCTCAATGCACACGATTAGTCCTCAAATGCACTGTCATCAATCACCAAAACTACATAGGGAGAAATATGCCCTTACAACTGTGTTTAGGGCCAGCTTTGCACAACGAGTGTATGCCGCCTGACTTCATAGGCCCTGGCAAGGTCTCTAATTATACAGCTGATTGAGAGCCTGCCGAGTGGATCAAGAGTTATGAGTTGGCCATGGATATGCTGGAGGTTAGCGATGCGGTATGTGCCTGATATCTGACAATGATGCTTGAGGGTCCAGCACAAACGTGGTTAAAGAATTAGCTGCCAATTCCATCAACACTTGGCAAGAGTTGAAGGAGTGCTTCGTCAAAAATTTCCAAGGGACCTGTAAGCGTCCTTTCATGGGGATATCCACCGTGACAAAACCGTGACAAAGGAAGACCGCAAAACTCCGGTATATGTCGGACCGAACACATTTGTTCACTTTTGCAATCCAATGGGACTTGTATCGGCCCGCGAAGCGGTCCAGACGTCGTAAAGTGGAGACAAAAGCGGGGGAGATATACCGGAGTCCGGACATCCACTTTACCAACCAAAAGCCTTTGCGTGGTCTCCTCTCTTTTTTCTTTCTTCACATGCATGGTCCCCTCTCCTCCCAATCGGACACCACACCACAAATAATCACCACATGCATGGTCCTTACCTACTTTTTGTCCTCCCAGCCGAATACTTTCTAATTAGTGTTTGATGGCTCCCTCCCGTATCATCTTCGTGGACCACGTCCGGATACAAAAACGGACATATGTCGGAGGAATTCATGTATCGGTGTTGGAGATGCCCTTAGAGCATCTCCAATAGATGATGTAAATTACATCACCAAATTATGCTTCGAGTAAAATTTACATCACCAAAAACCTCCAACACCAACCCATGGTGTGAAACAGAGCACTAGTGCTCCAATAGGTGATATAAAATAAGTTAGGGATTGTCGGTGTCAAAACCGGCGGATCTCGGGTAGGGGGTCCCGAACTGTGCGTCTAGGCGGATGGTAACAGGAGACAAGGGACACAATGTTTTTACCCAGGTTCGGGCCCTCTCGATGGAGGTAAAACCCTACGTCCTGCTTGATTAATATAGATGATATGGGTAGTACAAGAGTAGATCTACCACGAGATCAAGGAGGCTAAACCCTAGAAGCTAGCCTATGGTATGATTGTTGTAATGTATGTTGTCCTACGGACTAAAGCCCTCTGGTTTATATAGACACTGGAGGAGGCTAGGGTTACACAGAGTCGGTTACAATGGTAGGAGATCTACATATCTGTATTGCCAAGCTTGCCTTCCACGCCAAGGAAAGTACCTTCCGGACACGAGCCGGAGTCTTCAATCTTGTATCTTCGTAGTCTTGGAGTCCGGCGGATAATGATAGTCCGGCTGTCCGGACACCCCCTAGTCCAGGACTCCCTCAGTAGCCCCTGAACCAGTCTTCAATGACGATAAGTCCGGCGTGCATAATGTTCGGCATTGCAAGGCGGGTTCCTCCCTTGAATAATCCAGAGAAGATGATGAACACCAGGATAGTGTCCGGCTCTGCAAAAATAATTTCCACACTCCACCGTAGAGAGAATAAAACATATACACTAACTCAATCTGCTGACGTATTATGCGGCGTGACATCACACCGCTACCAAGCCCTTGTTTTAATCGTTTTTTTACTATTCCACCTCAGCACGTTTAGCGAAGCGGTTTCCTTGGCACGTCTTGTCGAAGCAGAGATCGTGTTCCCCCTTATTCCAGGATTCTCATCAATACAGACGTGGGTAACCCAACCGCGCCATTGATGGTGGCGCTTGGGAGATAAGCGAGTTTTACCAGGCTGGTGGGGGACGCAGAGTTTAGTCCGCCTATATATACGGGATAAGGATTCACCTTCTCACCTACGTCTTCTTCCTCCTTTGCTTATCCATCTCCGCGCACTCAAGCTCTAACGCCCAAGCTTGCGCATCTCGCCTCAACCTTCTCCGAATATGTCTGGAGCGGGAGGTAAATGTCTAGCCTCCACCGCCAAGGAGGAGGACATCACCAAGCTGCGCGACGCCGGATACCTTTCCAGCGATATTATGCGCCGGCTGCCCGACGAGGGGCAGCTCATCCCCCCCAGGCCTCATGAGAGGTCGTCTTCCTCCCCACTTCCTCCGCGGACTGGGCTTTCCGCTCCATCCATTTGTCCGGGGGCTCATGTTTTACTACGGCCTGGATTTCCACGATCTGGCGCCGAACTTCATCCTCAACATCTCGGTGTTTATCGTCGTGTGTGAGGCCTTCCTCTGCATCCAGCCCCACTTCGGCCTGTGGCTCAAGACCTTCAACGTCAAGTGAAGGTTGTGAAGGGCACGCATAAGCGGAATGCGGAGGCGCCATGTTGGGCAAATTGCCCAACGTCCCTTAGCTGGAAGGGACCTTCGTGGACTCCGTCAAGGGGTGGCAATCGGGTGGTTCTACATCACCGAGCCGCAAAGCCCACATGGGCGGCGGCCCCGAGTTTAGATCTAGAATCCCCACGCAGCTCACCTCCCGAAAGAGAAGGGCTTGCGGTGGGGTAATCCGGTGGAGGTGACGGACTCGAGCCTGCATCAAGAAGATGGTGGCGAGAGGCTCGGCTTGTCGGCGTGGTCCAAGTCATGCTCCTCCGTGGATTCTCCCATGCCAAGAACGGGCATTCAATTTGTGGGAGTTCAATCCGGAACAACACCAGCGCTGAGCGGGCTCTTGATACAACATACGAAGGCGCTGGAGGTGCTGTTCAAGGGCGCCAAGCCCCGCATCCGAGACGGAAGATCGCGGATTCAGCCGCAATGGTCCAACCGACGCGTAAGTGATTCAACCCCATTACGGGACACTTGTGATAATTAAATTAACTTTCGGTGGGATTTCATTCGCCATTTCCTTGACAGAATGGATGGAGAAAGCCAAGCTGCTTATCAGCCCGGCTCCCATGCCAGAAGACCTAGTGAACGCCCGCATAACAGGGTTGCTGGTTCTGGCACCGCACGTGGTGCCGGAGAAGAAGGCCAAGAAGGTGGCCACGGGGACTCAAAAGAGTTCCCGTAATCAGGCGTCTGACGACGACAAGGACTCCTCCCCTGAAGACGAGGAGGAGGAGTATTCTCTCCCGGAGGAGGGAGAGAAGAAGAGGAAGGCTTCCCCAATCAGGGAGGCCGAAGGGTCCAAGAGGGGGAGAACTATCCCCCCGGACAGTTTCGCCAACATCAACGTTGGCGAAGATGAATGGCCTCCAAGGGCCAGGCGTCCGGCAGGATCGTAAGTGTTCGGATCATTTATATGCCGTATATTTTATATCCTGCAGTGTCCTTCTAACGCCGCATTCTGCTCGTAGTCCGGCCAGTGACAATCTCCCCGACTCGATGAGTGGGTCGTTGGCCTCGTCGGATGTAAATTCCATCCCGACTGCCTCTACCCCACGCGCCGATGAGGACGCCGAGGTGGGATCCCACAGAGGGACCCATCCAGGAGGAGGCTCCGGAGGCGCCGTCAGGCAGCCTCCCGGACTTCGTGCCGAACTCTACACCGGAACCCGCAGTGGTTCCAGAGTCCGGCAAGCGGCCCCTTCGAAAGAAGGGCAGGACCACGACGCCGGGCGGCCTCCGTCCATCTGGGGCGCCGGATAACTGTTGGGGCGCTTAAAGGCGCTTCCATCGAGGAAGAACACCGCACTATCATGAGTGCGGTGATTGAGAAGGTTCACTTGCTAAAAGCGGGCTGACCGAAGCTCGCAGCAGCCTTCTAACGAGCTTTGAGGTAAGAAGTTAAAATTATGCAATGTAATACCGCATAGACGGTAGCCCTCGATGCTTAGTTCGATGTTCAAAAGAAAAGCGGACCGAGGATCTAACAAGATATACGCAGGTTGCCTAAAATATGTCAATATGGGTTTGCGAGGCTGCGCTGCCGACCTATACCGCGTTAACGGCGGAGGTCGAGGTGATGAAGAAGGACCTCGAGCGGTCCGAGCAAGAGCTCGGCCATGCCAAGAGGCAGCTCGAGGAAAAAGAAGGTGGGTAACACCTCTTTGAATAAGTACCTTACAGAAAAGGGTTTAGGTTGCAAATAAAATTAACAAGGATAATATGTGTATTGCAGGGCCCACTAACGAGGTGGCAACCCTGAAGGATCTTGTGTCATGACGAGCAGCAGCGGCCGCAGAATGGGCTGAGCGAGAAAAGCAAGAGGCACGGGTGGCGGAAGTTCGGCAAGAGCTCCAAGCTCTCATGGAAAAACAGTTTGGAGCGTGACTCCAAGACTCGAGAGTCCGAGCTTGCCTCGGCTCTCGAAAGTGCCAAGTCCGCCAAGGCCAAGGCCCAGAAGGCCCTTCAGGAAGTGGAGGACATAAAGAAGATAGCGGCGGGTAAGGCGTTTTTCATGCAAAGCAGGCATGTTAATGTGAATTACCGCATACTTACCCGAATTCGGAGCTCTCGAGGGGCGTTTGCAGATCTGCCGCGTAGTGCGTCTGATGCCGCCGCATTCTATCGTGGCGAGGAGGGGAGCTCGAAGGAGATGGTCTTCGGTCTCGATATCTTTGAGGCCGCCATCCGTGCCCCAAGCGACCAAGCAAGCAGTGGTCGAACTCCACAAGGTAGCCGAGGAGGCCATGAAGGGTCTCATAGACCGGTTGTGGCTGGACAGGCCATGCCCGAAGCTACTTTGGCCTTGTGCGGCGGCTGTTGGATGCATGCCCCAGGCTGGATGTGATCAAGCGCTCCGCCTATATTGAAGGCGCTCGTCGGGCCCTTGCCCGCATAAAGGTGCAATGGGCAAACTGATGCGAGAAGCTTCTCACGGATCCGCCGCCGCGAGCAAGGAGCATCGCACGCCGGAGCGGTATTATAAAGTTGTCTGAAGGAGCTGCGATATTGCGTATGAGTGCTCGAGATGTAATCTTTGAGTGAACTCGCTGTGTATTTATCCTGTGCGCTGAAAACTTCGTTCCTATGTGCCATGAGCAACGCTTGTTTAATTTAAATATTACCTTCTGTGCGGCCATTTATAAAATATGAGAGATGGCAAGTCGTTAGCTTCAGCCCCCAAGCCACAAGTGCTGGGGTGTTCGGGATAAACATGAGCACTCTTGTTCCCATTGTTGGGTCCATCGAGGGAGGCGCTCAACACAACGAACAAGGCAACCGGACTTATAATGCTTGAACACTCTCACTTAGCCATAGAATTCTATAATTTTAAATTTCGGCGAAGCCCCTGGTATTCGGAAGACCGAATCTGGGGCGCTATCCACGCCTTCATCGGACATTATCCGAACTTCGCCAAACGGCGTGAGTCTTTAAGGACCGAAAAACCTCTCGAACAGCGACCGGTCTCTCGCCTTATCATGCCGCCGGTTTAGCTTTCTCCACTGAGGCGTTAACCCGGCTCAACCGGGGCGCAATCGCAGTGGTTCTCCTAGTGCCACCTTAGCCGACAGAATGGAACGTAAGGCACCAAAACGTGGGAGCCGGGCAAACCCAACTATTGACCCAAGACATGATTCGGAGCCGATTCATATAATGCTATAAGTTCGTGGTGCCGCACTTGTGAAAGTGTTCGGACTTTATCACACCATAAATTGGGGAACAGAAGCCCCTGGCGTATTCGGCCGTACCAAAATATACGTGTGCAAGATGTCATGTAATGAACATATATATAAAAGGTAATGCAATTGCAAAGAAAAAGGTATTGCATTATATATGAAAGAAAGCCTGCTAATAGAGCGGACCGATACAAATAGTGCGGTAAGCAAGGGATTTGGACTCAATAAATATGTCCCCCTCCAGGGATGAGCTGCGGACTTGGTGTATATAATTGAATTTAATGCTCGTAATTGAGACCACCTGAGAGTTCGTCGCGGCCTTCTTTAGTCCCTGACTATTGCATCATGAGTTCGGCAGGTTCGCCACCGGACAGGGCTTCTATTTGACGGAGTCCTGTGTACACAAAGTAGTAAAGTAAAAAAGAAAAGAAGGGGGGCACCCTTGCGAGCCCCTGGTGTGGTCGAGCCGCACTCTGGGTCCATTGTGATCGTGCCCCTTTTCCTGCGCCCATGGTATCTCCAAAGCGTAATGATGTACGCGGAGTGTTATTCTTGCGATCATGCGCGGGCAAGGGTTGGGGCCGCATTGCTACGCATGCTCTGATCGCGCCAGGTGATCTTGGTTGGCATTGCTCCGGGCACGCTTTGCTGTGTCCGGCCTTTTAACCGCCGGACTTGAGAATTGCCTTAAGAGGCTGCTCTGTACTTCTGCTGCGAGAGCCGCTATATGTTCCTCCGTTCGGAGGGAGCGTTCCGTATTCCCATTGACCGTGATGACTCCATGAGGGCCTGGCATCTTGAGATTTAGGTATGCATAATGCGGCACCGCGTTGAATTTTGCAAGCGCGTTCGTCCGAGCAGGCGTGATAGCCGCCGCGAACGGGACTATGTCGAAGATTAACTCTTCGCCCGAAATTGTCCGGGATCCGAAGACCACTTCGGTGTGGTGAGCTGTCATAGCTTGGCTTCCACTCCTAGGATGACACCTTTAAAGGTTGTCTCTGTAGGTTTGATCCTTGATGGGTCTATGCCCATTTTGCACATCGTATCTGATAAAGCAGTTCAAAGCTCTGCCGCCGTCCATCAGGACTCTTGTGAGGTGAAATCCATCGACGATTGGGTCTAAGACCAATGCGGCGAATCCGCCGTGGCGTATGCTGGTCGGATGGTCTCTTTGATCGAAAGTGATCAGACAAGAGGACCATGGATTGAACTTTGGGGCGACTGGCTCCATCGCATAGAAGTCCCTGAGTGCGCGTTTCCTCTCCCTCTTGGGTATGTGGGTCGCGTATATCATATTCACCGTCCGCACTTGTGGGGGAAACCCTTCGCCCTCTGCTGTTCGGGTCGGGTCTCTTCCTCGTCGTCGCTATTTAGCCCCTTGTCATTGTTTTCGCAATTAACTTGCGGCCTGCTTGAACACCCAGCAATCTCTATTGGTGTGGTTAGCTGGCTTTTCGAGAGTGCCATGTATCCGCATGAGCGGTCGAGTATTCGGTCCAGATTGGACGGACCCGAGTAGTTCTTTTGAATGGCTTCTTCCACGACCGGTTTAGAGCCTCGAATCCGGCATTGACCGCCGTATCCTCCTTATCGCTGCCGTTAATGCGGCGTTTGTTTTGTTTCGACGTGACTGCCGTTGTTGTCCTTTGTATCCGGACTGCCAGAATTTTTACGGAGGTTGTTGCTACGGGCTAGCCAGCTGTCCTCTCCGCAAAAGCGGGTCATTAACGATGTGAGGGCTGCCATGGATTTCGGCTTTTCCCGCCCTGTGCGGGCTAGCTATTCGTCCGGATGTTATGTTTGAAGGCTGCAAGGGCCTCTACATCCGGACAGTCGACGATTTGGTTTTTCTTTTTCAAGAACCGTGTCCAGAATTGTCTGGCCGATTCGTCTGGCTGCTGAATGATGTGGCTTAGGTCATCGGCGTCTGGTGGTCGCACATACGTGCCCTGGAAGTTGTCGAGGAATGCGGCTTCCAAGTCTTCCCAGCACCCAATTGAATCTGCAGGCAAGCTGTTTAGCCAATGCCTAGCTGGTCCTTTAAGCTTGAGTGGGAGGTACTTGATGGCATGGAGATCATCACCGCGGGCCATATGAATGTGGAGAAGATAGTCTTCGATCCAAACCGCGGGGTCTGTTGTGCCATCGTAAGATTCGATGTTTACGGTTTTAAACCCTTCGGGATCGATGATCCATAACTTCGCCGCGAAGCATAGAGGTGTGTGGCGCCCAGTATTAGGCGATATCGCGACGCAGCTCGAGAGAGCGTTATCTCTGTGTTCGCCTGGCCGGGTTGTTATGTCCGCGCGCGACGGTATTCGCTGTGGGTCGTGGGCGCCCACGTGATCCGTAGATGGATCTGGATTGTCTTGCCTTGTCCTCCAATATGTCTCGCAAGTCCGCGCGTTCCCTCTTGGCCCGTACTTTTGGAGCGATGCGGGTCTGCCTTGGCTGGGAGCTGGATGCCTCTCATCACGACCACGGGGTGGTCGGTCACCATGTCGTCGGCGCCGGTGATGAAGGTGTGTATGCTTCCTCCTCTAATCGGGGGAGCAGCTTGCATCTTGGGTAACTTTTGGAGGGGCGTTCGAGTTTATACTCTTCGGCCGCGAGGACCTCGGTCCATCGATCGGCCAGCAGATCTTGATCAGCTTGGAGCTGCTGCTGCTTTTTCTTTAGGCTGTTTGCCGTGGCTATGAGCCTGCGCTTGAAGCGCTCTTGTTCGACGGGATCCTCAGGTACGACGAATTCATCATCGTTGAGGCTTGCTTCGTCTTCGGAGGGAGGCATATAGTTATCATCCTCAACCCTTCGCCGCCGCCCTATCGTGAGGGCTTGCTTCGCCCTCCTCCTGCTGAGTCTTCTTTGGAGGGGATTGTCTTGACACTCTCCGAGTGTTATTATCTCCGTGCGGAATCTCCATTCTTCTTTGTGGCAGGATTTAGAGCGGCGCCACGACGCCGGGCGTTTGGGCTGCTTCTTTAGAGAATCGCCTCCGCGCTTCTTCGCCATCCCCATCTTTTGGGGTGTCCACCATGTATATGTCGTATGACGAGGTGGTCTTCCAGTGCCCTGTAGGCGCTGGTTCCTATTCGTCTCCGGCATCGTCATCCATAGCGTCGATGTCGTCGGAGTCGTAGTCTAGCATGTCGGTTAGATCCTCGACAGTGGCTACAAAGTGGGTGGTGCGTGGGTTCTGAATTTCTTCGTCGTCCGAACTCCAACCGTCCTGGCCATAGTACGGCCATGATTCTCCTGATAGCGAGAGATGCTTCAGTGAATTCAGGATATCGCCAAAAGGCGAGTGTTGGAAAATATCCGCGGCGGTGAATTCCATAACCGGCGCCCAATCCGGATCGATTGGTAGGGGCGCGAGAGGTTCGGAGTCCGGCGAGGAGTCCGGCGCCTCGGAATCACGGGTTTCGCAGGGGACAAGATCAGTGTTCGGCTCCATCGCCGTGTATGTTGAAGCCCCGGACGGCGTCTATCCACCGCCCTCGATGTGGGCGATCGGCTCGCTAATGGCAAGCGGATCTGGTGCGCCACCGAGGGCACTTTGCTCGGTGGCGAGCTAGATCATGCACGCCGTCACAAAGGCGGCGCTTCGGCCAGGCTCGGGTCCGTCAAGATCAAGTCTCCGCGACATCGGCCGTGAAGTTTAAGCTTCGAATCGACCGATGGCGGGGGCGTAGCTTTCGATCTGCTCCAGATGGCCAAGAGAATTGGCCCGCAGTGCAAAGCCGCCGAATACGAGGATCTGTCCGGGGAGGAAATTCTCACCCAGGACAGCGTCGTTGGTTGAAGATGCCATCAAGCCTATCGGCGACGACACAGAGGAACTCTCAATGAAAGCACCAATGTCGGTGTCAAAACCGGCGGATCTCGGGTAGAGGGTCCCGAATCGCGTCTAGGCGGATGGTAACAGGAGACAAGGGACACAATGTTTTTACCTGTGTTCGGGCCCTCTCGATGGAGGTAAAACCCTCGTCCCGCTTGATTAATATTGATGATATGGGTAGTACAAGAGTAGATCTACCACGAGATCAAGGAGGCTAAACCCTAGAAGCTAGCCTATGGTATGATTGTTGTAATGTATGTTGTCCTACGGACTAAAGCCCTCCGGTTTATATAGACACCGGAGGAGGCTAGGGTTACACAGAGTCGGTTACAATGGTAGGAGATCTACATATCCGTATTGCCAAGCTTGCCTTCCACGCCAAGGAAAGTACCTTCCGGACACGAGCCGGAGTCTTCAATCTTGTATCTTCGTAGTCTCGGAGTCCGGCAGATAATGATAGTCCGGCTGTCCGGACACCCCCTAGTCCAGGACTCCCTCAGGGATATTTTTTACCTTGTGTAATTTTTGTCGAATACCTTGTGTGCGAGGATGATGAAATCGGACGGTACCTTGTCGGAGCGAAGATGGTAGCCACGCTGGTCATAGAGGCCTCTCCTCCGCCTTGTTGACACATGCCGGTTGGGGATACCCGTAATTTCAGCAACGCAGCATCGGTGACGCCGACCGATGCAAAGGCCGCTTGGCCCGATCACAGTGGTTGCGCACCTGCTCACTGTAGCTCTGACGGCCAGTAGTCCTACTCCGGAAGACGATAACGAGCTATGAGAGCCATCACGGACGCCGGTGCTCCGACCAATAGTGGAATGGGCTGAAACTCTACGCGACGACGGATCCAAGTCAGCGCAGCGGCGGGACCCCCGACGGATGTCCAAGGTGCCGGGGATGGGGCGGTGAGGTCGCAGTGGCTCGGGGGAGTACGGATGAGCGGCGGTTGCAACCTTTTTGGGTGAAATCGCCGGCGGCGGTGGTCAGATGGAGGAGCTGGAGTGTGGTAGGAATGATCCGCGTGGAAGTTGGGGTTGCGCGCGCGCCTGCTCATGTTTTTCTCTAGCTTACATCACACCCTATCCTTGGGTAAAATAATTTGCATCTACAACATCTATTGGAGCACCGCTTTTGCCCTGTTGTGATGTAAAAAAACTATCTTTTTTCATCTCCATCATCTATAGGACATGCTCTAGTTTGATCACAATGGAAATATCATATACTAGTGTATGATATTACCTTCACGATGGACAACGTATAACTTGGTATCATAATGACCCCATTTATTGTCATTCATGACACATACTACTACATCGTTTAATATGACATTGTACCATATCATGATACTCAATCATCTCTTTCCTCATTTAATTGTGTGCCATATCGAGGCAAATCTTTAGTTGGCATGCATGGTACTACCTATAATCCCATTGTGACTAGGCTTAATTCCCGCATGCAGCGATTTAATGCACCTCAAAATCTAAACATGTGATGAGGAGCAATAAAAATAGAATGAGCTCAAAATCTAAACATGTGACGAGGAGTAAAAATAGAATGAGACTTATAAAACAAAAGAACACAGAACCCTATAAACCGAAAAAGGAGTGATACGTCTCAAATGTATCTATAATTTAGTGCGAGATGGTATTTTAATACACTTTTGTATACTTTTATAATATTTTATATTTTTTTCCTAGACTACCCTATTAATTTAGTGCCAGTTGTTATTTTCTGCATATTTTTGATTTTACAGAAAATCAATATCTATGGAGGTAAAAGAAAACTCTAAGGATTCATATTTTTGGGGGCACGAAGTTCCACAAAGCACCAGAGGGAGACAAGAGGGGTCATAGGGCCTAGGCAATGCCCCATGGGTGTGGGGCCCCACAAGCACCCCCTACATCCATTCTTCCACCTACAAATTCCATATTTCGCAAAACCCTTTGCAAGATTTCTCTCCAAATTTTTTCGCCGCCGCAAGTTTCTGATCCAATTTGAGGTTGTCCCGGCACTCTGCCGGAGGAGTCCACCATGGTTCTCTCTTCTCTCTCTGATCTTCAATACCAATTTCCCGTGAGTTTCCTCACATGGCCAGGATCAATTCGATGTAATACGTGGTGTGTTTGTTGGGATATGATCAATTGACACTTTATAATCAGATTGTTCATTGAATTCAATTGAATATTTTGAGGTTTATTTGATGTATAATTGGATATATTCATGTGCTCTCTGACGGAGTCAAATCTGACATATCTCGGGTAGGGGGGGTCCCGATCTGGTAGCCTTGGCTAGCTGGTGACAGGAGACAGGGAAGCGCCCATGTTTACCCAGGTTTAGGCTTCTAGAAGAGGTAAAACCCTAAGTCCTGATTAGTTGTATGATTGTCCGAGGCTGCTCATGTTCTCTTTCTTTTGGTGCTCCTTGGACATTTGTGGATGCCAGAGCTCTGTGATTTCCTTGTGGACTAGGTGACGCCTAGAGCTCTGTCTCATCGGCTGTTGTTGTGCCTTGAGAAGCCTTGTCGTGCTTTCGCTTGTTCTTGTGTGCAGGTCTATGTCGAAGCCCCTTTGATGTGCTCATCATGCAGGACGTTGGTTGCCTATTTTGATCTTTCGAGCGGCAATGGCGATGGCACACTCCTTAGCTCTCAAGTGAGCACCTTCATCTTCCAACGGATTAGCGCCTTTCATGAGTTAGGCCAGGGTGTAGGGAGCCCCCTTCAGAGATGGAGGAGGATGCCACCATG
This sequence comes from Aegilops speltoides, assembly GCA_021437245.1. NCBI lineage: Eukaryota > Viridiplantae > Streptophyta > Magnoliopsida > Poales > Poaceae > Aegilops > Aegilops speltoides. The sequence goes on from CM038145.1 coordinate 377,725,002, forward strand.
TCGACCAAAGCCATGGAGATGACTGAGCGCCTCTCCACCTATTGCTTCATCCACCAAGGTCTTGCTGGTGTCCCTGTGGGCTATCCATTCATGTTGGAGGGCTTCATCGTCTCCAAGCTACTATGTTTCGTAGTTTTCTCATCCTTGTAGTTTGTGTGGACTGTGGAGCCTATTAGTTGGTTGCCCAGCAACTTGTATCTTTCGCTATTTTTCATTCTTACTCTTTGTAAGTAGTTGGTTGTAATCTCCTGGCTGGTTAATAGCCTCTTTTAATTCAAAGTCATACTCGCCTCGAGCCTTTTCTCTAAAAAAACTTCTGAAGAATAAGATTTTTAGTTTGTAATGAGGAGAATAATTTTGTTTGACGTTCTTCCTTGTCAAAATTTCTTGTTGAGAAACATGTCTTTCACATTCTGCGGGCAGAGAAAAAGTAGAGCATTAATTTACGTATCCATGTTCTCTCACGGCCGACTCCCTGCTAGCGGGAGTGCCTATGCCTCGCTTATAGCAAGAGCGAAGAAGGTATCGATGAAGGAGCGCGCACACAGCTGCAAGTAATGCGTCGGCCCAACTTTCAGGATAACCCTTTATTTCATGTTTCTTCATTTTTTTTTATGTTTTATTGTTTTACTTTTGTTTATATTTTCAACCCATATATTCCAACACTTAATTTACTTAAAAATCAAGATTTAGAAAATGTTAATGTAGTTTACTTCTTTTTACTATAACTTGAAAACATGTTAATAGCTTAAAAAATGTTTTAAGACGTTTACAAAATGTTCATGTCTTTCAAAAACACGCACATGGAATTTTAAAAATAACTTTTATACAATATACAAAAATGTTCATGTAATTCAAAAAAGTGTTAAACATGTATAATTGTTTATTCCAGAGGTATAAGAAAAATACATGATGTCTAAAAAAGTAGGTATAAAAATATAGTATTTGAAAACATATTAATCCTGTAAATGAAAAATGTTAAATCTGTATAAAAAGTTTTAGATATATACCAAAAATGTAAAATGTGTATGAAAACAAGAGAAATTAAAGCATTTAGTCTAATAATGTTAACTATGTAGTTAAACTTTTTTAAACATGTATAAAAAATGCTTCGGATATATAGAAAATTCATCATGTGTACGAAAAGTATGCTTCAAATCTTATATTTGAAAATTGCTAATCATGTATATGAAAATGTTAAACCTAACAAATAGAAAATTTAGATGTATACGAAAACAATAGACATGGGAACCTATATTTGAAAACAAAAACTTGTATTTAAAAAATATGAAACATGTATAAATAAAACTTTGGGGTGTATAAGAAAAATGTATGATGTGTATGAAAAAGAGACATCAAAAAATATATTTCAAAAAAATGTTAATCATGTACTTTTTTGTTTGCATCAACTCTGGAAATTTTATTACTTAAGAGCGATCTAGTTACAATCAGCCACAAGGCTGTAAACTAGAAAGTCAGGGCTCTTATCAACCCAAACTTCTCAAATGTCCAATGTGTAAGCTAACTTAGCAAATTGATCACTAACTCTATTGTTGTCCCTGCTTACATGGTGGATCATGAAATAAGAAAAACTAGAAGATCTATCCCTGATTTCATCTAAAATAAGCGCGATAATCGATCGAAAATTATTGTGTGTACTAAAAAAAGTTAATCATGTATAAAATATGTTTCATATATATTGTACGATGTTTGCGAAAAAATTAGACATCAAAACATATATTTGAAAAATGATTAACATGTATAAAAATGTTTTAGTTGTATAAAAAAATGTACAGTGTGTACGAAAACATAGAATCAAAAAATATATAAATTGAGCATGTATTTAAGAAAAATTAAACATGTTTTAAAGAAAAGATCTTGACATATTGCAAAAATGTACAATTTTGTACGAAAATAAAAGGATGTCAGAATATATATTTCAAAACAATGTTTAAAAAATGTAAACGTGTATGAAAACATGTTCTTGATGTATATGAGAAATCTACAATGTGTAAGGAAAATGTAGACATGTATTAAAAATAAAGAAAATGGTAAAATAGGGAAAACAAAGAAAACTGAAGAGAAAAGGAAAAATAAAATAGGAAAAATGGAAAAAACCCTAGTGCAAAAAAGAAACAAAGAAAATCGGGAAAGAAAAAATGAAGAAAAAAATCTGTTAAAACCGAGAAAGAAATGAAGAGAACCAATAAAAAACAAAGAAAACAGGGGAAAAAACAAAAAGAGATATTGGTGAAACAAAGAAAAGTAAAAAATATTCGCAAAAAACAAAACCAAGAAAATTGAAGAAAACAGAAAAAAAGAAACAAAAATGAAGAAAGACCAGAAGAAAACTAGAACGAATTGAGAAGATAGACCACCCCAAATTCTGTAGCGCATAGGAGAAAGCCTTTGGCGAGCATATCTTACAACTCGCTATAAGCAAGATATAATATCCGTGCATGCTAGCGGTGGGTCCCGTCCTCTCTCTTGCTGTCATGGTAGGCCTGGTTGCCGGCCCATCTCCCAAGCCACTTGCCTCGCATGCGACGGGCGTTCGTTCAAAAAAAAAAGGTTGGATCAGCCTCACAAGCTTGCCCTGCCACGCTTGCCCTGCCACGCTCCTCGTCCCACCCAGCGCCGATCGGAGCACCACTGCATGCGTAGCGTAGGTAAGCAACACAAGAATCGCCGCCTCCCACCCTCCCACCTCCATCGCCGCGCCTATAAAATCACGCCCGGTTCCCTGCTAGTGGGAGCACCTATGCCTCTGAAGGAAATATACCCTAGTGGCAATAATAAAGTTATTATTTATTTCCTTATATCATGATAAATGTTTATTATTCATGCTAGAATTGTATTAACCGGAAACATAATACATGTGTGAATATATAGACAAACAGAGTGTCACTAGTATGCCTCTACTTGACTAGCTTGTTAATCAAAGATGGTTATGTTTCCAAACCATGAACAAAGAGTTGTTATTTGATTAACGAGATCACATCATTAGTTGAATGATCTAATTGACATGACCCATTCCGTTAGCTTAGCACCCGATCGTTTAGTATGTTGCTATTGCTTTCTTCATGACTTATATATGTTCCTATGACTATGATTATGCAACTCCCGTTTACCGGAGGAACACTTTGTTTGCTACCAAACGTCACAACGTAACTGGGTGATTATAAAGGTGCTCTACAGGTGTCTCCAAAGGTACTTCTTGGGTTGGCGTATTTCGAGATTAGGATTTGTCACTCCGAATGTTAGAGAGGTATCTCTGGGCCCTCTCGGTAATGCACATCACTTAAGCCTTGCAAGCATTGCAACTAATGAGTTAGTTGTGAGATGATGTATTACAGAACGAGTAAAGAGACTTGCCGGTAACGAGATTGAACTAGGTATTGGATACCGACGATCGAATCTCGGGCAAATAACATACCGATGACAAAGGGAACAACGTATGTTGTTATGCGGCCTGACAGATAAAGATCTTCATAGAATATGTAGGAACCAATATGGGCATCCAGGTCCCGCTATTGTTTATTGACCGGAGACGTGTCTCGGTCATGTCTACATTGTTCTCGAACCGTAGGGTCCGCACGCTTAAAGTTACGATGACAGTTACTTTATGAGTTTATGTATTTTGATGTACCAAAGGTTGTTCGGAGTCCCGGATGTGATCATGGACATGACGAGGAGTCTCGAAATGGTCGAGACATAAAGATTGATATATTGGACGGATATATTTGGACACCGGAAAGGTTCCGGATGAGATTGGGATTATACCGGAGTTCCGGGAGGTTACCGGAACCCCCCGGTAAGTATATGGGCCTTATTGGGCTTTAGTGGAAGGAAGGGAGAAGGAGCAAAGGAGGGGGCGCGCCCCCCACAAGCCCAATCCGACTGGGAGGGGGCCGCCCCCTTCCTTCTTCCTCCCTCTCTCCTTCCCTCTCCTACTCCTAATAGGAAGGGGGGCAAACCTACTTGGAGTAGGTTTGCCCCACTAAGGGCGCCTCCCTCTTGGCCGGCCCCTCCTCCTCTCCCCTTTATATATACGGGAGGGGCACCCCATAGACACACAAGTTGATATTCGTGACTGCCTTAGCCGTGTGCGTGCCCCCTCCACGATATTACACCTCGGTCATATTGTAGCGGTGCTTAGGCGAAGCCTGCGATGGTAGAACATCAAGATCGCCACCACGCCGTCGTCTTGACGGAACTCCTCCTGAAGCTCTGCTGGATCGGAGCCCGGTGCGCCATCGAGTTGTACGTGTGTCAAGAACTCGGAGGTGCCGAGTAACGGTGCTTGGATCGGTTGAACCGGAAGACGTCGACTACTTCCTCTATGTTGTGTCAACGCTTCGCTTGGTCTCACGAGGGTACGTAGACAACACTCTCCCTCTTGTTGCTATGCATCACCATAATCTTGCGTGTGCGTAGGAATTTTTTGAAATTACTACGCTCCCCAACAAATGGTATCGAGCCAGGTTTTATGGTTTGATGTTATATGCACGAGTAGAACACAAGTGAGTTGTGGGCGATATAAGTCATACCGCTTACCAAAGATGTCATACTTTGGTTCGGCGGTATTGTTGGATGAAGCGGCTGGACCGACATTACGCCAGACGCTTACGCGAGACTGTTTTACCGCCGTGCTTTGCACACGGTGACTAGCGGTGTCGGCTTCTCCAACTTTAGTTGAACCGAGTGTGGCTACGCCCGATCCTTGCGAAGGTTAAAACAGATCAACTTGACAAACTATCGCTGTGGTTTTGATGCGTAGGTGAGACCGGTTCTTGCTTAAACCCGTAGCAGCCACGTAAAACCGCAACAACAAAGTAGAGGACGCCTAACTTGTTTTTGCATGGCATGTTGTGATGTGATATGGCCAAGACGTGATGCTATATTTTATTGTATGAGATGATCATGTTTTTAACCGGTTATCGGCAATCGGCAGGAGCCATATGGTTGTCGCTTTATTGTATGAAATGCAACGCATACATAATTGCTTTACTTTATCACTAAGCGGTAGCGATAGTCGAGAAGCAATAGATGGCGAAACGACAACGATGCTACGATGGAGATCAAGGTGTCGCGCCGGTGACGATGGTGATCATGATGGTGCTTGAGATGGAGATCACAAGCACAAGATGATGATGGCCATATCATATCACTTATATTGATTGCATGTGATGTTTATCCTTTATGCATCTTATCTTTCTTTGATTGACGGTAGCATTTTAAGATGATCTCTCACTAAAATTATCAAGAAGTGTTCTCCACGAGTATGCACCGTTGCCAAAGTTCGTCGTGCCCGCACACCACGTGATGATCGGGTGTGATAAGCTCTCGTCCATCTACAACGGGTGCAAGCCGGTTTGCACACGCAGAATACTCGAGTTAAACTTGACGAGCCTAGCATATGCGAGATATGGCCTCGAACACGGAGACCGAAAGGTCGAGCGTGAATCATATAGTAGATATGATCAACATAAGATGTTCACCATTGAAAACTACTCCATCTCACGTGATGATCGGTTATGGTTTGGTTGATTTGGATCACGTGGTCACTTAGATGACTAGAGAGATGTCTGTCTAAGTGGGAGTTCTTAAGTAATATGATTAATTGAACTTAAATTTATCATGAACTTAGTACCTGATAGTATCTTGCTTGTCTATGTTGATTGTAGATAGATGGCTCGTCTTTGTTGTTCCATTGAATTTTAATGCGTTCCTTGAGAAAGCAAAGTTGAAAGATGATGGTAGCAACTACGCGGATCGGGTCCGTAATTTGAGGATTATCCTCATTGCTGCACGTAAAATTACGCCCGTGAAGCACCGCTGGGTGCCGAACCTCTTTGCTAATGCAACCGACGACGTTAAGAACGTCTGGCGAGCAAAGTTGATGACTACTCGATAGTTCAATGTGCCATGCTTTACGGCTTAGAACCGGGACTTCAACGACGTTTTGAACATCATGGAGCATATGAGATGTTCCAGGAGTTGAAGTTAATATTCCGAAGAATGCCCGGATTGAGAGATATGAAGTCTCCAATAAGTTCTATAGCTGCAAGATGGAGGAGAATAGTTCATCGGTGAGCACATACTCAAGATGCCCGGGTATTGTAATCACTTGATTCAACCGGGAGTTACTCTTCCGGATGATAGCGCCATTGATGTAATTCTCCAATCACTTCCACCAAGCTACAAGAGCTTGAACTATAATATGCAAGGGATGGATAAGACGATTCCCGAGCTCTTCGCAATGCTAAAGGCTGCGGAGGTAGAAATCAAGAAGGAGCATCAAGTGTTGATGGTCAACAAGACCACTAGTTTCAAGAAAAGGGCAAAGGAAAGAAGAAGGAACTTCAAGAAGAACAACAAACAAGTTGCTGCTCAAGAGAAGAAACCCAAGTCCGGACCTAAGCCTGAAATCGAGTGCTTCTCCGCAAGCGATCGACACCGAAGCGGAACTGCCCCAAGTATTTGGCGGATAAGAAGGATGGCAAGGTGAACAAAGGTATATGTGATATACATGTTATTGATGTGTACCTTACTAGAGCTCGCAGAGCACCGGTATTTGATATCGGTTCATTGCTAATATTTGCAACTCGAAATAGGGACTAAGGATTGCTTAACACTAGCAAAGGACGAGGTGACAATGCACGGGAAATGGTTCCAAAGTTGATGTGATCGCGGTCGGCACGCTACCTCTACATCTACCTTCGGATTAGTATTAGACCTAAATAATTGTTATTTGGTGCCAGATTAAGCATGAACATTATATCTGGATCTTGTTTGATGCGAGACGGTTATTCATTTAAATCAGAGAATAATGGTTGTTCTATTTATATGAGTAATATCTTTTATGGTCATGCACCCTTGAAGAGTGGTCTATTTTTGATGAATCTCGATAGTAGTGATACACATATTCATAGTGTTGAAGCCAAAAGATGCAGAGTTGATAATGATAGTGCAACTTATTTGTGGCACTGCCATTTAGGTCATATCGGTGTAAAGCGCATGAAGAAACTCCATACTGATGGACTTTTAGAACCACTTGATTATGAATCACTTGGTACTTGCGAACCGTGCCTCATGGGCAAGATGACCAAAACACCGTTCTCCGGTACTATGGAGAGAGCAACAGATTTGTTGGAAATCATACATACAGATGTATGTGGTCCGATGAATGTTGAGGCTCGTGGCGGATATCATTATTTTCTCACCTTCACAGATGATTTAAGCTGATATGGGTATATCTACTTAATGAAGCATAAGTCTGAAACATTTGAAAAGTTCAAAGAATTCGAGAGTGAAGTTGAAAATCATCGTAACAAGAAAATAATATTTGAGTTACGAGTTTGGTCTACACTTGAAACAATGCGGAATAGTTTCGCAACTCATGCCACCCGGAACACCACAGCGTAATGGTGTGTCCGAACGTCGTAATCGTACTTTACTTGATATGGTCCGATCTATGATGTCTCTTACTGATTTACCGCTATCGTTTTGGGGTTATGCTTTAGAGACGACCACATTCACATTAAATAGGGCACCATCAAAATCCGTTGAGACGACACCTTATGAACTATGGTTTGGCAAGAAACCAAAGTTGTCGTTTCTTAAAGTTTGGGGTTGCGATGCTTATGTGAAAAAGCTTCAACCTGATAAGCTCGAACCCAAATCGGAGAAATGTGTCTTCATAGGATACCCAAAGGAGACAGTTGGGTACACCTTCTATCACAGATCCGAAGGCAAGACATTCGTTGCTAAGAATGGATCCTTTCTAGAGAAGGAGTTTCTCTCGAAAGAAGTGAGTGGGAGGAAAGTAGAACTTGATGAGGTAACTGTACCTACTCCCTTGTTGGAAAATAATACATCACAGGAACCAGTTTCTGTGACGTCAAAACCAACTAGTGAGGAAGTTGATGATGATGATCATAGAACTTCAGATCAAGTTAATACAGAACCTTGTAGGTCAAACAGAGTAAGATCCGCACCAGAGTGGTACGGTAATCCTATTCTGGAAGTCATGCTGCTAGATCATGATGAACCTACGGACTATGAAGAAGCGATGGTGAGCCCAGATTCCGCAAAATGGCTTGAAGCCATGAAATCTGAGATGGGATCCATGTATGAGAACAAAGTATGGACTTTGGTTGACTTTCCCAATGGTCGGCAAGCAATTGAGAATAAATGGATCTTCAAGAAGAAGACTGACGCTGACGGTAATGTTACTGTCTACAAAGCTCGACTTGTTGCAAAAGGTTTTCGACAAGTTCAAGGGATTGACTACGATGGGACCTTCTCACCCATAGTGATGCTTAAGTCTGTCCGAATCATGTTAGCAATTGTCGCATTTTATGATTATGAGATTTGGCAAATGGATGTAAAAACTGCATTCTTGAATGGATTTCTGGAGGAAGAGTTGTATATGATGCAACCAGAAGGTTTTATCGATCCAAAGGGAGCTAACAAAGTGTGCAAGCTCCAGCGATCCATTTATGGACTGGTGCAAGCCTCTCGGAGTTGGAATAAACGCTTTGATAGTGTGATCAAAGCATTTGGGTTTATACAGACTTTTGGAGAAGCCTATATTTACAAGAAAGTGAGTGGGAGCTCTGTAGCATTTCTAATATTATATGTGGATGACATATTATTGACTGGAAATGATATAGAATTTCTGGATAGCATAAAGGGATAATTGAATAAAAGTTTTTCAATGAAAGACCTCGGTGAAGCTGCTTACATATTGGGCATTAAGATCTATAGAGATAGATCAAAACGCTTAATTGGACTTTCACAAAGCACATACCTTGACAAAGTTTTGAAGAAGTTCAAAATGGATCAAGCAAAGAAAGGGTTCTTGCTCAGTATTGCAAGGTGTGAAGTTGAGTAAGACTCAAAGCCCGACCACTGCAGAAGATAGAGAGAAAATGAAAGATGTTCCTATGCTTCACCATAGGCTCTATCATGTATGCAATGTTGTGTACCGGACCGATGTGTGCCTTGCTATAAGTTTAGCAGGAGGTACCAAAGTAATCCAGAGTGGATCATCGACAGCGGTCAAGAACATCCTGAAGTACCGAAAAGGACTAAGGATATGTTTCTCGATATGGAGGTGACAAAGAGCTCATCGTAAATGGTTACGTTGATGCAAGCTTTGACACCGATCCGAACGATTCTAAATCGCAAACCGGATACGTGTTTACATTAAACGGTGGAGCTGTCGGTTAGTGCGTTCAAAGCAAAGCGTCGTGGCGGGATCTACGTGTGAAGCGGAATACATAGCTGCTTCGGAAGCAGCTAATGAAGGAGTCTGGATGAAGGAGTTCATATCCGATCTAGGTGTCATACCTAGTGCATCGAGTCCAATGAAAATCTTTTGTGACAATACTGGAGCGATTGCCTTAGTGAAGGAATCCAGATTTCACAAGAGAACCAAGCACATCAAGAGACGCTTCAATTCCATCCGGGATCTAGTCCAGGTGGGAGACATAGAGATTTGCAAGATACATACGGATCTGAATGTTGCAGACCCGTTGACTAAGCCTCTTCCATGAGCAAAACATGATCAACACCGAGACTCCATGAGTGTTAGAATCATTACTATGTAATCTAGATTATTGACTCTAGTGCAAGTGGGAGACTGAAGGAAATAAGCCCTAGAGGCAATAATTAAGTTATTATTTATTTCCTTATACCATGATAAATGTTTATTATTCATGCTAGAATTGTATTAACCGGAAACATAATACATGTGTGAATATATATACAAACAGAGTGTCACTAGTATGCCTCTACTTGACTAGCTTGTTAATCAAAGATGGTTATGTTTCCTAACCATGAACAAAGAGTTGTTATTTGATTAATGAGATCACATCATTAGTTGAATGATTTGATTGACATGACCCATTCCGTTAGCTTAGCACCCGATCGTTTAGTATGTTGCTATTGCTTTCTTCATGACTTATATATGTTCCTATGACTATGAGATTATGCAACTCCCGTTTACGGAGGAACACTTTGTGTGCTACCAAACGTCACAACGAATCGGGTGATTATAAAGGTGCTCTCAGGTGTCTCCAAAGGTACTTGTTGGGTTGGCGTATTTGAGATTAGGATTTGTCACTCCGAATGCTCGGAGAGGTATCTCTGGGCCCTCTCGGTAATGCACAACACTTAAGCCTTGCAAGCATTGCAACTAATGAGTTAGTTGCGAGATGATGTATTACGAGCGAGTAAAGAGACTTGCCGTAACGAGATTGAACTAGGTATTGATACTTGACGATCGAATCTCGGGCAAGTAACATACCGATGACAAAGGAACAACGATGTTGTTATGCGGTTTGACCGATAAAGATCTTCGTAGAATATGTAGGAACTAATATGGGCATCCAGGTCCCGCTATTGGTTATTGACCGGAGACGTGTCTCGGTCATGTCTACATTGTTCTCGAACCGTAGGGTCCGCACGCTTAAAGTTACGATGATAGTTACTTTATGAGTTCATGTATTTTGATGTACCGAAGGTTGTTAGGAGTCCCGGATGTGATCACAGACATGACGAGGAGTCTCGAAATGGTCGAGACATAAAGATTGATATATTGGACGGATATATTTGGACACCGGAAAGGTTCCGGATGAGATTGGGATTATACCGGAGGTTACCGGAACCCCCCGGTAAGTATATGGGCCTTATTGGGCCTTAGTGGAAGGGAGGGAGAAGGAGCAAAGGAGGGGGCGCGCCCCCCACAAGCCCAATCCGACTGGGAGGGGGCCGCCCCTTCCTTCTTCCTCCCTCTCTTCCTTCCTCTCCTATTCCTAATAGGAAGGGGGCAAACCTACTTGGAGTAGGTTTGCCCTAAGGCGCCCTCCCTCTTGGCGGCCCCTCCTCCTCTCCCTTTATATATGGGGAGGGGGCACCCATAGACACACAAGTTGATCTTCGTGATCGCCCTTAGCCGTGTGCGGTGCCCCCCTCCACGATATTACACCTCGGTCATATTGTAGCGGTGCTTAGGCGAAGCCCTGCGACGGTAGAACATCAAGATCGTCACCACGCCGTCGTGTTGACGGAACTCCTCCCTGAAGCTCTGCTGGATCGGAGCCCGGGGTGCGTCATCGAGCTATACGTGTGTCAAGAACTCGGAGGTGCCGGAGTAACGGTGCTTGGATCGGTTGAACCGGGAAGACATACAACTACTTCCTCTACGTTGTGTCAACGCTTCCGCTTCGGTCTACGAGGGTACGTAGACAACACTCTCCCCTCTTGTTGCTATGCATCACCATGATCTTGCGTGTGCGTAGGAATTTTTTTGAAATTACTACGTTCCCCAACAGCCTCGCTTATAGCGAGACCAAAGAAGGTCTCGCTGAAGGAGCAACTGTCATGTTAATCGTTTTCTTAATGTTCCTCATTTTTTCTTTATATTTTCGAATAAATTTCAATACATATATTACAACACTCTATTTACTTCCAAAAATTTAAAATCAAGATTTTCAGCAATGTTAAAGCACTGTAATTTTTTGTTAGTATGACTTAAAAAATATTGATAGCTTTAAAATAATGTTTAAGACATTTAAAACTGTCACGTGCTTCCAAAATATGTACATGGAATTTATAAAAGAAACTTTAATACAATAAATAAAATGTTCATCTAATTCAAAAAATATTAAACATGTATAACTTTTTCTGATGTATACAGAAATGTACGGTGTGTATGAAATAAATTAGGTGTCAAAACAAATGTTTGAAACAATCATGTCTGTAAAAATGTTAAACCTGTATAAAAATGTTTTAGATATATACCAAAAATGTGCAATGTGTACGAAAACAATAGACATCAAAACGTTTATTTGAAAAAATGATAATCATGTACTTGAAAATTGTTAACATGTTTAAAAATTGTGAAACACGATAAAAAATGTATTATGTGTATGAGAAGTACACATGAAAACATATTTTTCAAAAATGTTAATATGTATATCAAAATGTTAAACCTATAAAATAAAATGTTGGAATATATGTTTCTAATGTGTACGAAAAAAATAAACATGGAAAGATATATTTGAAAAAAATCATATATGTGAAAATTGTTAAAATCTATAAAAACACCTTTGGATTGTAGAAGAAAAATGTATGATGTGTATAGAAAAGTAGAAATCAAAACAGATATTTAATAAAACTTAATCATGTATTTGAAAAATGTTAAACATGTATAAAAAAATCTTCGTGTATATAAGAAAAATGCATGGTGCATACGAAAAAGAGTAGACATCAAAACATATATTTGAAAAAAAACATTTTATATGTATACCAAAATGTGCAGTGTGTATGAAAAGATAGACATCAATACGTATATGTGAAAAAACAATATTAATCATGTATTTTCAAAAAAATCAAAAAAAATAAAGAAATGATATTGACGCATAATAAAGATGTATAATGTGTACAAAAATAAATGGACGTCAGAACATATATTTGTAAAAAAATATTAATTGTGCATTTAAAAATGGTAAACATGTATTAATGTTCTTGACGTATACAAGCTATTTACAATGTGTAAGAAAAATGTAGACATGTATTGAAACAAATAAAAAGGAAAAAAAAGGAAGAACAAAGAAAATCTAAGAGAGAAAAATGAAAAAAAACCCGAGAAAACCCCAGTGCAAAAAAGAAACAAGGAAAACAAGAAAACCGGGAAACAGGTAGAAACAGAAGAAAAATCAGTTAAAACCGAGAAACAAACGAAGAAAACCAGTGACAAAAAAAGAAAAGAAAAAAAGAAAAAAGAGAGAAAACTGAAGAAAAAAGACGAAAATGAAGAAAGACCTGAAGAAAACTAGTGCGAATGAACGAACTGAGAAAATAGGCCGACCCAAATGCTACAACACAGAGGAGATAGCATCTTTATTTCCATTGTTTTGAGAAAGGAGATAGCTTTTGGCGAGCGTATCTGACAATATCTATATAGTCGCTGTGCAGGGAGCTCCTACTTGGCGCTATAGGCGCCCGAACGAGCAAATGGCGCCTACGACGCGCCCTCTGTGGGCCAATTCTACGCTCGGCCCAGGGACAGAGTTGTTCACAGAAAAAGGCACGCCAAATATTGACAGAACGGGGATTCGATCTCGTGCGGCACTTGCCTGCAATTTCTTCTCTTAACCACTACAGCTACATAACGGTAGTGAACAAAAGGAACGCGAGTTGTTTTAGAACTAATGTGACGCGCTATTTATTACTCAGCCATTTACTATACCACTGAGATTTTTTAATTATTTGAAAACAATTGGGAAAATGACTATTTTTCTAATGAAAACCAGTTCGTTCAATTCTGGAAAAAGCTCACGAATTTCACAAAAGTTCATCAATTGTTGAAAAAAGTTCATCAACTTTCAAAAAGTTCATTGAAAATGAAAAAGTTTATCAGATTTGTAAAAAGTTCACTGGTTTTGGAAAAAAACATCAAATCTGAAAAATGTTCACCAATTTAGAAAAAAAGTTCATCGATTTCTAAAAAAGTTCAATAATTTGAGAAAAAAGTTTATTCAATTTGAAAAAGTTCATCAATTTTGGAAAAAAGTTCATAAAATTTGAAAAAAGTTCATAAAATTTGAAAAAAGTCATCGTATTTGAAAAAAGCTCACGAACTAAAAATGCGTGCATTTAAGAAAAAATAAAAGAAAAATGAAACGAAGTAGACAAAAAGTAAAAAGAACAAAATGAACTGACAAAGCAATAAAAGAGGAAAAGGAACAAACAGTACACGAAGCTAGTTAGGCCTTGTACAATGGGGAATGCTTATGCACAAGTGCTTAAGGAGAGAGAATAGGCTTTGCTTCCTATGAAAAATTGGTACTACAATGGGGGAGTGCTTCCGTCAGGTGCTTAGACTGAGCTAATACATGAAAGATTACCAGCGGAAGCCCCAAGCACCTATTGGCACCGGAAGCAAACTCTGGCACCTGTTGCCTCTCTGAAGCACCTAGTCAAGCGTATAGGAGTAAAAAACCCGGGTTTTCTCCTGAAGCACCGACGGAGGCACCTGCATTGTACAGGGCCTTAGTGGCCTGATGGTTGTTGTGCATCCTTTCGAACGATTCGGTCGTGAGTTTGATCCCAAGCTCGGCACCTTTTTAGAAAAAACCAAGATGAACAATTTTTTAGAACAAAGAGGTAGTCGGGCCGGCCCATCGCGGGGGGTTGCAGGCGCCCGTTTGCGAAATGCATACTAACGGGCGGGAGCTCCTATGCGCCGCTCGTTGCGGCGAATTGCCGAGCAAACGCACAGGGGCGACTCCAGCTGGGCCGGCCCATTAGCGAAACACAGTAAAAAATACAAAAAAGACTAAAATTGCTGGAGGAGATCGGAATCGAACCTAGCACCTCCTGTGACTTACGCACAAACCTAGCCAATGGGCTACATAAGCTTTCTTGTTTTACTATGGCGCGCGCAGGTAAAGGTAATGCAGATGCGAACATTATTTTGAGAAAAGTATTTTTTTAATGTGAACACTTTTCAAATTTGAGAAGAAAAACTAAAAAAATATAATCAGAATTTACTGAACCAACACAAGTTTTAAAAAAATTCGACAAACACAAAAAAGTTTTTCGAAAATCTGAACAAGTATTTAATATTGATTTTTGCAAAAACATGAATATTTTTGAAAGCAGAACAAATTTTGAATTGTGAACAAAAAAAATTGTAAACATGATTTTTTTGTAAACATGAACATTTTAAAATTTTCGAACAAAATATTGAAATGGGAACAATTTTAAAATAACAAACATAATTTCAATTTTTAGAAGAAATTGTAAACTGGAGAACAATTTTGAAAATCCCAAACAAATTTGAAATATGAACAAATTTTTAATAAGTGAACAAAAATTTGAAAAATAAGAACATTTTTTTGAAATTTGTGAACAATTTTTGAATACAGGCATTTTTTGAAATCCATGTCAAAAAAATTATTCGAACAATTTTTGAAAAAACAGGAACATTTTCTGAAAATTCGGAACAAAAATTTTGAAACCAGAAACATTTTCTGAATTTATGAACAAATTTTGTAAAATGGGAACTTTTTTGAATTTGTGAACAAAATCTGAAAACAGGAACTTTTTTTGGAATATAGATTTTTTTGAAAATAAACTTGAAAGGAAAAAAAGATAAAAGAAAAAAAACTGAAAAAAGAAAAAGAAGATAAATAGAAAAAAGAAAAACGAAAAAGAAACTGAAAAAGAAAAAGCCAGTTCAGGAACCTTCTAGAAGGTTCCCCAAACCAGAAAAAACCAGCTGGAAACATCATAGAAGGTTACCAAAACCGAGTCTGCTGTAATGCTAAAACGGGCCGGCCCACTCATTTCGATCGCTCGTGCGAAGCTTCGATAGCTTGCCGCAATGAGCGGCAAGTAGGATTTTCCCTAACGGGCGGCTGGAGGGCCAAATAGGAAACGCCCGCTGTGCAGGGAGTTCCTATGTGACGCATTCTGCGTCAAAATGCTGCACTTTCGCACAGGCACGTCGTCGGTGCGCCGATTGGGCCGGCCCATTGCAGTGCGCTGCAAATACCAGGTGATAAATTGCAAAAAATAGTAGGGCGCGACGGTTGGGAATCGAACTCAGCACTGGCGACTTGCAGGCGCACCCTACTAGCCACTAGGATGGACGAGCACAATTGACCAAACTACAGCGGGTACCTACAAGAACTAAAGAAAGTATAAGACTGTTTGAAAAACATATTTTACGATTTCCAAATAGCAAAAACAAAAGGTGAATATTTTATCAAACGCGAACACTAGTAGTTTTATTTTACAAATTTTGTGAAAACTCAAACATTTTTTCAACACACAAACGAATTTTGGAGACGCGAACATATTTTTTTGGAACAGAAACATTTTTTAAACTACCAAAAATCTAAACAGGAACAATTTTTCAAATTTCAAAACAAAATTTCGAAACACAAACAACTTTTGAATTTACCAAATATTCTTGGAATTTGTGACATTTCTTTAAAGCACAAACATTTTCTAAATCTTAAGAGCAAATTTTGAAACACAAAACAAATTTGGAAGCATGAACAATTTTTGAAAGCACGAACAATTTTTGAATGTTGAGAACGAATTTTGAAATGGAGAACAAATTTGGAAGCTCGAACAATTTTTGAAAGCACGAACAATTTTTGAATCTTGAGAACAAATTTGGAAGCATGAATAATTTTTGAAAGCACGAACAATTTTTTAATGTTGAGAACAAATTTTGAAATGGAGAACAATTTTTTAAGGGCGAACAATTTTTGAATGTTGAGAAATTTTTTTGAAATGGAGAACAAATTTAGAAGCGCGGACAATTTTTTAAAGCACGAACAATTTTTGAATGTTGAAAACAAATTTTGAAATGGAGAACAAATTTGGAAGCTCGAACAATTTTTGAAACCACGAACAATTTTTGAATCTTGAGAACAAATTTGGAAGCATGAACAATTTTTGAAAGCACGAACAATTTTTAATGTTGAGAACAAATTTTGAAATGGAGAACAATTTTTTAAGGGCGAACAATTTTTGAATGTTGAGAACATTTTTTGAAATGGAGAACAAATTTAGAAGCGCGGACAATTTTTTAAAGCACGAACAATTTTTGAATGTTGAAAACAAATTTTGAAATGGAGATCAAATTTGGAAGCGCGAATTTGAAATGGGAAGATTTTTTGAAACTCCCAAACATAATTTGAAATGTGAACAAAAAGAAAACAAAAAGAGAAAAAAATGGAATTGAAAAATGAAATAAAGAAACAGAAAATATTTTTGCAAAAATTTGTTCTGCTTTCAAAAATATTCATGTTTTGTCAAAAATCAATATTAAATACTTGTTCAGATTTTCGGAAAACTTTTTCTGTTTGTCGAAATTTTGTGTAAACATGAACATTTTAAAATTTTCGAACAAAATATTGAAATGGGAACAATTTTAAAATAACGAACATAATTTCAATTTTAGAACAAATTGTAAAATGGAGAACAATTTTGAAAATCCCAAACCAATTTGAAATATGAACAAATTTTTAATAAGTGAACAAAAATTTGAAAAATAAGAACATTTTTTGAAATTTGTGAACAATTTTGAATACAGGCATTTTTTGAAATCCATGTCAAAAAAATTATTCGAACAATTTTTGAAAAAATAGGAACATTTTCTGAAAATTCGGAACAAAAATTTTGAAACCAGAAACATTTTTTGAATTTATGAACAAATTTTGTAAAATGGGAACTTTTTTGAATTTGTGAACAAAATCTGAAAACAGGAACTTTTTTGGAATTCGGATTTTTTTTTTAAAATAAACTTGAAAAGGAAAAAAAGATAAAAGAAAAAAACTGAAAAAAGAAAAAGAAGATAAATAGAAAAAAGAAAAACGAAAAAGAAACTGAAAAAGAAAAAGCCGGTTTAGGAACCTTCTAGAAGGTTCCCAAAACCAGAAAAAACCAGCTGGAAACATCATAGAAGGTTCCCAAAACCGAGTCTGCTGTAACGCTAAAACGGGCCGGCCCACTCGTTTCGATCGCTCGTGCGAAGCTTTGACAGCTTGCCGCAAGGAGCGGCAAGTAGGATTTTCCCTAACGGGCGGCTGCAGCGCCAAATAGGAAACGCCCGCTGTGCAGGGAGTTCCTATGTGACGCATTCTGCGTCAAAATGCTGCACTTTCGCACAGGCACTTCGTCGGTGCGCCGATTGGGCCGGCCCATTGCAGTGCGCTGCAAATACCAGGTGATAAATTGCAAAAAATAGTAGGGCGCGACGGTTGGGAATCGAACTCAGCACTGGCGACTCGCAGGCGCACCCTACTAGCCACTAGGATGAACGAGCACAATTGACCAAACTGCAGCGGGTACCTACAAGAACTAAAGAAAGTATAAGACTGTTTGAAAAACATACTTTACGATTTCCCAAATAGCAAAAACAAAAGGTGAATATTTTATCAAACGCGAACACTAGTAGTTTTATTTTACAAATTTTGAGAAAACTCAAACATTTTTTCAACACACAAACGAATTTTGGAGACGCGAACATATTTTTTTGGAACGGAAACATTTTTTAAACTACCCAAAAAACTAAACAGGAACAATTTTTCAAATTTCAAAACAAAATTTCGAAACACAAACAACTTTTGAATTTACCAAATATTCTTGGAATTTGTGACATTTCTTTAAAGCACAAACATTTTCTAAATCTTAAGAGCAAATTTCGAAACACAAAACAAATTTGGAAGCATGAACAATTTTTTAAAGCACGAACAATTTTTGAATGTTGAGAACAAATTTTGAAATGGAGAACAAATTTGGAAGCTCGAACATTTTTTGAAAGCACGAACAATTTTTGAATCTTGAGAACAAATTTGGAAGCATGAACAATTTTTGAAAGCACGAAAAAAAAATTAATGTTGAGAACAAATTTTGAAATGGAGAACAATTTTTTAAGGGCGAATAAATTTTGAATGTTGAGAACATTTTTTGAAATGGAGAACAAATTTGGAAGCGCGAACAATTTTTTAAAGCACGAACAATTTTTGAATGTTGAAAAC